>JARHVA010003423.1:1372500-1862500 GCA_037957365.1 Torreya grandis | reverse complement strand
TCTAATATTGATCTAATTTTGGATTATGAATCTTTGGTGACGAACTCAACCTATAGCACTTCCATCAAATTAAATTTCTCATTTCAATAAAATCATATATCCATTTAATAAATGTATACATATACATATAAATATATTTGATATACATACATTCATATATATGTGTGTGTGTATGGGGATTATACATATATATGGATTATATATAAATATAATTGTTAATAATTATAAATCATTAACCAATAAACCCCATACCGATTAGTTAGTATGGTGTCTTATCCGTTTGGTTTATTATCAGTATTGTTTTTATTTTAAATTAATTCATAACTAACAATAACAAAAGCCACATTAATTATTAATCGATAAAATATAAACCATTATTAACCATTAATTATTAACAAATAGCTAAACAAACTGTAAACCATTAATAGCTAGATTTCCATATGCGTTTAGTGGGGAACGAGCGTTGGTGGAGGATGTCAAGCCAATTGGGCAGCGACAGGTGTGGCAGAGGTGGTGGAAAGGAAACCCACGCAGATCTGGTGGCGTGGAACGTAGGGAGTGGAAGGACGGAAGTGGGGAGGTGAGTGCAGGTTGCCGGCAGGCGTGCTGGGCTTAAAAAGGGAGAGGAATTCACCCTGCGTGGAATGCCTGTTAGAATTGGCTTTGGGCTATGTAGTTTTCTTAAAGAAAGGAATTATACCCTCCTCTAATGAATCATTTTTCTCTTCCATTCGATTTATCAACTTTTGCTCAATTTGATTTAGGGATTTTTGGTGGGTTCTAGTTATCATATCCAGCTGGTTAAGAAATACGATATGCAGTAAATATATATATTTCACACTCTATACTCACCTTCCCACCTTATGCGCTCAACTTGGCCATTATTTCGCTTCTCTCGTGGGCATGCATTTTGTCTACTCTCGAAAGCTCCTTCACACACACCAAACACACTTAGCACTAAAACACCTTAGAAAAAAATTCAGATCTTTGTTTGTATCAAGCATGGAATAAAGTAACTCGCCCTTTTGGTTCATACTCGGCCGTCATTTCACTAGACAAATGCATGATTGTTTGACAAGATAAAAGCTCCCATGTTGCACGAGCCAAATGTTAAAAAAGAAAAAATTAAAAAGGAAAAAAAAAATAAACAAAATATATATATATATATATATATACGCACACACACTTAGGAATTTCACATGCACCATGTGCCACGTGACTTTTATGGAAAATGTGCATGACCAAACCACACTTTCATTCCTAGGAAACATGAGTGTTTCAAGACAAATTCACCTCTTGGGAGGTCGACTTCTACTTAAAAACGGAGGTGAAAAATAAAAATTAGAGAATGTTATGCGAGAAATAACAAATAGTGATTTTATTATAAAATATTTTTGACTATTTTGAAATTAAATAAAAATATATACGAATTTGGGATATTTGGTCAAGATAATGCATGGAATATTTAAAATTTTCTAAAAGGGTAATATAAGAATGGCTAAAAAATGAAATATGATATTCACATTGACCAGTGTGTGAAAATACATTCATTCCCTTTCATGGACTTTATAAAGATTAGTTACAACAACCCAGATCATCGAGTTAATGAATTATACCTAGGGATGATTTTCTAAAAATTATTCCATTGCCAATGAGGTGTCAATAGCTTGATAGAGATGTTTTTGATCCCACTTAAGGCTTTGTTTTATTGTCAGTCGAGCATCCATAACCTCAATAGAGGCTACCCGAATTACCCATAAGTTTATATATATATATATATATATATATATATATATATATATATATATATATATATATATATATATATATATAGTGTTGTGTTTTCTTTTTTTTTTAACTCTTCTTTTTGTTTCTCTTTTTATTTGGTACCAAAATAAATTAGTTTATAACTACACACTTTTCGAGTATGTGTACTTTATATGAATGGAGCACATCCTCGCATTTGCGTTTGCGTTTTCATAAGCTTACATGTGTTAGATTGGGAATTAAGTAATAATATTATTTACATAAATATAAATGTTTTTGCGTTTGCTTAAGCTTACCTGTATTAGATTGGGAATTAAGTAATAATATATATATATATATATATATATATATATATATATATATATATATATATATATATATATATAAGAAAACAGAAAAAATAAACTTATGGGTGATTCGGGTAGCCTCTATTGAGGTTATGGATGCTCGACTGACAATAAAAAAAAGCCTTAAGTGGGATCAAAAACATTTCTATCAAGCTATCGACATCTCATTGGCAACGGAATTTTATATATATATATATATATATATATATATATATATATATATATATATATATATATATATATATATATCATCTTAATTATGGGTTGGGGACCATCATGGAAATCAAGAGTTAGAATTATATATTTTTCACCGTATATATTTACTTTAATAGTTTCACCCAAGCAAACCTAGAAATTATTAAAGTGTATTTTTTGCATGGTTTCCAAAAAATATCTTCAAAATTCAAGCAGTTTACCTAAGATCACTCAATCATGAAAAAAGATAGAACACATGGGATAGCTCAAACCTTTGAAACCATCATCTTAAATAGAATCTTACATTACAAAGTACTCAAATTACTTAAGCATAAAAATGACATTGTCATTACTCAAAATAGAAAAAAAATCCTTCTCTATGGCCAACAGGCACCCATAAGACCAAAAACAAAAAGGACCAGACCCAAAAGATGCAATGAACAAGTGCATATCAATGACAAACAACAACAAAATCAATAATTTAAACTAACAACAAAACCAAGGAAACAAAAGCAAATAACAAAAAAAAACTATGTAGAAGGTCGCACTAGGCCAACTCATACTTTTGATGGTGTTGTATTTTTATCTCGTGCACAATATCCCAAAGACTCATATTTATGATATTTTCACTCAAATTAAGTAAATTCATATTGTTAAATTTAGTTATATACTTATGTTTAATTGTGAATAAAAATTGAGATAATATTTTAAAAATACCTCTGCCCATACAACAAACTACGCAAAGGGATGAACATAAGTGCTATCACATATTAGAGTTATTTGAATATCCAACTTGGCACAAATGTGATTTTTGATGCAAACAATCACCAAATCAATTTATGGAAGTCCTACTTATACCCCAAGTGTTGCAATAACACTATCATCACTCTCCTTGTTCTTGGCTTTAATAAGGTACACACCTTTCTCTTTATTTAAAAGTGACCCTTTGGTCACATTAGTCATGCCCACCCCAACCCAACTATGAGAGAAGTTATCTTGGATTAATATGTCTTCTAATTTGAATTCTATTAACTCTTATTCCTTTCATGGATAACTATGAACAAGATTGCCTACTTTTGTTTCAATTATTTCTAATGATGGGAAGAATATTGAAATGTTGTAATCAGCTTGTCGTTCACTATGATTAAATACTTGGGTGTAGGAACAACAACATATGAAGGAAATGTTCATAGGAATATAATGCATTACTTTCATCCATTGGTTCTAGTTCTTCTACTTCATCTTCAAGCTAAGCACATTTTTTTTTCTTCTTGCATAGACAACATATTATCATTTGGATTTTCACCTATAAACTCATCTAAGACAAATAATACATCTTCATCATCATAATCATGATCATAATTGATCTCTTGGACCCTTTCTCACCTATTAAATGCAACTCTTTTAGTCAACATAACAACTTCAGCTCTTGTATTTCCTTCAATCCCATAGATTCTAAATTGTGATCTTGGAAACACGATGTCATGGGTTATCCCTTGCGTAGTTTGTTGTTTTTTTTTGCAAAAAATGAAATTTTATTAGCAATATAATTTAAAGGAATTTAATCATTAAAATAAGGTAAAACATTTTGTTTATTATATGCTAAACTAATATATCTACTTACACTAGGTGTAATATTAGTGTTCTCATTTTTTATCACGAGGATTTACTAACTATATACTTGAGGAAACATATGATTTGAAGGAAAAAAATGACTTATAGGCTGACTTATAAGCATGCAACTAAATTAAGTTTGATTGTATGCACTTGAATATTCTAACGAGAGTAATGGGTTAACACCATATCCATATGTCATCGATTAATATTCAATAATGATGGCCTTATGATATGTCAATGCCAAAGTTGCGAGTGATAATGGATTTCTTTGGATAAGCATATTAATTAGTGGGTCCAACATTTTTAGATATATTTTAATGGTAATAGATTTTGTTTGAAGGAATGGGTCTTTCAACTTATTCTATAACTAATGAAAGTGAGTGTTGAACATCCTCATAGACTCACTATTATCTCTAAGGGTAGTATAAAATTAATTAAATAAAATAGCATGATCAATAGGCACTCAGAAATGGTTGACAATTATAGTTTTAAAGGCATTCCACAAGGTTATGTATCCATTCAAAAATTCAAGGTACTAGTCGTAAGCAATCCCATCCAAGGAATAAGGACATATGTGACAAGCCACATCCTCATGTTGGATTTGAGTCAATATGATGTCATCTTTGAATTCTTGAATATGATCTTCATTAGTTTGAATCCTACCATGTATGTATTTTGATCAAAAACATTTTGGATTCTTGGGTAAATAATGGGCAACCCCTGGAATGTTCATAGGGCAACTACCTCCACCAAGCCATGAAACATCCATTGGTAGTTTTAAATATTATTGATGAACTATTTAGGTGCACAACAAGATGTGGGGAATCCTAAAGGATTGCCACAATACCAAAACAAATGATAACACCCTCCTTATAGTGTTATTTTGTTGATGTGCAGTTTAGGCACATAACAAGGTGGGAAAAGCATAAAGGAAGGTTGCAAGACCAAAATAAATGATAGATATCAAAATATACTCCTTTCACACCTTCCTTATAATCCATTTTATCTATGGTTATTTTGGAACACCAACTCAGGTGGGGAATGGATGTGCCTGACCTCTCTTAAAAGGAAAGCCAAAGGAGGTCTCTACAAGGTCTAATATTGTCAAGTCTTGGCTCATAGGTTAACTCAGTAGTTTATGTGAAATCATTCCATTTAAAGGGGAATATTTGGAATAAGTTTAGATAAATGTTAGACATTGCTAGTCTTGTAGATTTTTGCCCAAGAAATTAGTAAATATGAGTTTGACATTAAATTATAGCTGATTTAAAATATGTTATTTACATACACATGTTTAGCAATGCATAAACAATAATAACAAGGGTTTGCAATCAAGATATACATGTAAAAATAGATTTCATATTTGAATCTAATCCACCTACTCTAACTAATTGATTAAACGTATAAAATATAGGGGAAAAAAGAGATTAATCTTATTTTATACTGAAGATAAATCTAATTCATGTGATTATATGAAACCTATAAAACTGATCTACTATATGGATAGTATGCACATAACCATGAAAAAATATAATACAAGAGTATAAGTGTTTTAGTTATGAATAAAATAACACATCCACCATATACATGTGCAAGAAATGAACAATAGTCTTCATAACCTTCATATTAAAAATATTTCTTGAAAATCATACTTTGGATCTACCATAACCATGTGAAATATAGAAAAGCTTTAGCATAAAATTTATTACAATAAATATCTACCTAGAAAGAAATAAATTTCAAGAAATAAGTGGTCTAGTCCTGTATTCTATTTTCTAACCCTAATGAACCATCACTTTACTCAACAACTAGCTAGGTTTATATAGTTATTAGCCTATTAACTGAGTGATCCCTTCCCTCCAAAAGTGGTTGTAAATATTCAATGTGAATCACCCACCAAAGAGAGTATTTCAAGGAAGAGAGATGTCTCCCAGAACTAGAGGCCAAACAAAGTAATGCTAGCCCTTTGATTGGTAGCCAACTTGCTTGGAAATGTGCAGTTCCTTCTTACTCGAGCTAGTATGAAAAAAATATGTCAAAAAAATGTTGACCAATTTTAGGTCTTACACTTATCCTAGTTAAAACTTATATTGTTGTAAATATGGTGGAGCCATATTTTCAATTCTATAAATGACATGCAAAATGGAGTAGTGGTTTAAAAGATATGGCCAAAACACTAACCAACACTCTAGTTTTGCATAAACTATGTTGCATGTATTTATTTCATCTGACTTAGCACCCTTTTATGTGTGAATTAATTGAGGATGTTAATCTTTTTCCTTTATATAATTATTTATTTTTGGGTTCATCTCCTTTCTCATCTATCTCTATAAAAATAAAAACAATAAATGTCACATTTCACATAGAAATAAGCATAATTAAAATAAATGTGGCATTTATGAATAATACAATTAAATATTGAAATGATAGGCTTTGTAGCTTTCACTTCCTCCATGTGAGATCCATGTCACCTTAAAACCACTGACATCAACTTCTCAATGCCACTAATGGTTCAAAAAATAGAGCTCTAGTGTAAGAGTTATAAGAAAAAATATGTTAGGGCATGTTTCAATCCATGTCAAGAAGGTGTCAAGGAGGTATTAATGATTTAATCATATTTGAAATTATCTTACAATAATATTAATTTTAATATAAGAAATTAATTAAAATATCAAAATTGATTTGTTAAGGTTGTAAGGCCTTTGTGCCTTTTACTCCTACTCATCATGTTTAACACCGAGTTATTTTCACCTTTCATGCCTTACATGCATGGTTCACAATGGATGCACTTTCTACGGATGACTATCATAATTTTCATACCAAAAATAAACTATACCATGATGTCATGCTTAGTATGTAGACCAAACACAAGGTTTACATAGGTTTTGCATTTATTTTTCACTCTCTATATTCACCTTTGCGTTGTACACTCTTAGCTTGGACATCCTTTCTATTCTCTCATACGCATGCATTTCATCTACTCTCAAAATATCCTTCACACATGCAAAACACACTTAGTGCTAAAACACCTTAGAAAAATTTGTGAACTTTGTGCATGTCATGCATTTTTATATGCTTTTCACCCCATTCCCAAGTACACATGGCACTAAACAAACTACTTTGCCTTTTTCCTTATTCTCATGCACATTTAACAATGTCTAAACTCATTCTTCATGGAAATGGATAATAATGGACTTTGAATACTTGAATTTGATCACATAGAACTTCAAATGCAAATCTCCCAACCTATTTTGTCTCTTACCATGCACATTTGGCATAGAATAAAGTGTAACTTAGGAGTACGAAGAGTAAATAATATGTAGATTAGTCTTTTGTTAATCCAAATGAGAAAACATCAAGAACAAAAATTTAGTAAGACTAAACACTCTTGCTTAAGAACTAGGGGGAACATAACACAATAAGCAAGAGCACAAAATATAGATGAAGACAATATAATTTTCTTACCTCTTTTGTCGCTTTTAATGCTTACTTGTTGACATATGCTTGGCCTATGAAGATTTTAGTTTTTTATCAATACTCTTACATGGTGGTAGCATCTCTCCAATAGTCACTTGTGGCTGGGTGTGAAGCTTGGCATAAATTGGGCATTATAACACTACTCCCAAAGGCTTCAAGAAGGTATTCCAGTAGAATAAACTTACACACAAAAGCTTCTTAAATAATGGTGTGTGCACTTGTATTTATATCTCAAAGAACTAACTCTAACCTTAGGTAGGTTAGGTTAAATTATAACTTGGGTTGAGTCTAAATTAGCCAAGGTTGAGTCAATCTAACTCAAGGTGGGTTTAAAGCACTCATGAAATCTTGACACCTCAGTTTCTAATATTTGTGAGGCATGACAACTCTCTATAGACATTTGTGAGGTGTGAGTCATATTTTTGAATATTTATGAGATAATAAATCACTTTATTAGCTCATTTGACTCTTTAAATTTATTTTTGGCTAAAAATTCTTTTTTTGGTAAATTAAATTCACTAATTTGATTTGAAAATTTTGTTTAGGCTAGTTAATCAAGATCTTTAATGTAATTAGTCTTGATTAGTGATTTTTAGATTTTGAAAATTATTTTAAATGTTGTTAATTAATAGCTTGACATGCCAAAAGTGCCAAATTACTAGGTCATAATTTGACTAGGGTTAGAAATAAACTAGGTTAGTGATGTATACAGGGTAATACACAAAATAAGCTCGCCTCGTTATATTTATGGGCAATTAAACCCCTTATGTGGATGGATTTTGGCTATTAAGGTGATTTCTAGGATTAACATGTGCCATTTATTAAAAATTGAACTAAATCTCAATTTAAGCATGAAAGTGGCTAAAAAGGAGTGTTTACAGTTTGCCCTTATTTGAGAAGGAATTGTGAGACATAGGCATAGTAATGTATTTTCATAGAATGAAAAAGTTATTAAGAAGAAAAAGAAGATAATGATTGAGGAATGATGCTCGAAACAAAGTTTGAGAAGCTTATGATACCCCTTCAAGGGAGTGAATGACACATATGATTTATATATAGTCCCTTGAAAAGAAGAAAGAAAAATAATTAAATTCACCCATAAGTGAGATTAATCCAATCGAGTGAATACTTGCATGCATTGATTTAAAAATTATTGATTTGCCCAAAGGTAGTTATAATCAGTAATGAAGGTTGAGACACTAATTTTGTTGGATTTTTTTTAATGATCCAAATTATTTTAATGTTTTTAGTTTATTAGTTTGTTTTATTAAATAAGTTGGAGTTCACAGGAAAAGTTAGTTTTCTCTCGTAACCACCCATAAAAGATTTTACCCTACTTGTAATTGTCATCCAAAATAATACAATTATATTTTGTGTCAAATATTTATTTTACAATGTAATTTATCTATTATTTCCTCCCATTCCTAGATCCAACAATGGTATTAGAGCCATCACATGGAGAATTGAAGATATTTGCACAACTTTTTTGGATAAAAAGGAAGAAATTTTTATTGTGGAAGAGGATAGAAAGAAAATAGACTTCATAAGAAAGAATCCAGTAAAGTTTTTTTTTTTTTAAATTATATGAAAAAGTTATAACTATAAGACTTGTATATATATAAAAAACAAAATTACAAGGATTTTCTGAGTTTTGATATGTTTTTTAGCTTCTATCTATTAAAAAAAAAACCTCCTCCAAAATCATTCTAAAAAAAGCTTCTAAATCTTTTTTTTGAGTTGTACAGCCTTGGTTTTCATATGTATGGCCTTAAAAGTGTCGAAGCTGCTAAACATTGCATTAAAATCCCTTCTAGTAGTCTAAAATTGAATTACACACATTGAAAATCAGTTTAAATTGTTCTAAAAATAATTGAAACCTAATTTTTGGCCTTATACGGTCTTTTCATGAACTTCTATAGTCTTCACATGAAATAATGACACCCCATCTATTACAACACTAATTAAAATTTAGATAAATATATGTTTTTATGGCTTCAATCCTCATTTGTGGTGTTTGTACAAATTTTTGGGAATATTTTGAATAGATCTATGCATGTATGCAATATAATTTTAGTGCAACAACAAATTTCTTGTAGTGTGCCAAGCAGAAATAAGGATTAGAAGTGTGATAATAATTTATTTATTATCAATAAGATTTTTTTTTAGGTGGGCTCCACCTAGAAATAAAGGCGTTACCTTCTATTATTTTTTCATGCAAGTAAAACAAGGTCATTCGATAAAGCTTGTTGGTTTGTATTCAACTTTGTTGCAAGCAAGTTGGTCAAAGGATATTTTATTAAGTCACTTTCAACAAGAGGTCAAGGGTTCAACCCTCAAAAGTACCAAAAATATTTTTTTGCAATAGGATTATTTGAATTAATTCTAAAAACCAGAAAAATTTGTACCTACCATGACCAACTCTATCATATTTTGAACACACCATCATAATATTTTGTAAAAGTCATTTTTTTGGAAACTAGACTTGAATATATTTCCAATGAGTATAATCAAGAAGGGGTCCATCATGTCTTGCTATGACATTTGCATCCCTGTAAACTAGTAAAATTTTCTGAATTAGCATTGAAGGGCGGGGGGGGGGTGTCTGCCTAGCCTAACAGAGGAGCAAAATTTCAAACTGCCATATCTTCTACATATGATGAACAAATTCTTCATATGATCACTCAATTTTTATGGAAATGGATTTCTATGAGCATTAGTGCAAGCAATTTTTGATTTTGACATGCGTAAATATGATTTTTCCACATATTTTGAATAAACTATGTTATGTAATGAAATCAGGTGTATTTTCTATGGAATCTAACACCACAAGTTTTTATCAAATAGTAAAATTATGTTGTATACATCAAACAAAGATTGTAATGATGTATCCCACCACTTGTATTGTTGATGTTGATGGTATTACATTTCAATGTTTACAGGTCCCTGAGGATCTAACAAGATAAACATAGTAAAGCAGAGGTTGGATGATATTTTCCATTCTCTAGTTTGCTATTCACTTAGAGTATGGGATCCCTACTGGGATAGTAATTTTTGGCTTGTGTACTTTAATTTCATAGATATAGTAATGATATGATCTTTGATGTAGAGAATTTTAGTGATTTGTATTTCATTTATTTGTTGCACGGCTTCTCACCTCTCACTTGATAGGGGGAGAAGATATTGCATATTGGTTTTTCGATCGGTCATCAGTGATGTGTGGTATGAGTTATAATTGTGTTTGTAGCATTTTTAATGTTGAGCAAAGGCCTATGGGAGATGTTGGTGATTGTTGGGCATCAGTTTGAGATGTGTCATACATAGTATAGAGGGTAGTCACTTGTTGGATGGATTTTATGTGACGATCGATGTAGTTGGACATTACATGATCATATTTTACTATAGTGTAGGGATGATCAGGATGTGATCAGTATAGGATGCATAATGTACTAGTTGTAGTTATGATAGAGTCTACTTGGATGATTTACATTTCTTTGCTCTTATATTTCTATACCACTTTAGATCAAGAGGGAGTTTGTTGGATTATTTTTAATGATCCAAAGTATTTTAATATTTTTAGTTTTTTAGTTTTTTTATTAAATAAGTTGGTAGTTCATGGGAAAAGTTAGTTTTCTCCCATAACTACCCATCAAAGCTTTTATAAAGCTTTTAACCTACTTGTAAATGTCATCCAAAACAATACAATTACATTTTGTCTCAAATATTTACTTTATAATGTAATTTCTCTATTATTTTCTCCCATTCTTGGAGACAACAAATTTTTCCAAATGAGGTTATAATCAGTGGCATAGGGATGTGTCTCAGTAAGGCAGAAGTGTCAGAATAATGATTTTCCAAAAGGAGGTTATAATCATTAATATGACCTAGATTGAATAATGATTTTCCCTCAATAGGGCATATATGATCATGATAAATTGATTATGCCCTAGTAGGATGGATTGGAAATCATAAATCAAGGATACAACCTATCATATATATTAAAGATGAGAGTACACAAATGTAGATGCAATGGTCTAATGACTAAAGAAGCCACAAACAATCAGGTATATGAGGATGCACAAAGAGATGAAATAAATTATTGGAAGAATAAAGGTGGTTGATCTAACCTAAGATACATCATGTATCCAACCTCTACCTACATAGTCCAAATAGACCTTAGGCCAATGTAGTTCACCCAAAAGCAAGAGAAAATGGAATGAGGAATAAAATAGAAGAATAAGAATTAATCGATGTGAATGATTTGATTAGACCTACCAATATGGAGATGCTCATCCTTATTAGCATTGATACAATCAAAATAGTCAATGGGTTGATTTGATCAAGAAAAGTGGAAGGATTATATAAAGTGAACAAGGAAAAGTTTCTACGACATCATTTCTTGTAAGCTTTATCAAATTTATTTTTTTGTTTGACTTATATAGATGTTTATTTAGAGATGTGTGTCTATATAAACACATAATAAATCATCTATTACACTTGTTTATTACTCATGGATTCAGGCATGTATTAGGTTAGTTGGTTGGGTGTGTGATCTATCATAGAGATGTTGTCAATGCACTGCTAGAATAGACTATGTGAGCATAATTTTGATTTAACTTATGACATTATGCATTATAATTATGGATAAAAATGGTAATACATATCCTAAGCATGTAAAAATTAATTTAAATGTAAATATAAATAATTGAAGTACATGATATGGATAATCAAGACTAAATTATAAACAAAATGTAATAATCTTATGGTAACTGAGGAAAAAAAGGCAAAATAAAACAAAACAAGAAAATAAACAAAACAAACAAACAAATAAAACAAAAACAACAACAATAAACAAACATAACGACAAAACACACAAAATAAAATAAAAATAATAATAAACAAACAAAATGACAAAACATGTCAACAAAACACCAATAAAAACAAAGCAAATAATGAACTATTTAGGGATTTTGAAATTGTTACTAAAGTTTTTAGAATTTTCTAGGTATCTCAACTTGATTCCAAATTAGAAGACATAAAATGGTTCCAACTTACAAAATGGTGAGAGCATGGAAAAAGGGTGATTGAGTTGACCTCATGTGAATTCAGGACTAATTACATAGTCCTACAAGACCTCAAGTCTCTATAGTTATACCTTCACAAAAGGCATACAATTAAGTACCAATAACTTCAGGTAAAAGGAAAATGGTAAAACAAATTATAATAGTAATGGCAAGTGTTGATTCTAATTTTCCCATAGGTGGTGATAATCAAGAAACAATGATAAAGGGTTAGTGGTACTAATTTGCCCATATGTAGTTATAATTAGTATAACAAGGTGGGACACTAATTTGACCAAAAGTAGTTATAATCAATGGCATCAGTCAAATGTAACAACAAATGAAGGATGTAATTGCTAGGACAACTGTCATACTACTCTCAAATACTATCATTCAATCATGTAATTTTGAAACAACTACTAAAATTAAATCTATCATCAACCACTAAATGTTCAAGTAAAAAGAACTGGTTGGTGAAGGGTTAAGGGAATATAAAGGGGTAAAAGGTAAGGGAAATGATAAGGTAAAGGACAAGGCATAGTAAATGATTATGTTGTTCCTATTGATGTGGAGATGCATGTCCTAATCAACATATTATATAACCGTAATGGATAATGGGCTATAATGGTAATAAGGTTTCCCCCAAGTGACAAGGTAAGGTAAATGGTAGGGTGTGAAATAACGACATGGGAAAGGAAAAGTAAATGATTTTGTTGTTTCTACTGATGTAGAGATGCACTTCCTAATCAACATATGATACAACCAAAATCATTAAATGTTGTAAATTAATAGCCCACACCTATTTTAAATAGTTGCTCTATAAAAAAACCTCTTGTTAATTTAGACTCCAATAATGTTGTTGTGATCTTTGTTGGTTATTGATTCTATTTATTTCAAACTTAAAGACAAGATATATTTTTAGCCTCTATAAAAGAAAGTTCAACTAATGATGGTAAATAGGGATAAACATTGGCTAAAAGGTCTAATCTACAAATGTAATATAGGTCTTGAATGAATAAATAGATTATAATGGAATGTATAATGGTTGGGAAAAAAATTAAGATTGGGATTTTTTAGGCATACACAATGTTGTTGATTTTGAATTTGACATAATCTTATTTATGGTAAAGCTAAAGACTTATGAATATGTTCTTGATATGACCACCATATTTTTATGTTGTTTGGGCTTGAGAGATGCTACCATTTGATTATGCTATAGAGTGGAAGTTGTATTAATGTTATCTTTGATAATGTATTCATCAAGTAATGAATAACTATTGTGCTCAGCTATTGGCACCTCAAAGAGGTTCTCATCAATAAAGTTATCTTCATTGCCCCATAACACCTCTGAGAAGGTTTCACTAAGGGTTGTTGACATTTGACTTTCATTATCTTCTAGTACCTTAACCAAGGTTTCACTAGAAGATGTTGAGTTTAGACTTTGATTGCCCCCTAGTACCTTAAAAAAGGTTTCACTAGGAGATTGTCCTTCTTTTACATGAATGTGGTCTTGGTCTCCATGATATTCTACAACTGATATGTCACCATGGATGTAGTTCAACAATGTGCAATTATGTCAGTCCTAATTGACACTTTTGGGAGGTAGAATGTCAATATAATGGCTAGGTTGGTTGGTTGTCATGGCATGTGGAGTGGTAATGGAAT
The DNA here is from genome assembly GCA_037957365.1 of Torreya grandis. NCBI lineage: Eukaryota > Viridiplantae > Streptophyta > Pinopsida > Cupressales > Taxaceae > Torreya > Torreya grandis. The sequence continues at coordinate 1,848,375 of JARHVA010003423.1, read as the reverse complement.
GAGAAGAGGCAACACAATCTTCATAGAAGATACTAGGATAAATTGTGTTGATGTTGAAGTAATCATCCTCAAAAACCATGAAATGATCACAAATGTATTTAAATTGATTTGTAAGGCATGTGTAACCAATGTTGTAAAATCCATGACTATACTCTCAGTTTAACTCAAGGGACTCTATATTCGATGTTGAGACTAACATGGATTTTGCTTCTAATGATAAATCTAATACTAGTTCAAAAATAGAACCTAACATTTATGTTGATTCTTCATTTAGTGTGGTAGCAAAGATGTTATGTTAAATGTTTTTTAGTGGATGAGTAATTAATTGTGGTTGAACAATGGGATCTTCATAAATAGGCTCAGCTAAGAAGGATTCCACAAAGATTGGCTTGTCAAAGTGAAGCTTCTCAACAAAAGGGAAATAATCAATAGGTAACTCCACATAGACTATATTTTCAAAGTGAGGTTCTTTAAAAATAGGGTAATGGTCAAAATAATGATTTATCGAAAGGTGGTTATAATCATTAAGGGGTGACTCAATAAAGATTGGCTGTTCAAAGTGAGACTCCTCAACCAAAGGGAAAAGGTAAACATGAAACTCCATAGAGACTGGGTTGTTAAAGCAAGGCTCCTTAAAGAAATGGAAAGGGTCAAAGGGTAATTCACCATAAGTTGACTGATCAAAAATAGGTGCTTCAACAAAAACATCATGGATTGGTTGGTTCTCTTGGCCTTGGCTTACACTTAGTTACAAAACCTTATATTTGGACACATCTTGGTTTTTGAATGATGGCTCTTGGAGAGGTAATGATTGTCTCTATTATGGTTTAAACAGTAGATTATATTTTATAACCTAGGGAGGGTTGGTAATGGATAAAGAATGATTATTGGTTTAATAATGATCTTTTTGTAAATAGGCTCATCTAGTATGGAATTAATAAATAATAGATGTGAGTCTAAGATGGTAGTTATGCTCTGTCTAATCATAATTGTGCAACCTTATTGGTATAATGAGCTACCAGATTTGTCATGTCCCCAATTTTGTAATAAGGCTATGCAGGAGATCCTTATCCTATCCCATTTCAAGAGCCTTTCAAGATTTTAGGAACTACAACATTCTTGGAGGACACTTCCATTTTCAAATGGAGATTTTGACAGAGTCACTATACTCATGAAGTTGAGATGAATCTATTGGTTCTCTCTGAGAGCAATACTGACAACTTTTGGAAAGAATCACTATTCATCAATTACTATTCATGTCTTACTATTCACTAATACTATTCATGTAGCACTATTCATGGGTGACTTAGTTTGGTGATGTGGCATATTAATGAGATGGTATGGTGTTGAGGTGTCTTTTAACATGTGGCATTGACCCACAAAGCATCTTTAGCATGTGGAAAGGTGGATGAATAGTGACTTTGATGCATTTTTCTACCTTGACCACATGGGAGGTATTTGAAAAACATGTGGAGAGCATATCTCCACCAAAGTAAAAGAATATAGAAGCTTATGGAGCTAAAAGTCTAAGATTCACTTTTGACTCTTCCATATGAACCAATGTGTCAAGGTTGGGCATAGAAATTCAAAGCATGGGAGACAATCCACCAAAATATTGCACAATTTTCTCTTGCTTGGCCTTCAAGTCATCTCCCTAGGATTTTTTCACATGTGGGAGACAAGTATGGCAGAATTTTCCTCTTGCTTGGCTTTCAAGTCATCTCTCTCCCCTTCCATTGTAAAATCTATAAATTAGAGATCTCCCGTTTGATTAGAACATCTTTTATGAAATCAAAACACCCCCATTTTTAGATTTGAACTTGTGTTCAACTCACCCTCTTATTTGGATGAAAACCCAAATAAAGGATTAAGACCAATGGATGAAAACCCATTGGTTTTATAGATCAAATGATGAAACCCCTTTGGTTTAGTATGACAATCTCATCCTGAGATTGTGAATGATTTTTCATTGCAGGTTTTAGTGTTATAGAGTTTGTGTGTTATTGTAGGGTCTTTAGTAGATTGGTGTGCAAGTGTGTACACATATTCAGAGTGATTTTTGTAGGATTTCAGTGGATAGATTCTTCAGTACGATTGATGTAATATTTCTAGTGTTGCATATGTGAGAGGTTTCCATATTTGATGTGGTTTGTAGTTTATGCTCTTTGTTTGCATAAGTGCTATTTGTGGATGTTTTGTAATATTATTATCATAAGAATTTATTATATTAGATTGGTGTTATTTATCATCTTTGTTTGAAAGGAGTTCATTACATAAGATTTGTTAATTTATCGTATGGTGTTCTTTTCATAATTGTTTTAGTGAGAATTTTAGTAATTATGTGTTATAAGTAATTGAAATTTTCAGATTTTTATGCATGTGGAATAATATCTCATTTGGGATATTATAGTGGTATCAGAGCTTGGATCTTACCAGCCTATGAAGTTGTTTTTCAGATTTTGAGGATGGAGAGAAGGATGAAATATAGAATACTTGAGGAGTTCATAAAAGAGAACCAAATAATAATTGATAAAATGGAGTCACTATTCAATAGCATTTATTTTCTAGCCACAACATCTCAAAAGGAGGCTACAATTCCAATGAAGAGAGAAAAAGTTATGGATCCTTTAAGTTCTAAATATGCTAGAAAGTATAAGGATTATCTGAGTTTATCTAGTGAAAATAAATCCATGTTGTCTTTCTATAAGTATTTAAGTTTGATAGGAATTTCTGAAGAAGAATTGGAACAAGAAAAGAAAAAATTATTTTCAGCCACAACTCCTCCAAATGAAACCACTTTTCCAGAGGAAAAAGTAGAACCAGATGTTCAAGAAGTAGTGCATGTAAAAACACACAAGGAGGAAGCATCTTGTTTGCAATATGAAGAAAGGTGTGAGCCAAAAAAATTTCAAGAAGGTAAAAGCTCTTTGGTAATGCCAGATACTTTCTTAGAATCTCAAATTTTTGCTCAAGAGGACATTTATTCTAAGGTGCCCAATAGAATTATGGATGAATTTTAGTTTGATGAAAATATTCTTTTGGTTATTAATGAAAACACATGCCTAGAAAAAGATAATGGAGACATAGTATCACTAGAAGAATGCATAAGAGGTAATGATATTGTTGATAAAAAATTAACCAATAATTTTTCAGAGATTGAAATCATTTTACATAAGATTGATTCATTAATTTCTAATGAATGCATATGCCAAGAAGAAGCTAGTGAAATCAAGGGTCAAGATACAATTATGGATAAGCATTCTATTTTCAGTCAAATCTATGTGGATGAACATTATATTTGCAGCCAAAGGCATGAGGAGGAAATTCCTACTTGCAACCTAAGGTATGAAAAAGATACAAGTTTCTTACAGTTACTTCAAAGGAGTTGGCATGATTATTTTCAAGGTTGTTTATATATAAGAATATGGGATATAGGTAATAAACTAACACACATGGAGGCATTTGATCCACATATTAGTTTATTCCAAAGGCATTTCTCAAATCCTTTGATTTAGGACAAGTCTAGAAATAAACATGAAGTGTTTGGGAATTTTCACATAGCTGATAGATTTGATACACCATGCAAGGAGAGAATTCCTAATCTTGATTGAGCCTTTGGAGATAGTAAATTTTTTTATGATTTTGATTATATGAACTTGATTAATTTTGGTGCAGATTTGAGTGTATAGTGGATCCATGCTTTGAAACTCCACAAATAAAATTATGGAATTCATATTTTGAATCAAATGAAAAAAGATAGTTTAGTTCCGAAATTGATTCTAATAAGAGGGATGGAAAGACATTTCCACATAAACCAATTTTCATGGGCAGAAAGATGCATGGAGATACCTACCAACTCATTCATGGGTAGGAAATATTTTCATAACAATTTGTTTGTGATGTTTCATGACTTGTCTCCAGGACTACCAATTGATGGAGGGATCAAGCACATAATGAGATGAGAATTAGGTTCCAAGATTGTCATGGCTACACCTTTCTATCACTAAAAGAGTTACCAAGAGGAGGTGAAGAAGACCACCAGAGTTATGATTCTTAGATTTAAACCTATTAATCTCCATTCGATATTTCATAGCTTAAAGATATTTCATTGGCTCAATTTTAGAAGTATGCAACAGGTTGGGAGAGAAAAACAACATTTGGTTTGGTGGACTATAACCAATAAAATGTACACATTTCTCATGTTGGCTAACAAATTTCAACTTTGTATCAGTTGTTTAAGTCACAAGGATTTAGAAAATTTGATAAATCTAGGATAAGTCTCCAAACTCACCATCACGGTTACACCATATCACCATTCAAGTATGTATAAATGGGAGATTGATAAGGTGACAAAAGAACTACTACACATAAGGTACATCATATCCACTTTCAGTTATTATACATTTTATGAAGTATTGGTGAATAACGAGGATTGTACTATGTGTATGTGCAAACTATGATTAAGAGAATTGGGAAGAATGTAATCCTAATACCCATGAACAGTGAATGGAGTAATGATTTACATATTTTTGAACTTATCCCAAAGATTGATATAAGATACATGTATCATAAAATTTGTATGAATAGAGGATATATTCAAAAATTTCCTTTTTGGTGTTGCTTTGAGGACTTTAAATGCCTGATTATAACTTTGAGACTTACCAAAGCACCATACACACTCCCATCTAGTCTGAATAAGATGTTGGGTAAGCAAATAATAAAATTTGGTTTCTTAGATGATTTGTTAAGTTTCAATTGGAAATAACATCTCAAGTATCTAGATATAATTCTAAGTATTTATTCATTCTTTACTAAGATGTTCAAAACTAATTTTAGATGGACTCAAATCCCAAAATCTAGGCCATGAGATTAGTTATAAAAGATTTCAATTAAATCAACAAGAGACCCAAGACTTTTAGAGTTGGTCACCTCCTACCTAACACAACTTCAAGTTTTCATTGGGTTATGAAACTATGACAAGAAGTTTGAGTGTGGTGATTCAGGTATTGGAGTTGAGATTGTTCCATATCCAAAAGGACATCCCATGGCTTTCAAAATCAAAATGCTAAAGAATCATGAGATCAGGGTTTGGGTAATTACACATGATGGGTATAATTTTATGTACACAATGGAAGATGGGTTGATTTATTTCAAAGCAAAGTATTCGTTATCTTTGAACCTATGTTGAAAAGGAAAAGGCTAGAGGCTTTCCATGATACACCCATGACCAGACATCTAGAACTCTTCAGAACATGAAATCAGATTTGGGAGAGATTCCTTTGGGAGGATCACAAAGAGAATGTCTTTGTGAAAATTGATGAAATTCTGAATCTCCAACAAAACAAAGATAAATAAGAGTTTCTAGAGGGGATTTTAAAACCATCTACCATTTAGGGATAAGGAGGCAAAGTGAATGGAGAACCTACAGTGAATGACTTAGGCATCCATAATGTCCCGAGACTTCTAAAGGGAAAATTATGATGAGCACAGAGTCAATAGAAGACACATGTAGGAAGAGTGCATTTTGGGCACAATGACCTATCAATGTTAATTAAAGTAGTACAACAGCAGTGTGGTGAGTTTTTTTTGAGATTGATATGGGATTGTGGAACTTCCCTAGGTACTACTCAGGGTCATATTAGGTACTATGATATTGTAATTACTTGTGGGAAAGTAATTTTGAGGAGGGGAGGCTATCATGTCCCCAATTTTTTAATAAAGCTATGCAGGAGATCTTTATCCTACCCCATTTTTAGAGCCTTTCAAGATTCTAGGAACTCCAAAATTCTTGCAGGACACTTACATTTTCAAATGGAGATTTTGATAGAGTCACTATGCCCATGAAGTTGAGATGAATCCATTAGTTCTTTCTGTGATTAATTTTGACAAATTTTGGAAAAAATCACTATTCATTAGGTACTATTCACATGTTATTATTAACTAATACTATTCACATATCACTATTCATGGGTGACTTAGTTTGGTGATGTGGCATAGTAATGAGATGACATGGTGTTAAGGTGTCCTATGACATGTGTAATTGGCCCAAAAAGCATCTTTGGCATGTGGAAAGGTGGATGGATAGTGAATTTGGCACATTTTTCTACATTGACCACATGGGAGGGATTTGAAAAACATGTAGAGAGCATATTTCCACCAAAGTAAAAGAATCTAGAAGCTTATGGAGGTAAAAGTCTAAGATTCAATTTTGACTCTTCCATATGAACCAGTGTGTCAAGGTTGGGCATAGAAATTCAAAGCATGGGAGACAATCCACCAAAATATGGCACAATTTTCTCTTGCTTGGCCTTCAATTCATCTCCTTAGGATTTTGTCACATGTGGGAGACAAGTATGGCAGAATTTTCCTCTTGCTTGGCTTTCAAGTCATCTCTCTCCCCTTCCATTGTAAAATCTATAAATTAGAGATGTCCCCTTTGATTAGAACATCTTTTATGAAATTAAACCCCCCCCCCCCATTTTCAGATGTGAACTTGTGTTCAACTCACCCTCTTTTTTGGATGAAAACCCAAATAAAGGATTATGATATATGGATGAAAACCCATTAGTTTTATAGATCAAAGGATGAAACCCCTTTGGTTTAGTATGCCAATCTCCTTATGAGATTGTGATTGAGTTTTCATTGCAGGTTCTAGTGTTGTAGAGTTTGTGTGTTGTTATAGGATCTTTATTAGATTGGTGTGCAAGTGTGTAAAAATATCCAGATGGATTCTTGTAGGATTTCAATGGATAGATTATTTAGTGGGATTGTTGTAATATTTCTAGTGTTTCATATGTGAGAGGTTTTTATATTTGATGTGGTTTGTAGTTTATGGTCTTTGTTTGCATAAGTGTTATTTGTGGATTTTTTGTAATATTGTTCCATAAGAATTTAATATATCATATTGGTGTTGTTTCTCATATGTTTGAAAGGAGTTCATTACATAAGACTTGTCAATTTATCGTATGCTATTTTTTCATGATTATTTCAGTGGGAATTTTAGAAATTATGTGTTTTAAGTAATTGGAATTTTCAAATTTTTATGCATGTGGAATAATATCCCATTTGGGATATTATAGTGGTATCAGAGCCTGGATCTTGCCAGCATGTGAAGTTGTTTTGTATATTTTGAGGATGGAGATAAAGATGAAAGATAGAATAATTGAGGAGTTGATAAAAGAGAACCAAAGAATAATTAATGAAATGGTGTCAATATTCAACAACGTTTATTTTTCAGCCACAACATATCAAAATAAGGAGGCTACAATTGCAACGAAGAGAGAAAAAATTATGGATCCTTTAAGTTCTAAATATGCTAGAAAGTATAAGGATTATCTGAGTTTATCTAGTGAAAATAAAACCATGTTGTCTTTCTATGAGTATTTAAGTTTGACAAGAATTTCTGAAGAAGAGTTGGAACAAGAAAAGAAAAAAATATTTTCAGCCATAACTCTTCCAAATGAAACCACTTTTCCAGAGGAAAAAGTAGAACTAGAGGTTCAAGAAGTAGTGCCTATAAGAACACACAAGGTGGAGGCATCTTTTTTGCAAGATGAAGAAAGGGGCGAGCCAAAAAAATTTGAAGAAGGTAAAAACTCTTTGTTAATACCAGATACTTTCTTAGAATGTAAATTTTTTGCCCAAGAGGACATTTATTCTAAGGTGCCAAATAGAATTATGGATGAATTTTAGTTTGATGAAAATATTCATTTGGTTATTAATGAATTCACATGCCTAGAAAAAGATAATGGAGACATAGTATCACTAGAAGAATGCATAAGAGGTAATGATATTGATGATAAAAAATTACCTAATAATCTTTCAGATATGGAAATAATTATACATAACAATGATTCATTAATTTCTAGTGAATGCATGTGCCAAGAAGAAGCTAGTGAAATCAAGGGTCAAGATACAATTATGGATAAGCATTCTATTTGCAGTAAAATTTATGTGGATGAACATTCTAATTGCAGCCAAAGGCATGAGGAGGAACTTCCTACTTGAAACCAAAGGTATGAAAAAGAGACAAGTTTCTTGCAGTTACTTCAAAGGAGTTGGCATGATTATTTTCAAGGTTGTTTATATATAAGAATATGGGATAGAGGTAATAAACTAACACACATGGATGAATTTGATCCAAATATTAGTTTATTCCAAAGGCATTTCTCAAATCCTTTGATTCAAGAAAGGTTTACAAATAAACATGAAGTGTTTAGGAATCCTCACATAGTTGATAGATTTGATACACCATGCACGGAGAGAATTCCTAGTCTTGATGGAGCCTTTGGAGATAGTAAAAATTTTGATGATTTTGATTATATGAGCTTGATTAATTTTGGTGCAAGTTTGAGTGTATAGTGGATCCATGCTTTGAAATCCACATAGAAAATTATGGAATTCAGATTTTGAATCAAATGAAAAAAGATAGTTCAGAGGGAACTAGCTAAAGGAGTTCTAAAATTGATTCCAATAAGAGAGATGGAAAGACATCTCCACATAAGCCAATTTTCATGGGAAGAAAGATGCATGAAGATACCTGCCAACTCATTTATGGGTAGGAAATATTTTCATAACAGTTTATTTGTGATGTTTCATGACTTGTCTCCAGGACTACCAATTGATGGAGGGATCAAACACATAATGAGATGAAAATTTGGTTCCAATCTTCTCATGACTACACCTTGCTATCACCAAAAGAGTTACCAAGAGGAGGTGAAGAAGACCATCAGAGTTATGATTCCCAAATTTAATCCTATTAATATCCATTCCATATTTTAGAGCTTAAAGATATTTCATTAGCTCAATTTCAGAAGTATGCAACAGGTTAGGAGAGAAAAACCACAATTGGTTTGGTGGATTAAAACAAATAAAATGTACACATTTCTCATGTTGGTTAACAATTTTTAACTTTGTATCAGTTGTTTTAGTCACAGGGATTTATAAAATTTGATAAAGCTAAGAGAAGTCTCCAAACTCACCATCATGGTTATACCATATCACTATTCAAGTATGTATAAATGGGAGATTGATAAGGTGACAAAATAACTACTGCACATAAGGTACATCATATCCACTTTTAATTATTCTACATTTTATGAAGTATTGGTGAATAAGGAGGATTGTACTATGTGTATGTGTAAACCATTAATTAAGATAATTGGGAAGAATGTACTCCTAATACCCATGAATAGTGAATGGAGTTATAATTTCCATAGTTTTGAATTTATCCCAAAGATTGATCTAAGATACATGTATCATTATAATTATATGAATAGAGGAGATATTCAAAAAATTCTTTTTTTTGTTGCTTAGAGGACTTTAAATGCCTGATTATAACTTTGAGACTTAGCAAAGCACCATACACACTCCCATATGGTATGAATAAGATGTTAGGTAAGCAAATAATAAAATTTGGTTTCTTAGATGATATGCTAAGTTTTAATTGGAAATAACATCTCAAGCATCTAGATATAATTCTGAGTATTTCTTCATTCTTTACTAAGATGTTCAAAACTAATTTTGGATGGACTCAAATCCTATTTCTGGCCCATGAGATTAGTGATAAAAGAGTTCAATTAAATCAACAAGACACCCAAGACCTTCAGAGTTGGTAACCTCTTACTAATCTAACACAGCTTCAAGTTTCCATTAGATTATGCAACTATGACAAGAAGTTGGAGTGTGGTGATTCAGGTGTTGGAGTTGAGATTGTTTCATATCCAAAATAACATCCCATGGCTTTCAAAATCAAACATCTAAAGAATCATGAGATCAAGCTTTGGGTAATTGCACATGATGGGAAAAATTTTAGGTACACAATGGAAGAGGGGTTGATAACTTTCAAAGACAAAGTATTAATGATCTTTGAACCTATATTGAAAAGGAAAAGGCTAGAGGCTTTCCATGATACACCCATGACCAGACATCTAGAACTCTTTAGAACATGCAATCAGATTTGGGAGAGATTCCTTTGGGAGGATCACAAAGAGAATGTCTTTGTGAAAATTGATGAAAGTCTGACTCTCCAACAGAACAAAGAGAAAAAAAAGTTTTTGGAGGGGCTTCTACAACCATCTACCATTTACAGATAAGGAGGCAAAGTGAATGGAGAACCTATAGTGAATGACTTGTGTATCCATAATGTCCTAAGACTTCTCAAGTTAAAATTACCATGAGCATAGATTTAATAGAAGACACAGGTAGGAAGAGTGCATTCTAAGCACAATGACCTATCAATGTTAATTAGAGTATTGCAACAGTAGCATGGTGAGATTTTTTTGAAATTGATATGGGATCCTAGAACTTCCCTAGGTATTACATGGGGTCATATCAGGTACTATGATGTTATAATTGCTTGTAGGCAAGTAATTTTGAGGAGGGGGGACTATCATGTCCCCAATTTTTTAATAAGGCTATGCAGGAGATCCTTATCCTACCCCATTTTCAGAGCCTTTCAATATTTTAGAAAATCCAACATTCTTGGAGGATACTTCCATTTTTAAATGGAGATTTCGATAGAGTCACTATGCCCGTGAAGTTGAGATGAATCCATTGGTTATTTTTTAGAGTAATTTTGACAACTTTTGGAAAAAATCACTATTCATCAAGTACTATTCACATGTTATTATTCACTAATACTATTCACATACCACTATTCATGGGTGACTCAGTTTGGTGATGTGGCATAGTAATGAGATGGCATGGTGTTGAGGTGTCCTTTGACATTTGGAATTGTCCCATAAATCATCTTTGGCATGTGGAAAGGTGGATGGATAGTGACTTTGGTGTTTATTTCTACCTTGACCACATGGGAGGGATTTAAAAAACATGTGGAGAGCATATTTACACCAAATTAAAAGAATATAGAAACTTATGGAGCCAAAATTCTAAGATTCACTTTTGAATCTTCTATATGAACTAATTTATCAAGGTTGGGTGTAGAAATGCAAAGCATGGGAGACAGTCCACTAAAATATGGCATAATTTTCTCTTACTTAGCCTTCAAATCATCTCTCAAGGATTTTGTAACATGTGGGAGACAAGTATGGTAGAATTTTCCTCTTGCTTGGATTTCAAGTCATCTCTCTCCTCTTCCATTGAAAAATATATAAATTAGAGCTCTCCCCTATGATTAGAACATCTTTTATGAAATCAAAACCCCCCCCCCTTTTTTAGATTTGAACTTGTTTTCAAATCCCCCTCTTATTTGGATGAAAACCCAAATAAAGGATTAAGATAAATGGAAGAAAACCCATTGGTTTTATAGATCAAAGGATGAAACCCCTTTGTTTTATTATGACAATATCATCCTGAGATTGTGAATTAGTATCCATTGCAGGTTTTAGTGTTGTAGAGTTTGTGTGTTGGTATAGGAACTTTCGTAGATTGGTGTGCAAGTGTGCGCAAAGATTCAAAGTGAATTTTATAGGATTTTAGTGGATAGAGTCTTCAGTTGGATTGTTGTAATATTTCCAATGTTGCATATGTGAGAGGTTTGCAGATTTGATGTGGCTTGTAGTTTATGCTCTTTGTGTGCATAAGTGCTATTTGTGGATGTTTTGTAATATTGTTCCCATAAGCATTTAATATATCAGATTGGTGTTGTGTCTCATCTATGTTTGAAATGAGTTCATTACATAAGAGTTGTAAAGTTATCGTATGGTGTTCTTTTCATAATTGTTTCAATAGGAATTTCAATAATTATGTGTTTTAATTAATTAGAAATTTCAGATTTTTATGCATCTGGAATAATATCCCATTTGGAATATTACAATATTTAGATGGGTTTGGAATGGTAATGAATGGAAATTATGGATCTTGGTTGCTAATGCAATATAAAGGATGAGGGCCTATAATGGTAAGCTTTGGTGTTATAGAGCTTGGTTGCTATTGTAGACTAAAGGAAAAGGACCTAGAATGGTAATCGTTGGGCACTATGGAGCTTGGTTTCTAATGTAGACTGAAGGATGAGGTCATGTAATGGTAATCCTTGGGTATTTTAGATCTTAGTTGCTAATGTAAATTGAAATATGAGGGCCTGGATAAGAAGGTGTCATCAGCAAATACTACATTAAAGGGTCATGAATTTGTTCAATATATGGAATTATATAATAGGGATAGGGATATGTATCATAAGCTACATCATCATACAAATATTGAACAAAATGGTCATACCTTTGTTCAACATAAGGAATGCTATAAGATAGATTGGGATCTATATCATAAGGTATGCCATCATATGACTCTTGAGTAAAAGGATCATGCTTTTGTTGAATGTATTAAATGTTATAAGATAGATGAAGATCTATCTCATACACTACATCATCATACAACTCTTAATCAAAAGGGACATTGGCCACAAAGTTCCCATAGTCTAGATTATACATAGTCCTGTTATGTGTGTAATGAGGCATGTTTAGATCTATAGATAGGTATTATGAAAAACAAAGTGTCTTAAGGTAAAAAATAATGGAGGTTTAAAAATAAAGGACCTTTGGCTCTATAAAATGGGCACAAATGGGAAAACTAAACTAGGAAAAGGTGGAACAAAACAAACATGAGACTGGTCTAATAAAAAGATATTGATTTGCTAAAAGGTGGTTATAATCAATAACAAAAGTAACACAAAGGCTCAAACTCATCTTTGGATAAAGTATTAATTTTCCTAAAGGTGGTTATAATCAGTGATAATATTATCTAAAAAAAGTAGAATAATTACGAACTAAGATTAAAATATAGAAACAATTTGCCCAAAGGTGGTTATAATCATGTTAAAAACAAAGGCTAGACTTGGAAACACAAAACTTAAATAAGAACTCAAAAGCAAACTAAAATAAGGTAATTGGCTTAGATGACACTCAATAATTGGGTCACTAAGACTCAATATTTAACTCATAAGAACTATTGGAACAATGGAACTAGGACACTCAAAACCTTGACATAACAAACTTCAAATAAAGTGCATGGAAATAACTTGGCTCAAAATGATGCTCTAGACAAGGTACAAAACAAACAAAATCACTAAGTCTAGGCAAGGGGTATTTTATATCAAATAGGAAATAAGCCCAAATAACACAATCCAAACATAAAAGGTAGATAAACTAAGCCCAAATTAGATGAGGCTTGGGTGTAAAATTGATTAGTTTAGAATTTACACTTTGAAAGGTTGAATTTCATATTTGATATGAAACGACTTGAATGTTATAAGTAAAAAAGGCTAGACCAAAATAGATAGCATAACCATGCATTTGAAATAAGAGAGGTATGAAAATAGATTTGAATTTGGTTTCAAAAATGACAAGAGATTGGAATAATTTTGGTAGCGTAACAACGCTCCTTTAAATAAATGACATGGCAAATGTTTTCAAATTCAAAAATTCAAGGAAAAAATTTTGTGATCAAAAGGGGATTATAATGATGCCCTATTTAAACAAGAGACACACAAATGGTTTTGGAACAAAGTCTAAGGCAAAAAGTGCAACACAAATGGACAAAGTAACACCTCTTAAGATAAAGGGGTGTAATAACAATGTAATGTTTTGGACTTATTTAGACATGATAATAGAAAAAATGATTTTTAGTCTAAAAACACACATGTAAATCAAAGATAATATAATTATCACTCATGTCTCATCCTATCTCTACAACTGACATAGGCATGTGTAGGTTTTGCCAAAGTTTCCACTGATATACCAATGTTTGTGAGGAATTAAATGTTAATACAAAAATGAAAGTGTAAGTGTAGGTAGATTTTTTACACCCCCTTCTGTCTCTCAATCATTGATACATGGTATGAAATTAGAGTGAATATCACTCAAGATTTGGCAATAAATTTCATGGAAAGTGGGGTTTTGACTAAAATCTATAAATCTCAAATGTACTAGATGATCCAAAATGTGTCTAACACAAGGTCATAATCACATCAAATGAATATAAACCACTTAGATAACTATTCAAGGGTCTATTCATTTCCATATTAACTCCATTTATGTAATTCTCAGTGGAGTTTGATGTTTGGTTGTTGCATGGCTTAGGTACCCATTGGGATGGTCAGGCTAACTACTCACCACTATCCCACCCAACAATTTTCCCAAATTGTATACCCCACTATGGAGTGGGGTTGGTACAATGATATGAGATGAAAACCTAGGTAAATACACCCCTAAATAACTCATGGAGGGGAGGGAAATGAACTCCCACCCATAAGCCAAATACATAAAAATAAATAAATGAAAAAGGAAAGACTTTAGAAGTCATTTTTCGGTCACCCAAGTCACTCAAAGCTTAGGGAGAGCATATGTAAAATTATTTATGACACTAATTTACAAACAATAGTAATAAACTAAGTGCTTTTGGTCAGCTAAGTTCCCTAAAAGTGATGGGGGGAAAGGATACATGCAATAGTTCATAGTTTACCACAAACAAATCAATTAGTCTAAGAATTTTTAAATTTAGCTAGTAATGAAAAACAAATCTAAAGTGAAAAAGCTCTTAATATCTCTAACTAAGATGTATGTTCATTTTAATAGCCCCAAATTGAAGTGTGATTGAAATTTTGGCCCCTTGGCATTATTTGCACTTGTAAAATTTTCAAAAAAACCAGGAGACAAAAAAAAACTAAGTGGATTTTAAGAACCAAACAAAATGTATGTGAGATTCTGACAAATGAGTAAACTTTTTCTCTTTCCACCTTAGGTCCTAAAAAATTCTAAGGGAGTTGATTTCTTAAAATCCCAAAAACGAATGAGTGAACAATAATTTAATTTGAGATCCAGGCTTTCTATTTTTGTCTCAGAGACAATTGAAAAAAATCACACAAAGATCGATCTTGATTCTTGAAATCGACATCGATTTAGTGAGATTGTCAACATTTTATATAAACACACAAAAATAACTCTATTTCAAAGGAAAAATGGTTAATAAATAAGGTTAAAACTCAAAATTCACATATTTATAAGAAAATTTTTTACACAAAGGACAGATAGATCATTAACCATAAAATGAAGGCAAGGAAAATCAAGAAAAAAATTGATTTTATCCATGTTCTTACCTTTCTCTATTTTTTACGTAGAGATCATGGTTGATTCTTACAATTGACATTGATCTGAAAAATCAACATCAGTCCCTATAACCTTGTGAAAAAATATGTAAAATTCAAAGCTAAAACTTGAAACTTGAATATTTAAATGCATTTTTTAGACAAATAAAAGCTAGCATATTAATTTCCTTTGCCATACAGGATGTTCGATCCTACTGGCCATGCCATTATATACTTTAGGAGTATGAAGAATAAACACTATATATATATATATATATATATATATATATATATATATATATATATTACTCTCTTATTAGTCCAAATGAGAAAACATCAATAACAACAATTCACTAAGATTAAACCCTCTTTCCTAAGAACTAGGGGGAGCATAACACAAGTAAGAACACAAAATAGAGATGAAGACAATACAATTTTCTTGCCTCCTCTATCGCATTTGATGCTTACTTATTGGTACAATACTTGTGCTTGGCCTATGATGATTGCAATATTTTAGTAATGCTCTTCTATGGAGGTACTATCTCTCCAATATTCACTTGTGGCTTAGTGTGAAGCTTGGCATAAATAAGGCATTATAACACTACTCTTAAAGGTTCAAGAAGTTATTCCAATAGAACAACCTTACACACAAAAACTTCTTAAACAATGGTGTGGGCACTTGTATTTATAACTCAAATAACTAACTATAACCTTAGGTAGGTTAGGTTAAATTTTAACTTGGGTTGAGTCTAAATTAACCTAGGTTGAGTCAGTCTAACTTAGGGTGGGGTTGAAGCACTCATTAAACCTTGACACCTCAATTTTTGATATTTGTCAGGCATGATAACTCTTTTTAGATATTTGTAAGGTGTGAATCATATTTTTGAATATTTATGAGATAATAAACCACTTTATTAGCTAATTTAACTCTTTGACTTCATTTTTGGATTAAAAAATCTTTTTTTGATAAATGAAATTCACTAATTTGATTTGGAATTTTTGTTTAGGCAAGTTAATTAAAATTTACAATGTAATTAGTCTTAATTAGTGACTTTTAGATTTTGACAATTGTTTTAAATGTTATTATTTAATATATTGACATGCCCAAAGTGAAAAATTACTAAGTCAAAATTTTAATAGGGTTATAACTAAATTAGGTTAGTGATGCATATAGGGAAATACATCAAATAAGCTAGCCTCATTATATTTATGTGAAATTATATCCATTATGTGGAAAAATTTGGGTAATTCAGGTAATTTCCAAGCTTAAAATGTGTTGTTTTCTATAAATTGAATTGAATCTTGATTTAGGCATGAAAGTGTCCAAAAAAGAGTGTCTCCATAAAGTAACTGACCCTTTTGGTTCATTCTTGGCCATCATTTCACAAGACTACTACACATTTTTTTTACAAGAGAAAAGTGCCCATGTTACAAACAAGACAAATATACCATTTTTTTGAAAAAAATTATGTACCATGCACTAATTTCCATTTTAATATGATGTTTAAAACAAACTCATGTTTTTGTTCTCAGGTAGCATGAGTGTTCTAAGACCAATTCATCTCTATGGAGGTCTTCCTGTACCTAAAAAATGGAAGTCAAAAACACATTTTCAAATAGAGTGTCCAACATGAAAGTTTATCACTCATATATGTTATATGTAATAGATAAGATTTAGAGACTCTATTTATTACTAATAATTCTTAGACATCTCAGGAAAACCCATTCATATAACTATGTCAACTTACAAAATGTAGATTAAACACTATCAAGCACTCACTTCCAAGTGAAGTGATATATACAAAATTTTATCATAAGGACTCATCAGATGAAATAAGATGGATTTCAAGACCATGTTTTGTATGAAAAAATAGATAATAAAAATTGTAACCACACATGTGACAAATCAACAAACTAAACCCAAGTAAAGCAAGTCTCAACTAGAATGCAATAAGTGGGACTAGAATCAAAATAAAAAGAGGTACCCTAATTTTGGCATAAATTAAGGAATGGTTTTCAAGTAATAAAAATTATTCACATTTAGGTCATACCTATTATATGTGATGCATCATTGTCTTTAGTTGAGTGTTAGGAGTTGTCTCTATGGGCTACAATATCTAATGAGTTTGATCAATACAAGTTGATCATTAAAATATTTTATGTTTATGTGTCTAGTGTTATGGATATCTAGAATTCCATCATTGTTATTATGACCATGTGATTTATTTTTAATAATTCTAATGGGTCCATCTCATTGTATATTAATTCTTTGTGTCACTATGTGTTGGAGTAGGGCATAATGTATGATATGGGAGTTGTGATCTGGTTGTAACTTGTGCATGGTTTTTATTGGATGTTAAGTATGGGTCATTTGACCATGGGTCTAATGACATTATTTTCATGTTGGATATATGAGAAATATCCTATGTATTTACTAGTGCGAATCCCACACAAGATCAAGTATCATCTACCTTAGGTGAGGAGGTGGGAGTAGGATTGAATTTTGAGGTGGGTCCCTCTATATCCATCCCTGGATACCATTCATAGTGATCATATCATATGGATTAAATACTAGGTAACATTGTATTATTGTGAATTATATCAATCCATAGTATGGGCATGGTAAATATCTTGGATCAAAATCATGTATGTGACCATATGCCTAAATAGTTTATACTAGCATAATCGAAAACACCACTAGTGGTCCTACCCCATTAGGTGAGACATTAATGGGATCCATAGGGAGAATGGATAAAAGTCATATTATCCAATGTTTTAGTTTTAAAACCTCTTCTTATCCCATGTGGTGGGAGTTGATGTTAGTGGTAGTGATAGGAGAGAGAAATAGAGCATCCAATATCTGGTCTTGATTTTCTAATGGAAAATGGGTAGCCATTACAATGAGACAGATAGGTCATCTAGGGATGAATATAGCCATCAAGGATTCAATTATTGGTGGTTTGACATGAGAGGTGGGTAGGGTCCCAACCTAACATGAGTTAGGACATCAACCCTATCCTTGGAGGAGTAGATAATGAGACCATTGTCTAGAATCATCCTTGGATAGGTCAAAAGGCAAACATGCATTAATTTATTTCTATCATTTTCCTTTTCTATATTTAGAGATATGTATGCTAGGTAAAAGTGTATATCTACTTGTATATTTTTTACATATGGAGATCAAATTATATATTTGGTTTGCTTTGGTAGATGAATCAACTAATATGGTGTGGTTAAGTACTATGGTGGAGATGGTCCATCATGAGATCTTAGATGACATAATACCATATCATGACATGACATATACGAGAGATGCATTTTAACATTCAGTTGGACCATATATTATCTTGTTTATAATGGTTGGTGTTGCTACATAGGACATACAATATCAAGAAATGTTGATCTATTAGTAGTTCTATCAGGAGGGGATGTTGTTTGATGGTAGTAAATATCTATGGCACATGATTCCTTGACCAAAGAGATTTATGCCCACAAATCGATTGTAGATCAAGTACATTATTAGTAGATAGAACTACTAGGAGTATGGAGAGAGCTCTGAGGATTTCAATATCAAACCCACACACTAGAGATTTAATTATAGGCAGTTATATCTATAGGATTATTAGGGAGTGTGGAGCCTCACCCACCATGTGGAGATGAAGGAAACCCACATATATAACCATGTATTATATTTTTTTATGTATGTTTTATGTAAACACTTTTACACACACACACACACAAAACACGTTTGTGTGTGTTTGTGTGTGTGTGTGTGTGTGTGTGTGTGTGTGTGTGTGTGTGTGTGTGTGTGTGTGTGTGTGTGTGTGTGTGTGTGTGTGTGTGTGTGTGTGTGTGTGTGTGTGTGTGTGTGTGTGTGTGTGTGTGTGTGTGTGTGTGCGCGCATGCGTGCGTGCGTGTGTGTGTGTGTGTGTGTGTGTGTGTGTGTGTGTGTGTGTGTGTGTGTGTGTGTGTGTGTGTGTGTGTGTGTGTGTGTGTGTGTGTGTGTGTGTGTGTGTGTGATTTATGTTTTCTAAATGGATTTTTACTTATGATTTTCATTATAACATGTATAATTATTGTAATATCATTCAATGAAAAATAATGTTTTTATATGTTGTATATTTAATTATTTCCTAGCAAATGTGAGAAAATGCATTATCAAAAAGAACAAAAACTAAAGTATAAAAAATGACATCTTAAGTAAATAGTATAATAATAAAAAATATGTGAGTAAATAGAACAAATAAGTGAATTTAAAACATACCAAATGTAATTAAGATGTAAATCTTAAGGCAAAATATAAGATATGTAAAACATCGTAAACAAAAAGTCATTAAATCGCATCTAAATGAAAGATAAAGAAAAATATATATATGTGTGAAAGCAACTGTAAAAATAGATATCCAATGTCATAAAATGTGATAGATAATCAAATAATAACATGAAATAACTATGTAAAGTTTCATCCAATGTAAGATAAGTGTAAACTCATATTGATGAAATAGGAAAAAACTAATGTAAGATAATCTAAAACTAAAATCAAAAAATATATTGATAATCAAATAATAATATGAAATAAATGTGTAAAGTTTCATCCAATCTAAGATAAGTTTAAACTCATATTGTTAAAATAGGAAAAAACTAATGTAACATAATATTAAACTAGAATCAAACAAGGACATGCAAAAAGGGAAGGAAAGACTCTAAGGAGTGAAAACTTGAAATCAACGCTTGTGTTATACTAATGTGTAGGAAAACATGACCATATAGAGACATGAATAAGAGATGGAGATGGTATGGAAATGAAATTGGTTATGGGCTTTTTTTTTAGGAAGGCTTGGTGGTATTCCCTAAGGTCTTACAATGGAACTCACAAATTCAAAATACAAGAGGCCTCATAAATAGATGTGAAGAGTCAAATTTGAAGCAAATAGATAGAATATCCATAAACTAGATATAAGGTAAGATATCATGGATATAAAATGAATTCAATATGACACAAAGGAAATATATATATTATTAGTGGATACAAGACACTCTAATCAAGTGGTAAAGGCTTAGAGTTATCAACATCAAGGACCTAAAGAACCCCACATAGAAAACATAATATTGAGATAATAAGTGAAGTATAAATTCCCATAAAGGCTATATGCATAAAAATAAAAATTATCTCACCTTCCCACAAAATATTTCCCACTCCTTAGGACCCCCTAGAGAGTTGTAAGTCTACTATGAAGATTAGGTACTTTCATGATAAAATAGGTGACACTAGAATATAAAATGATAATAAATGATGTAATGAGACCTCCTACTCATTATAATAGCCTACCATACCCAAATAGACCTTGGATCTATCATGAGGCCAATTATGGAGGTTTAGATTTAACTACAATAGGAGATGTGCCAAAAATATCATGTCTTCTGGTGTGAGCTTACTTTCAGGATATAATTTTCCTTTTAACATTAAATTTACTTATAATATGGATTTTAAATATTTTGTATATTTATATTTTTCTCCTCCATATGGATTTTTAAAACACAAAAAAGGGTGCTAAATATGATTAGCACAAGAAAACCTACATGTAGCTTCTAGAGAAGAGAACCTAAAGATCAAGATGCCTAAATACCCTTAGAATTATGCCATAGAAAAGAGTGAAATATTGAAACCAATCCAAGTTTGGATCAAGTGAAATTAAATGGAAATATGGGGATTTTGGAATATCTGAACATGCA
This sequence comes from Torreya grandis, assembly GCA_037957365.1. Classification (NCBI taxonomy): domain Eukaryota; kingdom Viridiplantae; phylum Streptophyta; class Pinopsida; order Cupressales; family Taxaceae; genus Torreya; species Torreya grandis. The sequence continues at coordinate 1,827,602 of JARHVA010003423.1, read as the reverse complement.
TGAAAGGTGAAACAATTAAGATAGGCTAGTCACTGATCACAAAAAGGGAGAGTTTTGGTTTAGAAGTGACTGGGTAAAAAGAGGGGATCTATAAATACATGGATATTTAATTCAAATTGAGGAAAAGAAACCCATAGAAGGGAAATGGAATGAAATATGGTAATAATATCACTAAAGAATCCATACTAACCTACAAAGGGTCTAACACACACTGAGAAGAAGGGTCATACTACATGGGAGGTAATTCTAAAAGATACCAAATAATCACAAGGAAACTAATGGCTACTATAAAGTGTGATAAATGAAAATCCATAAAAGTAAAACCAAATGTGATACCAAATATCTAGGAAGTAAACTAAGGTCTACTGTAAGTGAAATAAAATGCTGAAAAATAAAACATGAAAGTGCATCCAAAGATCCACAATAGAAAATAAGTCCAATTGAAATATGTTATAAAATGTGAAAAATAAACCATAGAGTATAACCTAATATCCAAAAGGAAATGAAGGGCAACTTTAAGTCATTCCAAAAGAGGGGGAAGCTAAAAATCTAAAAAGAATAATACCTTAAGGTGCCACTTAAGATCCACGAGGGAAGATAAGGCCAAATTTAAACCATCCCAAAATATGGGGAATCTAAAAGATACCAAGGAGTCTCAATGATAACAATGGCCAATTTAAATGTGTGATAAATTTTTTTAAAATAAATAATATGCTAAAAATAAAGTATTGGAATGTAAAAATCATTGTACAAACAAGATATAGAGAATGAGTATGACATATGCTAATAATATGAGATTAAATCATGTAACAAAATGTGAATAAAATGAATTTTTTCTCTTAAAATACATGCAATATCTCTACATACATCATTGATAAAATATGTTAGATCTCACTATAACTACCTTGGAAGGTTTATTAAGTTGAATTTTATTGTCTTTCAGGGGTGAGGTTTTTCTATTACATTAAAATGTGGTTAAAGTATAAAATAACTTATGACGGGCATTAAAATATTCCACAAAAGTGCTCATCAGCATTTTAATATTCCCCAAAGACTAAAATATGTAAAGGATGGGCATCATAAGATGCCCAAACCTGCACTGTAAGAAATAAATGGGCATCAAAATATGCCCTAACTTGTGGGGTATAAGACAATTGGATGGAACCTCAAGATTGACCTTATTAGTGATGATTCTAGATGTTGGGTAAATTCATATTAAAATAGAGAAAGTGATATCAAAGGTAGCATTAAGATCTATAGGAGATTATTGTAAGTTTTGATCAAAAGTATCATCTAGGTCAATATAGTTGAACTAGTCTATGTTTTTAATGATTTTATTAAGATTATTGATACATTTTAGAGAATCTATTCTTTAAATTATTGTATCAGCCTTTCAAATATAGTGAGGATGATCTTAAAAAAAAGGAATATATTGGGGTGGCTGATGCAATGATGTGTAATAAAGATATGGTAAAATTGTATCAGTGCATTATGAATCATGGCCAATGTAGTTTTTTTTAAGGAAGGTAATATGTAACTATATTGATATAGTTTAGGTTAAGGTTAATGAAATTTTAATTAACAACAAGATAATGTAGATTAACATCAACATCATTGATGCACTTCTCTAAAACTAGAAAGTGTGGTAGAACTTGATCGGCATGGCCAATGCAATAGTAGTAAATTCATGTAGAATTGTATTGACATGGATGATACAATTGTATAGGATAGAAAAAGAAGATAAAATTGTATCAACATGGACAATGCAATTTTCCAAAATAGATAAATAAAGTAAAATTGTATCAGCATGTTCGATGCAATTATTTTTAACTTTATATGTTTTTAAGAAGGCTAAAAATTCAAAATGTGACTTGGAGGGTAGGTCTGAATAGTCATATAATATCTAGGATAAAGGTCACCAATGGTATGTTTTGTGTTGGGAATGGAAATTAGGTTCTCTTTATCTAATGGTGGGTTATAAAATGGGTAAAAAATAATTAAAATTATCTTCATCACTTATTAATTTAAAATGAGGGTTGATAAAAATGGAAAGATAATGGTAGAGATATTCAATTGTGGTGTTATGATTGATGTTGGTTAAGAAAATTACCACCGTGAGGAGTTGTCATCAATGGTGGTCATGGAAGAAACATAGGTGTATAAAATTATAATATACTATATGGGAGCTTCATCCATGCTATAAATGTGAATGTCCTTAATGGGAGATTTGGCCATAATATGATAATCATCATTATCTAAAGGAAGGATTTCATGGTTTCCTTATATATTAATGATATAAGTGAGATTAATATTTAGATCTTTGACAATGTAGTTTTATTCATCGAATGGAAACCCAGGGGATGACATGTTTATAAAATATCTCAAAACCTAGGAATATATAAAAATTACATGTCCATAAAATAAATGAAAATGTGAAGACAATTCACCCAATGTTTGGATAGGGTTCACATCAGGTTCACTAGAATGTGTGTATAGGCTAGGATGACATTTAACAATCCTCTTTCTTTTAATAGACTAGGATACAAACAAGGTTATACCAATAAAACATATGTATAATTGGAATAGTGGGTAAGGAATTTGAATAACCATAGACATATAAAATGGTAATCCACACTCAAATTTAAAAAGTATAGGGTTCAAAATCCTAAGCCTATGACATGGGGTATAAATCTCACTAGGGATTAAGATAGATAAATGACTATGATAGTGATTGTAAATGGGTTGTATCAAGGATATAATAAGGATACCACATGGAAAGAATTTATGAGAAAGGGTAACATGGATCTAGGATAACTACAAGTTATAAAATACTAAGAAAATAAGTGGTGCAATGACTAACAAATCGGTAGTTAATGTGGCATGACGTGATAAATGGAAAACCTAAGAAACCCTATAGCTATAACAACATATTCATTATAAGGAGAAAAGTCAATGATAAACAACGTATATACAATAAAAATTACAAAATTATCTAATCTATTATTAAAATAAAATAAATAGATTAGGGATAAAGTATTTACATTTGGGTGGATTCGTTAATGCATCAATCTCTCCCTTTGGCTCAAGTTACACTTTGAAAGGGATGATGTTAGTTAAAGACCTAAATTAGAAATAATAATACTTTGATATCCTTGTTTTGGTAATCCAAATACTAGAATGCCTCCTCAACATGATTCCTATTCAGATTCAAAGACCATAAACAAAACTGGACCTCCAAGATAAGACACTAACCTATAAATTTTCATTTTAATACTTAAGAGAATAAATGTGAGTTCAATAAAAATATATGAGTGTGTTATATAGTTTAGAAATGAAATATGACCCCTATGTATATTTTTTGAATATGCAAAATTAACCTTGAATTATAATTCTATTTGTATCAGCTAGGACGATATAGCCAAAAATATTTTGGTTCATAGTTTACTCTATTGAACAAACCAATATAATAAAAACGACACAAGATAGACTCATAACTATATCAATATATGGAGATATAATTATGAAACATATTGTATCATATTGGTTGATACAATAATAATATAGTGTGTATAACAAGGCTAAGTATAAAGTAGATGAAGAGGTAAGATAGAAAGAGACTTAGATGAGGTCAAACTAATAGTAATGAAGGTATCTAAGAATAAATTCAAATTCCTCTTTCAAAGTATGATGAGCCAATCCAACCTCATTCTTGATGTACCATTAAAGGTATTCTCTTACAGAGATTGATGAACTAGCAAACCCCTACAAAAGAAAATATTAGTAAAGAGATAAAAGTGAAAAATATCAAGTGTATATATGGTCCATTTGAAATTATGGAAAATTTTGGAAAGAATGCATTTATACTTAATTTTCCTCCTTATATGAATATTTATTCAGTTGTCAATGTTGAGAACTTATGTCTCTTTGAGCCTTATATGTTAAATAATGAATATTAAAGGTTGTTTTTACCTTCAATTGAATACCTTGCTTCTAATAGTTAGTTGGAATTTGAGGAGGATGTTTTTATAAAAAAGAAGGAAAGTAAAAGAAGAAGAGGAACACAAAACCATGACTAGTTATATTATAATACCAATTACCTAAAAAAGTTACATGATATTTTACAGAGTATGTGAGGAATATAACTCTTCACTTAAAAATTTCCTAAAGCTTTTAGGGACTTAAAAGCCTAAAAATAGGGTGATTTTATCCAAGATATGGATCTAATATACTATCTATATTTGATATATTTTTTCATTGTGCCCAATTTATGTAATTCATGCTTGTAAGACAATATTTTAAGATAATTTGTATTAAAACATTAGTTTATATAAGTTCCAATGGCATAATTATTATGTATATAGTAAAAATATCCTCAAAATGGGGAAGTCATCAACTTTTATCTATTGAATCTAAGACATTTATCACATATGACAAAACCACTAGTTTGCGCAGGTGGTGGTTACATAATCACTAGTGTCTAAAACTGGTGGTTGCATAATATATAGTGCTATAAGTGATGATTTTGAAAATACAACAGTGGTCATGTAATTACATTGGTGGCTACATAACCTCTAGTATGCATATTGTGATAGTTTCACGACCATAAATATATGGTAATGTGATTGGTTACAAATGCTCCCACTTCCTCACGATATTTAGTTTGATTTATTTAGTAGGTTCCAAGGTAAGAGAACATAATTAAAATATTTTTTAAAATTAGAGGACAACATAGAAGTTAATGATAAAATACTGGAGCTTGATTCACATTATAAGTTTCAAGTTGAAAGTTTCAATACTTGTTATTTTTATCTCATTATTCCCTAGCTGTGAGTGATTATTTTATTTATGTTGATTATTTATGAAGTATCTAAAAATTGGAAATCAGTTGTGTTTGAAAAATTTAGATAGCATAGTATTTAATACATTGTCCATGAAATTCATTTTTGTTAGTAATGTGTACTCTTTGTTGAATTTAGAATGGAAGTGTGTTTTCCTCATCCACTATATTTTTCCCACACTAAATTTCTCTGGGTCAAATTTGAGTTTATCTTATTTTTTTTGTTACCTTGTTCTTATTTATTTTATTCATTTAATTTATACCACTTTTTTATATTTGTTTTATCATTTACAATAGTCTATAACGGTCATCTATCAAGCACTATTTGAGTTACGAGTATATGATTTGTGTTGGTTAATCTTAGTGTGGAATATCCACCTAGTTTATAGATCAAACTTGAGACAATGACTAGTATCAAACCTCTTTATAGTGGAATACTAATATTAGACCCCTCTAATAGTTATATTATACTCCTAATATTATAAATCCTACTCTGACATTGGTTGTGCAAATATAATTGATCTAAAACTTTTTTAAACCCTTTGTCAGTAGTTGATGCCCAAAAAAATATCTCTAATAATAAAAATGGTATATGTAGATGTCAAGATTATTTAACTTAAACTTGAGCTCAATTCCAAACTTTATAATAAATAAAAAATTGGTTTGGTTTTATGGGTCCTACCTCATTTATCCCTTACCTGCATTAGGGTGACATTTGTTTTCTAGATTGTCAGTCAACATTCATGAAATTAAATAAACAATTCATTTATATGATAATCCCACTCTTTATCCCTATGATATGATATGACATATGAAACTATGGTAAAATATATGTGTTATTTCACTAATGCAATATACTTATTTGGTAAAAATATGCAAAAACCCTTTAATAAAGATAGAGAAGTAGAGTGTAAAATTAATCATTGTAATTACAATGTTTTTCACTATATGTGCACTTTATAAAATTTATTAAAGTACTTGTGTACATATATGACCTTAAAATTTAAATTAAGATTTTATTTTCATGCAAGATACCACATAAAATTAGGAAAACTAATAATTAATGCATAAGGAAACATGGTGAGAGGGAATAATGGACACAAAACTAACATGATTAGAATTTAGAGGGTCTGATAGCTATCATATCACTATTGGACTATTTTTGATTCAATTCAAGGTGATAAAATCTAAAAATATGGAGATCAATGAGTTTTTAAGAGTATCTATGAGTGTATTTAAGCAAACAAATGATATATTTAAAGATGTTCATGAGTAAAGAATGATACAACAAGGCTACGTAGGGTCCAATCCAAATGGAAATATGCCAATAATATTATAAGGTGTAATAATGATATAAATTAATGAAAACATGGTAATAATATTGAAACTATAAGACATGTATGTAATTTAGGTTTCTACAAACATGGGTTGAGTGACATTTCAAACATATGTTAATTCCATAAGAAATGTCATAAGAAATATTGTTAATAGAAGCAATGGGGATGTAGCAAATTAGTTGAAAAGGAGTTGTCAATTTTGAGGGAATTTTTTTTTTTTTATAATAATGTCATCAACACTCTAATTTGAAAATGTATATGTACAAATTATGATTTAAAATATTTGTTTAAACAATTTCCTTCTTCAATGCACAAATAACAAACAATACATTTACTTAAGTTTTTTTCTGCTTCCCATTCATGATGTTAAACCATTATGAGAATTAATATGATAACGATGAATTGGTACCTCAAGCAATAATTTTTTTCACAATATTTGTCATATAAATAATTTACCATATGAATAAAAATAAAGAAGATATGAAAATTGAATTATGAAATGTCATATCAAAAATGCTAGAATAATAATAACAATTAATTCCTTCCAAATATTTAGATGGGTGACATACATATATACACAAATAAATACACACACACACACACAAAAAAAAAAAAAAAAAAAACCTAGGCAAGGAATTATTTGTGTATTTAACTAAACAAATTTTGGCCATATGTCAACAACATACAAGTTTGAAATCATGACCATCGATCATAAATATCAATATATATATGAGATATTTAAGTGACAGGGTATATAATTTTAATGAATACAAGCCACAATTAAATATTAACATTAAACACTCTCCATTAATATTGAATTATGGATTCATATGTGTCATTAAACAAATACCCTCCTTTGATGACAAAATATTGCATCTCTCTCATCTCTCTATGATGTAAAAAATGGAGTCTCCCCTAAAGGTTTTGTGAATATATCTTTTAGAAACTCCATAAATAGAATATTTTGCACATAAATCTCTCTAATTTTTTGTCCAAGAGAATTAGGAATTGATTTTAGGTAACATGTTCCCTCAATATTGAAATGATGGCTATCCTCCATCAACAAAAACAACAACAAGCCATGAATGTTCACACTCTAATAATACCATACACATATTACAACACTAAAATGAAATCTAAATAATGGCAAAAATAGTGGCCATATACATATGGCAACACAAAAATGAGATCCAAGCAATGGAAAAAAGAGTGGTTCATAATGAGGAAATCATACCTCCTATAACATCATGAATGCATAAAATATATATTCCTAATGTCTCTAAGTAATGGCCTAAGAAATGGTGTGCTCACCATGAGAAAAAAAAAAAACTCTAAATCTTGAAAACAAGTCTCAAGACTACCCCCTAAGTCAAAATTAAAAAATAACAATGCAACAATCCCACCAAGAAAAGGACCATATCCAGGTACTATTCATAAAAACAAGTTCCATAAAAAACTAACAAAGATGTGCCCCTACAAACTCACCAAATGGATCAAAAAATACACGATAAATAAAACTCTCACTAATATGATGCATAGATATCTTACTCTTAAATTATGCATCCAGCTCATGTATGCCCTGAATATGTGAAAATTAATAAGATTCCACCCATATTTTATCTAAATTTATTAATGTAAAATAAACCCAATGAGTCATACCAATAACACCATGGCCCTCCATAGCCTAAAATAAAGTCCCATTCAAATGTTCAAATCCCATTTATAGGATGTTCATTTGGTGTTATGTCTATAGACTCTTAAAAGGTATCAATAATTGAAGAATGAGTGGAATGACCAACATGACCATGAACATGTGTCATATCAAGGAAATAAATATATTTATGAAGACCTCCATGTGTCATAGCATCATATGATAAATCATGAAGTAAATCCTCCAAACAACCATGCCTACCAAAAAGTGACACAACATTAATAATAAAAGGTTATATTAAAATCATATGATAATCCATACCATGCTACCCCCACACCAAACCTCAACCTTTCCAGCCCCTCCCCATTCCCCCTCCCTTCCCCTTATCTACAAAACAGACCATAAATGCAAAATCCTTCACATAAGAATATAAGTTCATGCATTTTCCCTAAAAAAAAGGATCTTGCACTTTAAATTTCTCCAAAATATTAATGAAAGAATTCATATAAGTGATCTAACATAAGTAAGAATCTAGTGCAATGTCTCATTCATCCAAAAAATGTCACCATCAATTTCCTTCACACAAACAAAAGGAGCTAAAATGTGGGGTTTCAGCATGAATATACTCAAATATAGCATCATGAATATACTCAAATATAGCATCAACATCCTACATATCACACATTAAATAAATAATAAGATGATAAGAGGTATCAAAATTCCTATAATAATATCCCATAGTCATGTAAGGATAAAAAGTAGATCCATATGATAAAATGTCTTCATAATCCATTACATTCTTAATAATGTGAGAAGAATATGTACACTTAATATAAACCTTGGCACAAACCTCATGAATGAAAACTAAACCTCCACAATCTCAACTAAAATAACAACTAATTTTTAACAATAATTATCAATTTCAATACTATACTTCACCATATCAACAAAACAATCATCATGAGTTCCATAAATGACACTATTATTAAAATTATGATCTACTTCATTCCTATCATGACATATTACACCTTATAATACTAAACAAATGTATGAACTCTCTCCCTCAATAATAATTGGAAGCTCAACAGAATAAGAATCCACCACATCATTAATACCACTATACTCAAATTAAAGTGTCACATGTATCACCAATATTGTGTCTACCATCATATATAATATGAAACTTTCACTATGGAAATAAGTATCAATAATGCTATCATTAAAATAACCATCAAAACTAGTGTCAAATTCCTTCATTACACAATTGGAAGAACAAATTGTACTAATGGAACAAGAAACATCACCATTGATTATGAATATGATAAATAAACTAAATCTCCATAAATAAACATCATCACCAACCAAAGGAGCAAAATAATGTGAGTTATCACCATCACCAAGCAAAGTGCCATGGCTTATGTAATCCCCATAATCAACAAGCCAACCACCATAAGTAAAAGATGAGTGAGCACCATCCTTATTGCTAATATTTTTAAAATAAGAAGTTCAAGTAATTATATATACATATATATATATATATATATATATATATATATATATATATAAAATTATAATCTTCACTAATATAATCACCATTAAAAATAACATCACAATCTTTAATACAAGAATATGAAATTAAAATTTCATAAGTATTCATTTTTTCGCTCTCGAATCCATTACTATAAGTAATATAAAATATAAAATACATACCATCTTTATAAATAATATATCTATCACCAAAGAAATAAAATAATACTTTATAAATTTAGGGTAACACATAATACTCTTGCATATACGCTTGCAACTATCTCAAACTCTTGCCACAATAACCAATAAATTATATAATTAAGTGAACAAAAAGGTTCACACAATATTATTTTCATCATAATATGTTTTCTCTTCATTATTTTTCTTAACCAATCATTCGCTCCAATATTTTATTGGATATTATGCCTTTTATCAAAAATATTTTGCCCATCAAAATGGATAAGATTGAAGTTAACCAACATCAGAAAACAAATGGCATTCCCAAAAAAAAATAAAAAATACTTTTAAAAATGACTTATCAATGACTATCCAATTTTAGAATGAATTTGGTCTCAAATACAAAAATTCAAATTACATATCCCCATAAAAAATTACCTTCTTAAAAATGTTTAAAAAAAAAATGGTAGCATAAGGGGAAATTTTATGTAAACCCCTAGAATCGTAATAGCTAGGTAAGCATATGTCAAAAAACACTAAAAATTATACTATAATTTCTTTACATGAATTCTCAAAGTCCCTGAAAACATCACAAATAATTTGCAATAGTTTGTATGATACACATGATAATTTAAAAGTAGGGTTTATATTAAATATTAGGTTTTAAAAATTTAAATCCTTGATCACAATGGATGAAATATGATTAATGATTTCACTCTTTCTCTAATTCTATGTAGGATTGTGTAATATTTATCATAAGATCAACCACCAAATCATTCACCATAAAAATAAAATGAAAGAAGATAAGAACATTTAGATAAAAAGTATTTTATCACAAACACTAAAATAATAATAATGAAAATAAGTTATGAAATATTATAGCATTAACATTTTTAATTGCTTAAAAATATTTAGGTGGGTGACTTATATATAATACACTTTAATCTAAACATTATCTATGTGGATATACCTAAATAAATGTCAGTCATAGAAGAACAACATATAAGTATTAAATCATTACCCTTGAACATAAAAAAACTAAAGGGTGAAAAACCTAAAGAATTTGATCAAATTCACCATTTTCTCCTCTTAATAATAAATGCTTACCATTGTTGCATGATAAATGGGTCCCATTTCCTTTTGATTACAACCAATAATATGTGAATAAATAAACTTTTTTAGGTTAAATATTACTTATGAAAGTTATTTTGAGATTGAGATGATTTAAACACACACAAGTAAAAAATCCTATAAAAGTCATAATTTAATTTAATATAAAATTTATATGAGAAAGTTAAGTGATAGGAAATATAATTTTAATGAGCACAACCTATAAGTTAATCTTAAAACACAACAAATACAACTAATCATGGTATTCAATCATTATAACAATGTGCACGATAATGATAAGTGGGTACCTTAGGAGATAAAAATAAAAATGATTATGTTTACATTATTTATGTATAGTTTAAGTAATTCATTAATGTTTAACTTTGATTTGATTAATTATTTTGTAGTGCTTATCTAGATATAATAATTTTGACATTTCAATTATGCTTTTAATGACTAGCATACATATCTTAGATAAATATATATAAATATATATATATATATATATATATATATATATATATATATATATATATATATATATATATGTATGTAATATATATATATATATATATATATATATATATATATATATATATATATATATATATATATATATATATATATATATATATTCTTAAGGTAAGTCAAAATTTATGCTAGGGGCCCCGAGAATAATATCTATCGGTGTATTTTACATAGATTTATCTAAGGTATGTATACTAGTAGCACTTGTCACCGCATAAAATAAAGACAAATATTTATTGTTCATAAATATATATTTAATATAATTAACTATTGCAATATTAAAATGGGAAATAGAGTGCTACAAAAAAATTGACATATATAAATAGTATAACAATAAGTTTTTGATATTAAAACTATATACATTTGATATTGAAATATGAAATAGAGAACAAAACATTTATGATATATAAGTTGTATAACAACCAAGTTTATGATATTCACTCTGTTCACATACAATCCTCTAATAATTGAAGTATTAGTTCTTCCTCTTTTATTTTCTCTACGTCTTTTCCATTCTTCAATTTCTCGAACCGATCAATATATCAAAGGTGGTGCAATCTTTAATCTATATAATGACGTGACACATGATATTACAGTAAATATCAAACCTTGTCTTTCTAAAAGTGTTATATGAATTGTGGCTTTGTCAAGTGTTAAGCCCTATAATTTGTGGCTTGTCAATCCCCATGCCAATTTCAAAGACAACTGACACACACGACCCATTTTTATAGGGGTGATTAGAATTGTAGTTATAGTTGCATCAACAAAAATAATCCCTATATAGTTATCAAATTGAACTATAACATATGTAGGTGGTTCAAGGGGTGACATCCCTAGTTTGTATACAATGTTTTAAACATATCCAAGTGTGCCATTGACAAGACTTACTTATGTCCATAAGTTTGTAGTGAGCATTACCTTTGCACCAATGGAAATCAATCACTTAACTTCCAACTATGCATCATCTAATCCCACAACATTATTGCTTTGTCCTCTAGTTTCAATGATTCAAGCAACACGTTGATTTAATGCATATATTTTTCTCTTATTACGCCAACACACATTATCATTTATTGTAGATAAATGTATATGTTCATTAAAATCCTCCTTTTCAATGGTTTCAAGTGCATCATCTATTACAGTCATCAACAATTATCAATCTTTAATGGTTGGATTGACATATCTTAGATTTGTTAAAAGTTTATGAAACTATTGTTGTTCTTCACTTTGACCTTATTGTCTGGAAACCTTATCTAGTGTAACAACAGTTCTAAAGTTTTGCATTAATAAATCTACTTGTATTTTACTTGAATATGGATTTTTATCCATTACCAAAGGTAGTTGTCCCAAATCTCCAACAAAAATCATGGACCTTCCACTAAAGCACATATCAATATTTTTTGAAAATACTTGGCATAGTGGAGAATCTATATTTTAAAGCATCTTTTGACCTATAAAGATAAACTCATCAATCAAAACATATCTAACATGTTTAATTTCTTATTGAAAACTTGTTAACCTTATTTCTTATAATTTTTTGAAATCCAAAATAGGCATTCACAAGGTTGTATGTATTGTTGATGTACTGATATTAAATGTTGCAACTTTAGTTGGAGCAAGTAGTAAAAAATATAAATGTTGTGGTTGTGATAACTCCAAAAGTGCTAATAATAATGGTTGTTATTATCTCATTTGCCATATAACGTGGCCTTGTTGAGGTGTTTGTGCATGATGTGCTATTATATGCTCTGCATGTTTTTTTTTTTTTGTGCTTCTAGTTTTTCAAATAGTAAATTGGTTTAATGTTTTGTATGCCATTTTTCATACTCATTATTATTTATTCTATCCTCATCTATCATTTGTACTTGTAAATTTTGTCTTTGGTATTTTCGAGCATATTCTCATCGTCATTTTCTCTTTTGTTCTTCATATTTGTTTTTCTATTATTCATTTTTAAAATGCATTTTTGATCAACCCTTATACCCTATATATTTTTATAATAATTTTTTTGTTAGTCATATAATTATAATCATTTTATAATAAATTCATATTCAAAATTTATAAAATGCATATAACTTTATATTAAAATTTAATATATAATCTCTTAAATTCTTTTATGAAGAAGATAAATACCTATGTCATATTAATCTAGATTATAATTTCAATCCTATATAAATTATGGCTATATGAAAATATGATTCAAAATGTATAAGTTAATTTCAATCCTATATAAATTATGGTTATATGAAAATATGATTCAAAATGTATAAGTTATGGAGTGACATATAATAAATTTATATTAGGAAAATTATAAAATATATACAATTTTATATTTTAATTTAATATATAATCTCATAAATTTATATTGAAAAAAATAAATATCTATATTATATTAATCTAAAATATAATATCAATCTTATATAAGTTATAGTTATATGAAAATACGATTTAAAATGTATAAATCATTAAGTGACATATATCATATGGAGTAAACTAAAATATATGGTAAAATGTAATATTGTTTATCTCAACTATATTCCTATTAAAATATATATTGATGTTAGTATGGAAATATATTAACTTATAATTATGAATTAGGCCATTAATTTTTAGCAATTAATATATCTCATTAATCCATTTAATAATATTTGATGGATTAAAATAAGCCTTAAAATTTATAGACTTTAATTTCACATGGATTAAATTTATTTTATTGAAGAGGTCGATGTATTTTTCAAATATCTTTTTTTATTGTGATAGCTAAAAGAACCTAATATATTATTTTATGTAAAAAAAATTATTAAAATAATTATAATGAATTTGAATAGTTTTAAATATTAAATTATATATTATTATATGTAATATAAATGATTAAAATAATTAAGTTGGAAGTTTATACGATGGGGAGCTTTTGTAAATTTATTTTATAAGAGACAAAACAGAGGAATATGTTGTTTGGCATTTAATTGCTATGGGTTGGCCACGTGGTGAAGAGGATCGCTATATACGGAGGGCGTGGACAGTACGGTGAGGTTGCAGGATATGTTTTCACCAGTAATGTTATTTCTAGGTGAGTAATAAGTATTATTTATTTAATTCAATTATGTTTTGGATGCAGGCAGCACAAATTTACCTATCTTTGGTCGTAGATTTACTCAGTTGTGGATGCAGCTAGCCAACGTAATTAGCATTCAGATGTGGGTGCCTTGACAAGTTCAAATAAATTTTTAATGATAATCGATAAGCGAATATTGAAAGTGACGGCCATACGATTAACAAATAAATAATAGTGCCCTCCATATTTTTTTAACGATTGTATAAAATCCTATTGTTTTGGGATGGCCTCTTCATTCAGATGAAAACCCCTCATACGCATATATTTATCACATCCAAAAACCATTTTCTTCGGAACCACATAAGAGCTTGAGATGTTCTTTATACAAGAAATTAAATACCTTTGTGTGAAAGGTCCATCTTTCCTGGGCATGCCAGAAAAATCCTCCCACTTGAATGAGAGCTTCTATGGAGAATTAGCATTGATAACATTGCCATCCATATCTTTAGCCGTAGATTTGTCTCCTTCAGAGTTGTAACTCACACAGTTATGTTTAAAATGATTCTTGATTGCTTGGATTTTGTGCACTAAAGTTAAAAATTCTTGGAACCCATCTTCATTGCCATCTACTGGTGGAATGTTGCTCTCTTTTGATCCATCACATTTTGGGTCTTTGCACTTTGGACATGGATTCAACTTTTTCTTTAGTCCACAACAATTGTTGAAAAGAACAAACGAAGCCTTTAAAAATCATAGGTATAAGAATGTTTGATGTAGCAGCTTTTTTAGAAAGAAATATAGTAAAAGTTCTCATCAATTTCTTCGTTGATCAGCATTTGAAACAGGGGGTCACAAACATCGGTTCACCTTGACACTTGGTTTTCATGCTAATCTGTTGTCTCTATCTCTTTAATGGTTGAAAATAATTTATATTGTAATGAGTATGTTATTGAGATACGTTAATATATAAATATAAAACATTTTTTATTTAATTTATAATATTTAATATAATATAAATTTGTTTTTAGTAAATTATTAATAATGATAATAAAAAGATTGAAATTTTGAGTGTTTTTTTAATTAAAATATTAATAATAGTTTAATATATAATAATATATTATAAAATATAATATCTTAATAACAAATATAAATATATAAAAGTTTTGTGAAGCGAATGAGTGTAATTTGGTAGTTGTATCTCCCCTGAAACTCATTATTACTGATTTCATCTCTTTTTTTGTGTACGAAGCATTAAGAAAAACAATTTTATATTTTCGATGAAAGTGATGATAAAAAATGAGGTTATGTGGTCCTTGTTACAATATGTCAATGTGATATGCAAGGAGGTAAGTCGAGTGGCAATGCTGATAGAAAATAAATATCCTACACCAGCCCTGAGTTTAATGCAATTATTGAATTCACATGACTTGAACCCATTGCAAAAGGGTCAACACCCATTGCAGTGCATAATATTTAATGTAATAAAATGATGTTATAATATACATTAACTACTATAATTAAATTATATATATATATATATATATATATATATATATATATATATATATATATATAAAATTTTAATATTTATAATAATAATAATTTATATATTTTAATAATATTTAAATTTATAAATATATAATATAATTATATTTATAATATATATCATATAATTTTATAATATAGTATATTTACGTCGAAGGTTTTTCTTTGATAAGGCCACATAGAATATGTAAATACTAAAATCTTTCATGGTGAGTTGTGTAGTGATGGTGAGGGGTAATGACAAGGTCTTGCAAGTTATATTGTTAGAGTAAGGTAGTAATATATTTGAATAAATATTTCTTGTTGTCAAGGGTGGACGAAGATGTTATGAGAGCCGATTTGGTTGTGGTAGGGCTACACATCTCATGTATAACTCAAATTAATGATGTAATGCCACTGATGTTGGGACAACACATTACGGTCCCATTGTCAATATTGTAGCTTCCACTCATTCATAATGCTAATATATTAACACCTAGAGTAATTACATCAACATTAAGAACATATGAAAACACCATAATCAAACTAGTGGAAGAAATGGTATGGCCATACAAAACATATTGGTTGTTTTCTTTTGACAAGGGTGGACAAGGGCATAGTGAGAGTCAAATTGATTATGACAAGGTTCCACACCTCATGTGCAACTCAAATCAATGATGGAATGTTGTTGATCGCGAGATAATACAATGAGGTTCCAGAGTCTATCTTGTAGCTCCCATGTCATGAGAGCTGATTTGATTACAAGGATCCATAGCTAATGTGCCACTCAAACTTGTGTTTACCTTTAAATGCTTTGCAAGAATGAAAGAAAGTAAATATGTAAATATTTGAAAATCAAAGGAAAAAAGATTGATAGAACTACCTCTTCCACACCATTCATAAGAACTCAAACTTTGTAATCAATGTCATATACAATCAAAATAAAAAGAGAGATATTTTTAACTATTGTTACATACAATGCATTTTATAGCTTCAACAATTTCATCATTAACATATACTATACAAACTAATATGATATTAAAATATAAATTTGATAATCTAATGTTTATATAAATTATATAATATTAAATTTTCAATGTATATAAAAATTATAATAAATATTACAAAATATTTTTACAAAAACAATAAAAAAA
This sequence comes from Torreya grandis, assembly GCA_037957365.1. Taxonomy (NCBI): domain Eukaryota; kingdom Viridiplantae; phylum Streptophyta; class Pinopsida; order Cupressales; family Taxaceae; genus Torreya; species Torreya grandis. Next base: position 1,810,702 of record JARHVA010003423.1, on the reverse strand, counting down.
AATTGATAATTGAATTACGTGATTTAAAATAAAAAAGACTTACAAATTAGTGAATAACAACTACAAACACTTAGTAAAAAAAAATTAAATTACTTTATCATTGTAGCAAACCAAATATAAACTACTTTTATTTAACCTCCAATATTTCTTGCACCATGAGGTAACTTCTAATTATATTCACAAAGGTGATTTCACTTCTACGCAAATAAAATTAATTTGTATTTTTACCTTAGTGTTTCCTCCGTATATAAATATGATTAAAATATTTATATTTACGTAGATAAGTTATCTACAATACTATTGTGTAAATATGTATGGTAGAAATTGTTTTTTACTTTTAATTTGTGTGGATGGGAGAACGTGGATGATCTTAGAGTAGGGAGTTTCTTACCTAACAACATTCCATCTAGCTTCAAAAACATATCTTAGGGCATGGATGAACCATTAAATGTAGATTTGATGCGATGAAGTCTCAATTTATTTATGATGTAATATTTTTTATGATAATTTATTTTTACAATTTCATTGTTATAATTATTTATAAATATAATGTGATAAAATCTATATATTATCTATAAATTAATTATGATTATTTATATATTATTTATTTATTATTATGTGATGATATTTTTATAATGTTAAAATTTTTATATTATAATTTATTTTTACAATTCATTATTATGATATGCTTATTTATTATTATGATGCGGTAAATTTTATATATTATCTATAAATTAATTATAATTATATAATTATTTATAAATATAATGCATACGCTACCTATAAATTAATTATTATTATTTATAAATATGATATGATAAAATTTATTATAATTGTTTTATTTTTTTATTTAATTATGTCGGCTTCCAAACAATTAAATTGTTTTGTTTTCTATTTTTATTTATTTTTTATTTTATAGGTAAGAAATCAAGTTTTATAGGGATTCTTGAACCATGAAAGTGAAATACAGAAATTATTAATAGGTCGAATAAAGACTATCCAACCAGAATATCAAAAAAACCACTAAACTAAATTGAAAGCACGAAAAATAGAAATAAGAGACCAAGATTAGGAGGGAGGTCCCTCTGGTAGATTTTCAACACCCTCAGGGTTCTTCATTGGGGTATCCTGCTTAACCTTTAAAATTTTAGCACATGTGCGGTTCCTAGGTCCTTCTACTTCTCCAAGAAATATCATATGAGGTCACTTCTATCCTTTGGCCTGCAAGGGAATTTGTTTTATGGGGACCACCTTGGGTGAAATTGGTGGTGGGGATCCCAGGGTCTTGGGTGATTGTTTGATAAGGGCCTGGGATGGTCTATAAAACAATGAAAGACTCCACCATAGACTTGGCATATCTATGCAGAGCATTCTAATCATGTATAAGCTTGGTGAGGACCAACCCTGCCTCTTAGACCTTCGAGTTGAACTTCTCCAGTTGTTCTTTGTTCCTTATCATCTCCTCTGATAGAATGGCTTTACTCTTATGGGCGGTCTCCTCAGAAGATCCCATAGTGAGGGAGATCAACTTAGGTTTAGGTATAAACAACCTAAGGGAGAGGTTGTTAGTAAAGGATTTGGAAATTTTGGCCTTGGGGGTGTTCTCAAAGGGTCGGTAGGATCTTGAGGTGGGATCCTCCTCTAGGGAGTCCTCCTAGGAGTCTTCCCCAGTGGAGGATCCCCCGAAGATAACTCTCGACTATGCAAGGTTTGGTTGTGATTAACGAGGAGAAGGATTAGCCCTTGGTGGAGGATAGGGTTAGTCTCATTTACTTGATTAGCCAAAGCGATGATTTCAAGAGATTTAATTAGAAAGAAAGGAAGACATATCATATAACCAATAAAGTGATTCAACAACAAGAAGTGGTGAGAAAGAGAGGAAGACTTATCTTATAACCAATAAAGTGATTCAACAATAAGAAGTGGTGGGAAAAAATTAGTGTATCTACCTTTAAAGGTCATATAGCGCATAACTTGAAGATAGATTTTGGGCTAGTGATGAGGGAGGTCTGCCCGTGAGAAGCCTTTCTTTTCAATTTTCACAAATTCATTCATCTAGAAGAATAATTATTAAAGCTCTTATTTGTTTATTTGGTCTTTGAATGACTTAGTCCCCTCATAGGACATACCGATCACTTCCCCAATATATTCCTTTGTAACAATGATTCTTATGCCACAAATGGTCACCTTTCATTTATTCTACATTGCTACAAAGTCATAGGCCACTTCTGCATTATGCTCTATGATTCTCTCTATGAACTCGGTGAGAACCCCCATTTGAGTTTCTTCTAGACTTTTTTCTAGTCATGAACTTCTGTGCATGAAATGGGTTCAATCTTTTCCCTATCGCCTCCCATCGAAGTGATGTCCACAGAGCTGAGTAGAGCAGGTAGAAAGTTCTGGATGGAATAATTTTGAATAATGTAAATGGAGTTTGAGAAGCCCACTGATATCACCCTATAAAAATTACCCCTCCTCCTATAGACATGATTGTGAATCAGCATAAGTGAAATCCACACCTTGGATTAAATATTATACACATGTGTTGACATGATGATTCTATCACACAGTGGTACTTTCATCCTATAAGGTTTTGAGGACATTATTAGGAACATATCTTGCATTGTGATAGTTTGTTAAAATGTGGAGTTCCACTCCAATGCTAGCGAGAAGGTCTGTTACCTCATGTCCTTCTTGATAGGTATGGATAATTTGAAAATGAGTCATGCCCCTCAAGAGTTGCTTGCCATCATCGATGATGTCTTTGATAGTATGAAAGGGGGTATTTTCCCTTCCTAAGCATTTAAGATATTTAACGAATCACCCTCCATGATGATTCTATCTTGATTGATTCTAGAAGCCAAATGTGTACCCTAGAGGGCTGCCTTGGCCTCTGCAAGGTGATTTGTTTGGGTTCCCATGGGACCTACATAAGTGGCCATCATCTCCCCTTTTGAATTTCTTATAACTCCTCCTCCACTTGCAGGTCCCAGGTTACCTTTAGAGGCACCATCAAAGTTTAATTTTCATCAAGCCTTCCAGTGGAGCCTTCCTTTTTGTATGCTTGCAAATTATAGCTTTTGAGGGTGAGCTTAATAGTTGAGTGATGTCCCAGTTGTTAATGATATGTAAATTTGAAGGAGAGCTAGGTTCTTCAACCTTTGTGGGGGGGAAGTTTTTCCAATTTTTTGAAATGGCCTGCCAAAGATGGAAGAAGGCACGTTTTGGCTAGTGTCTTTTGTTTAGGAAGAAGCCATCATTACAGGCTTTCTAGACACACCAGAACCAATGAGGAAGAGTGAGACGCCATAAGAAATATAGGGAGGGGAAATTCTAGGGAGATTTCAATTACACTATGAGGTCGAGGAATTTATTTGGTTTGACCCATGTTAGGTTGAATCTACTAAACAACCAGTTAAATAGTGTTGAGTTAAAAGGGCACTCAAGGAATAGGTGATGAACTAAATCTTATGTATGCTAACATATTGGGCATATGTTGGGGATAATTAGTCCCATTTTAGCTAGGTTATCTACCATCAAAATTTTGTCATGTACCACTAGCCAAAAAAAGAAATTAACTTTAGGAGTCAAATACTTCACCTAGAAGTTTTTCCAAAAATTCCATTCACTTTCTAGATTAAGATCAGTTGCATGATCTGAGGCCACCTTGTCTTCAACAACATAAATAAAATGATCTTCCTTCTGAATGGAAGGGATATGAGCCTGACTTATTAATGAGTTGAGGTATGAATAGACTGAGATTCTTCTAGTGAGAGTCCTTCACTAGGGAGAATTTTCTAGCACTTTACACCTTCCTTTGTTTCCTAGTAATATTTAATTTTACGTCCCCATCTCTAATTGAGGTCTATGTACCACCAGGCCTAAATCCCCTATGTGGACAGGGGGTGGAGGATAACCATACGACTTCCAAAAGTGAATTTTCTCATTATTGCCAATTTCCCATAAAATGCCTTTCTTTAGGAGATCCTTGTAGTTGGTTATATCTTTCCATAAGGCAGATCCATCTATAGCTCCTTCCCACATGAAGTCATCCATTTCCACTCCTTCCAAGTATTTAGCTTTGATAATTCTTCCCCACTCATTATTTTTCTTCAATATTCGTCAACCCATTTTTACCAATAGGGCTCCGTTCATGGATTTAATGCCTTTCAAGCTGAGACCTCAATTTACTTTTGGGAGGAAAAAATTTTCCCATGCAATGAGGTTATATCTAAATCTTTATTCAGTGTCCCTCCATGACATGTTTTTTTGAATTTGTTCAATTTTAGTGTCTACTTTGGAAGGCATTCTGAAAACAAACATCTAGTAAATAGGGATGCTTTGTATTGAGGCTTGATAAGTTGGTATTTCCATGTATGAGTAAGAAGATGACCCTTCCATCCTACCAATTTTCTTTGGATATGGTCAATGAGAGGTTTCTAAAGCTCAAAATCCATTTTTCCTTCAAAGAGAGGGATGCCTAAATGGCTTGCCAACAAATTATCCACTTGACAGTGTAATATTCTAGAAGTTTTTTTTACTAGAAGGGTGGGGTGTTAATGAAAAAGAGAGAGCTCTTTTTAAAATTGATACTTTTATTGGAAACCTTTTCATAGTTATTTAAGATGCATTTTAATTTCTTTGCTTCCTCAATAGAGGCTTCTCCTAAAATGATGGTGTCATCAGCGAACTATTCATGTGTGGTAAGATTTGTATTAAGAGCCAATGAGATACCTTTAATCAGTCCATGAGTGCAAGATTTATGTAGGCTTATGACCAATGTTTTTGCTAAAATGATGAAGAGGTAAGGATAAAGGGGGTCACCTTATCTTAGTCCTCTTGAAGCAGGAAAGAAACCTTTTGGAACACCATTTATAATAACAAAAAAATTAGGAGTGATGATATAGTTCCATATAATATTCTTGGTATCTTGGTTCAAACCCAGCCTTTCTAGAATCTACATAAGGAACCGCTAGGAGATCTGATCATAAATTTTCAACATATCCAACTTGAGCAACATGATAGACTATGAGGATCTATAAATAGAATAAATGGCTTCGTGAATCAACACTATGTCATTCATGATTTTTTTGCTAGCTACAAAGGCCCCTTGTTACTCCCTAATGACTTTATCAAGGAGAGATTGCATACATTTTACCAAGATAGAGGAGCATATTTTTGTACGTGGTGTTGCAAAGACTAATAGGCCAAAAGTCTTGAATATTAGTGGAACCCTAATTTTTTTGGAATCAAAACAAGGAAAGTGTTTTTTATTTCTTTGAGGATGGATTTTGATTTTAAAAAATCTCTAGCAACTTCTTTGACCTCTAGATAAACAATGTTCCATAATTTTTTGAAAAAAGTGGGGGGAACCCATTGGGTCCCAATGATTTGGATCCCTCCATTGAAAAGATCATATTTTTATTTACTCATCCAAAGGAACCTTAGTAAGGGAAACATTGTCAGCAGCTATGAAGACTTTATCAAAATTGTTGAGAGTGGAAGCTACTAGATGATCATCTGGTACTCCTTCTGAGAGAAGATTCATAAAAAATCAATTATATGGCAAGAGATATCATCTTCATCTCTGTTGATAGTCCCATTATCCATTTGTAATTGGGATATTATATTGATGTTCATGTGTCTTAATGTAGAATGATGGAAGAAATTTGTATTCCTATCACCCTCCTTCAGTCATAAGCATTTGGACTTTTGTTTCCAAAATGCCTTCTCTTTTGCTTCCAAGTTATGAAATTGACAAAGAAGTTCTTTTTCTTTGGAAGCTATGAGATTATTGTAATTAGTAGAGGCAATAGTTATTCCATAATAGAAATTTCCACTTCGATAGCCCTTTTCTGCAAGAAGATATACTCAAAAACTTTCTTATTCCAAATTTTTAGCTTGGTTTTCAAAAAATTGAGTTTTTTAGTGAGGATAAACATGGTAGATCCTGAGATGGGTTCTTTCTACCAATATTCTAGGGACTCTATGAGATTGGGATCGAGAATCCACATGTTTTCAAACCTAAAGGGGTTGCATTTGGGTTTTGAGACCTTATCTCCTTCAAAAACTAAGGGATTGTGATCAGACCTGATTCTGGGTAAGGAAGAAAGCCTACCAAAAAAATGGATGTTATATATTAATGAGATCAAAAACCCGTCTAGGTGGACTTGAATCAAGTTTTCCCCCATTCTTCTATTATACCATGTAAAAATATTACCATTAAGGTCCACATCCATTAAAGCTACGTTAGCAATCAATCTTTTGAGCTCCAACATGCTATTTATGAAGTCCATATGGTCTCCTTTTTTGTCCTCAAGAGTGAGGGGGTGTTAAAGTCACCAACAACAATCTAGTTCCAATTTACACAGGTCCTTCAAAAATCTAGTAAGGTTTTCCAATGAAGATTTATGGCAGATTTTGTATTTGGGGCATAAATATTAGGTAGAATCCATCTATCATTGCTATCTAGATCCATGAACAAGACAAAAATCTAACTATTAAACTTCTACATAAGGTCTCCTCCTAGGACATCTGTGTTCTAGAAGATCGACAGACCACTTGAAATGCCAGAAGACTCAAAAGAGATAGCTTGGGTGTTATTCCAAATTCTTTCTACATAGGCTTCAAGAGCAGAGTTAGACATTTTTGTTTCCTGAATGAGAAGAATATAAGGATTAACCCTTTTGATGAGATTACAAAGGGTCCTTTATTTCCTAAGGTTATTTAAACCCCTTATATTCTAAGAGAGGGTTTTCATTTCTTATCACAATGGATCTTAAGAGTTTGTTGGGAGCCGTTAGCAATATCTTTTGTAGTTTTTAAGTTCTTTTTGACCATCCTTGGGGATCTACCCACGAGTTTAGGAATAACACCAATGTTGGCCTTTTTCCTACCTATTTTAATTTTGGAACAAGTGACAAAACCATCATCTGAGAGAATGTCTTGGGAGGGAGAAAGAGTTTCAGAGCATTGCCCCCAGTCTTTTTAGATCTCTAGAGATTTCAAAAAAGGGGAGAGGGGAGAGCCTCGATGGGGGAGGGAGAGAGCTATCCAAACAATCAAAGAGGGGGATTTCCTATGCTAGGGCTTGGGTAGACTTCAAAAGCAGGGAAGGAAGGTGAGAATCCAAGGAAAACAATGGGAGGAGGGGGGAAGGGTCAAGTTCCACAGAGGAGAAAATGGGGGAGGGAGCACCCGAGGGGGAAGTTGGGTGGGGATAGAGGGACATGATGGGTTTCAGGGGGGAAAGGTGCTCTAGGTTTAGGGTAGGGGTCGAATGAACTGAGGGGGGAGACACATTTAGGAGGGGTGGCCAGAGCCTACAAAGTGGACAAGGTGGGGGGAGAGAGAATGAGGGGGAAAGAGGGGGGACCTGAGGGTAAGCACGAGGAAAAGGGGGGAGGGGAAAGAGAGAAGGTGTGGGCAGGACTAGGGAGGGACACCCTAGGGGGGACAAACACACATAGGGACTCCAAACTAGCAATACAAATAAGAGGATTGAAAGGGTTAGAACAAGGAGTACCTTTAAGGCTACTAAAGAGAGAAGTGCTTGAAGGGGCTTAGTGGGAGCCAATTTTGAGAGGGTGTTCTGGTCGAAGATCCATATTTGTCACCTCTTTCCTGATCCCTTTATGTGAGGGAGTGGTAGAGTCCTGGCCTTTTCTAAGATAGTCACAAAACATATGACTTAGAACATTGCACCATGGGCAAATTATTACATTGTTCTCATACACGATGTTCTGAATCCAAACACTATACTTTGACTTGATCTTGATCTCATGTAGTAAGAGCTTGTTGGTAGACAAAAAGATGTGGACATAGGAAACGGCCATTCTTTGATGAGAGAAAGTAACCGGTTCAATTTTAATTGTGTGACCCAGGGCCCTGGTAATCCTAGTGATGAACTCCAAATGCCAGTATTCTAAGGGGAGTTCAAGGAGGAGAACCCACATTGGAACATCATCCATGGCTATGTTATTGAGGCTCGACCCAGCCTTCCATCTTTGAATAGAAACACTCATGTTGCCCATAAGCTAGGGACCTTCAAAGAGAACCTTGATGTAGTCTTCTTGTAGAGAAAAATTTATTAGGAAGAAACCCCTAGCCAGAGCAACCACCTCCAGATGACCTTTGGGTTTCCACCTTTCTTTTGGCCATTTATGAAATGCATCAATATTCAGATGGTAGTCATTTACCCTGGCAAGAATGGATTTGGCGAGATCCACATCGGCCTATTCCATAACAGGGTTCTAAATAGGGTTTCAACTTTCATTGTCAGCTTCTTCTGGGAAGATCTAGAAAAGCGAGGAGTCCTGGCCCACGAGGATTTTTCCTTTGACCATGTTTGCCCATGAAATTTTAGGAACACGAGGATCCAATTTTTTTGAGGCAGGAACTTCATTGTCTAGTTGTTTTAGGGCAGAACCTGACACTTTTGGAATATTATTTAGCAGGGAATTCAATTAGTAAATCCTGTGAATGGGCTCACATGGGGCTGCGTTGACTTCAGGTCAAGCATTGTTGGATCCTCCTTGTATCCAAGCACTGTGAACATGAACATTCTAGTTTTCCCACCTAAGTAGAAATTCAAACTAATGAAGATCCTCCGCAGTGTCCGTTATAGTTTTTATTTTTTATTTTATAATGTTAGTTTTCAAATAATTAAATGCTAACATTCTCATGCCATTACAACTCCCAACCCTCCACGATGTCATTATAAAAACACCTATGAGTGTAATAAGAATTGAGAGAGTCACTTAGGGAAAGAAGGATTTCAAAATAAATCATGATATTAATAGTTGAATAATTTTTTTTTATTAATTATGTTTGTTATGATATAATAGTTCAATATACTTGAATCAAAATATTAAATCAATAATTAATTTTTTCTATTTTTTTAATTTTATAAAGAAATAGTTAAATTATTTTATTTTAAAAATAAAATTGAACTTATAATAAATAATAATCATAACATATTTAATTATTATAATTAATCACTTATTATTATCTTATTATTTATTTATTTATTAGTAATTAATAATATATTAATAAATGGTAAAATCCCTTTTTATTTATTTTACTAATTAAATTTACAAAAACCATGTGAAATTCTAATGATATATAAAATAGCAACTTAAAAACATGAGAGAAACATTAATGAAAACTAAATCATTCAACAAACAATATGTTAACGGCATAGTACATTAGGATAAAACCCCTTATTTATCATTATAATGACACGCTTATGATAGGACTACAATAGATTACTATTTACGACAATCACACTAATTATTTTGGTGTCATAAATATGTCATAAGCCATAAATGGAAATGGCACTAAATGACATGTTTAAAATGCTTTAACAATGCCCTATATTTTCAAACACCCATGTGATATCGTAAAACAAAATTAAAATAAAATAAAAACATTTGAATTCTGACTTAAATGTGACTCAAACATATCTTAAAAGTAATCTTAATTCTGACTTAAAACACTTGAAATGTATTAGTAACTGATTTCCCATGTATTTTGTCTGTAATAAATTGACATCAACTAAAAATGAATTATCCTAGTATCGAGTGCGAGGCATTGCGGATGGTGTATGTTTTATAGAATTTCAAGGAGTCTTTATTGGTTACACCATTCACATCATTTATGTATCACCAAACGTTAGTTTTTTTGGTTCAATAAGCCATTACTACATGATCGAGTTTTTATATGGCCAATCTTATTTCAAGAGTGTTATCTCCCGTTTTTAAACTTTGAAATAAGACTCCTAATTATATTTATAATAAAAAATTAGAGGTAAATCAAGGACAAAGGTAATCAATTGTGAGGATTTTTTCTGAATAAGTTAGCAAATAATTGTAAATACACAAAATAAATTATGAAAATCAATAATATAGTAACTCAAATAAACATAATTGAATTACAATAGTTGAATTGTAGAATTGCTAGCCTCTTCGAGGGAGCAACCTCTTTTAAACAAGCTCAATTCAATACAATTCATGGATGCCTTCATACTCGATTAAGATCCTATTTATTGTAACCTATTACTAAATAACTATTACTTCCCATGAATGTGGGATTAATCTATTATTACACTATTAGATTCTACTATTATAATGAGCTTTACGGACGGCTTACAAAGCATACACGTCCATAGCCTTTTATTAAATAAACAAACTACAAACAAATGGTTAGGATGACGGGTCCTAACATGCCCTCCCCCTTAAAAGCTTTGACCTCAAAGCTTGAAGTGAAGAAACTGCTACTGAATGGAAAGAAGAGATTCCCAAGTCATATCCTCCGGTTGCATCCCCTACCATTGTATGAGAACTTCAACGATGACCCGATTGCAGAGGGAGCAAGAGTGCCTACTAATGATAGACTTAGGTTGTAAAATGAGAGACCCTTATGCATCAACTTTGGGAAACACTGTCTGAGTGTGGACATTACGTCCAAGGACCTTGTTTAAGCAAGAGACATGAAAAACAAGGTGCACACTTGATGAAGGTAGGAGTTCCAACTTGTAGGTGATAGGTCCAATCTGCTGGAGAATTTTATAAGGCCCATAAAATTTTGGAGCTAATTTATGGCAGCTTTGAGATTCAAAGAGGATTGATTGTAAGGTTGTAGATAAAGAAAAACCATATCTCCAGTTTGAAAAGATTACTCAGAGTGGTGTTGGTCTGCCTGTTGCTTCATGTAATTTTTTGCCATATAAAGATTATCCTTGAGGAGGCAAAGGATATTGTCATGTGCACTAAGGGTAGAATCAATAGCTTGGATGGTGGAACTTCTTGGTAAATATTAAAGAAGAGAAGTTGGATTTTGACCATAGACAACCTCATATGGGGTGAGTTTAGTAGCTGTGTGGTAGGAGGTGTTGTACCACCATTTTGTAAGAGGTAACCATTTTATCCACTGATGTTGTTGTTCTGTGACAAAACAATGAAGATAGGTTTCCAAACATTTATTAACAATTTTAGTCTAGCCATTAGCCTGTGGATGATATCCCGTACTCGTTTTTAAATATGTACCCAGATGCTTAAATGTTTCTTGCCAAAAATGGCTTGTGAAGGTAGGATCATGATATGAGATAATAGAGGCAGGAACACCATAGAGTCGAGATATTTAATCAAGAAATGTTTGATCAATAGTGGAAGTAGTGGAGGGATGGGATAGAGCATATAAATGAGCATATTTGGAAAGGCCATCCACAACAACAAGAATCACTGATTTGCCTCCAGATTTGGGGATGCCATCAATAAAATCTATGGAAATATCTATCCAAATATGTGTTGGAATTGGAAGTGGTTGGAGTAGACTAATTGGGGTGACTATTTTAATTTTGTTTCATTGTCAAGTATCACATTCAATAACAAATGTTTTGATATCTTGCTTGATTTTGTGCCAAAATAAACTACAATGAACCCCCTCATATGTTTTTAGAAACCTTGAGTGTCTAGATGGAGGGGAAGCATGCATCTCCTATAAAATGGGGTGTTTAAAATTGGACCTACCATCAACAAAAGGTGACCTTTATATTGTAATCTCTGACCATCCCAAGTATAGAGAGGTTTACCAGATGAATCAGTAGATAGTTGAAGAATGAGTTTTTGGGTTGGTATGTCATTATGCCATTCATTTTGAATATCATGGAGCCATGTGGAAATGGGAACAAAAACTATAGAGAGATGCATTGGGTCTTCAAATCGGTGAGAGAGAGCATCAACCAACACATTTTCTTTACCTTTTTTTATAATTGATCACATAGTCATATCCCATGAGTTTAGAAACCTATTTTTGGTGATCTGAGGAAGATATCTATTGATCTAAAAAATATTTGAGACTTTGGTGGTCTAATGATCCAAAACTCAGAAGTTCTGGTTGATAAATATTTCAATAGCATAGAAATAACACAGTAACAATGAATTCTATGAGAAGAGATGTAGTATTACTCAAGATCACAATACAAATATATGCTTATCTCTGGGAAGAGATGTTTGTCTTCACATTTCGGGTTACCTCTTCATTTATACACATTTTGAAAGCATGGGGAGGATGTGGAAGGTCACCAATATCGAGGGAGATTAAGTGGTTTGAATTCCATGATTTAAAACAATACAGAATTTGAAGAATTCCTATTTTTAGAAACTTACTATTTTTAGACTGCACTACTAAAATTAAAATTTGGTTCACTTCCATTGAGGTTTTAGGGGTCAAACTCAATCAATAATATCTCAATTCCTTCTAACGACATTATCCTCATTCTTAGCTTTCCAACGGTTCAAACGGCGAGTCAATTGGAGCTACGGTGCAAAAGTTATGGCTCTCAAAAGTTCTGTTAGCAATTGGGGTGGAACTGTCACCTAAATTGTCGCCTAAATTATTGCCCAGATCATCTGATTTGATGCAAAAATGTTGACTTAATAATTTTGGGCACCATTTATGAATTGCATGGAGAATACCCATCATCTCCTTATCATAGGTGGAGCATGCCAAATTGCACCCAACAAGTGCCTTGCTATTGAAGGCAATGGGAGGACCTTGTTGCATGAGTATCACACCAAACCCATGCTAGATGCATTGCACTCAATAATAAATGATTGTGAGAAATCAGGCATGGCCAAGACAAGGGTGGTGCACATTAATTTTTTGAGGATATCAAATACTATATCAAATGTAGATGACCATACAAAGGAGTCTTTCTTGAACATAGCCATTAATGGTGTTGTAATTTTTCCATAATCCTTGACAAATTTCCTATAGTACCTTGTTAGACCAAGAAATCGCTGTAGACATTTGAGTGTTGAAGGTGTCAGCCAGGTTGTCATAACTTTAATTTTGGTAGGATCAACATGAACACCATCATAAGAAACAATATGTCCCAGGTACTCAACTTTTGATTTCCCAAAATAACATTTAGAATGTTTTAACACATAAGTGGTTGGCACCTAGAATGACCAAATTTATATCTAGGTGGTGGAGATGATCTTCCCATGTGTGGTTGTAGACGAGTATGTCATCAAAGAAAACTAAGACAAACTTCCTTAAAAATGGACAAAATATTTGGTTCATTAAGCTTTAGAAGGTAAAGGGGGAATTGGTGAGCCCAAATGGCATGATCAAGAACTCATAATGATCATGATGTGTGAAAAATGTTGTTTTGGGAATGTTGGCATCATGAACACAAATTTGATGATAGCCAGAATGGAGGTCTAATTTGGAGAAAAATTGTACACCATGTATTTCATCGACGAGCTCATTAATGACTGGAATAAGGAATTTCTATTTGATTGTTAACTTGTTCAAGTCTTGATAGTCAATAAAAATTCATTAGGAACCATCTTTTGTATGAACGACCAAGACAATTGAAGAATATGGACTAGTGTTGGGTTGAATGATGCCTACCTATAGAAGGTCATGAACCATCTTTTCAATCTTGGCCTTTTGATAAAATGGCTAACAATATGGCTAAATGTTTATGGGGGGTGTACTTCTAGGAAGAATCTAGATACGATGGTCTTTGAAGTGGTGAGGTGGTAATGCTATTGGTTTCATAAAGACAACTGCATTCTTGACCAATAATAATTGGCTCGAATCTAGTGGAGGAGTAGTATACAAAGATAATAATTGGGAAATGACGCCATGATGCCCTCGTTTAATAAGTTTCTCCATGTACTGAGAGATGATAACACTAGTGGAGCCAAGAAGGCCTTATAGAGTGTATTGATGGCCATTTCTAGTGAAATGCATCCATAGTTCAAAAAAATCCCAAAGAATGGGTTTAAGAGTACATAACCATTGGGTACCCAATACAACTTCACATTTGACTAAGGATAGGGAAAACATGTCAGCCCTAAGGTTATAGTCATTGTGACACTTTCTTTTACATGGTAAGGTTCTACGTTTGGTAATCATTACTTCAAAACTGGATTAAGGGTGTATAAAATAGTCTGCCTACTCAGCCACCCAAGGGTCAACAATGTTGTGAGTGATGACATAATAGATGAGAATGGTGAGTGGTTATTTCTTAAAAAACCCTTTGACACACATTGTTTGGGGAGTGGTGACTCCTGCCAAAGCATGTATGGATATCTCAAGAGCAGAATCTAAGTGATTAGAATCATCAACTTCTTGTATTAGGTCCTCAATGGTATCCTCAAAATCTATGGGTATCTAGTAAAGAATTGATGTCTAATAGGTACAATTTTTGTTCTATGTATTTGTGTCTGAGAGCCCATTTGTCATCACAATTATAACAAAGCATTTTTTTGTGATGTGCATGCACTACAACTTCTATGAGATGTTTGATGGGAATTGTCTTGATGTGGTGCTAAGCTCTTGGGAGGTGATCTTGTATTCAAAGAGCTTAGCGAGACTCAAATTTTCCATCATGGTGTGAGGTTAGAACATTTTAACCTCAGATCGAAGCCCATCCTTGAGGCCACTAATGAATCAACTTTGAAAAAATTCATCAAAGAGACCGTCTATGTGATTTTCAAGTTTCTCTAACTCTGTTTGATACTCCCGCATGATGCCAGTTTGACACAATTTAGTCAATAATATTATGAAGTCATCATAAACACTAGACCCAAAATGAGCAAGCAAGAGTTTGGTGAACTTGATCCATTTAGGTTATGTGTGTGTCTTACAATACCATTGATACCACTGAACATCTTTTTCTAAGTGAAAAGAAGCAATAGAGACTCGTTCCTCTGTGGGGTGGAAGTTGAAATATTGTTCAACATGGTAAATCTAGCTAGTGGGGTCAGTGCCATAAAATTTAGGAAAAGTCAATTTAGGACCATGGAATGGAGCTCGAGAAGGACTACCATCAGAGTGATGATCCCCATGATTTTGAAGTGCATGATTTTTATCATGGATGACAAAAAGTCATTCATAAAGGTCCTTACAAAGAGCATCAATTTTAGACCAAAGCTCAACAATGTCATTTACCATGGTGTCGATATGGGTCACAACCATAACTAGTATATTTTTTTTAAAAGGGTAGGCAAACTAGAGTTAAGACATGGTTAGTAAGGGAATTTTTTAATTTGGATGAAGATGGAAGGGGTAAAGGTACTTTTACTAATATTTTTGCATAGTTTGAGTATGATTGAAGAAGGCAAGGGAAATGTCAAAAGCAAAAATGGAAAAACTAAAAAAATTATCAAAGAGGGACAAAGGAGTAGAAAAGGGGTATGAACACTATAGAAAACTTTAGAGGTAAATAGACAAAAATAGAAGTTATGGCAAAACCGAAAAAAGGGATAATTGAGATTTGTGAGAATTGTAAGTGGAATCAGGATATGGGACCTCAAGAAAGAAAAGGTGCATAATGGAATTTTAGATGTCTCAATAAATTTTGAGAAGTAACAGTGTTATAGATGGAGAAATATGGCAAAAAAAAAGAAAAAAATTTTACTCTTTCTGGTTTCTATCAAATTTTTGATGACAAGCCCTCTAATAGTCTTATGATAATCTTATGAAATTGATAGTATTTCAGAAATATCTCTAGTTTATGATCTATTTGGTAGAGATGGGCCCTAATTTTGAGTGGCTACCTAAAGGTTTTTATAAATCTCTCTAGCCACCAATGCTGTCGGAACAAGTGCTGCTCTCCAAAAAAAAATTGGCCATATATTTACCCCTAAATGATAGATCTTGGTTTTCCTCACGGATAGGAACTAGTCAATTGAGAAGGGGTCAGTGACCATTTCACTGGCAGGTCCTCTCAATGGTCCAACTACTTTGGGGTTCCTATGATACTCCTCATAATGAGTTTTAGGGATATCACCCAAGCACTTCACACAGTTACACGGATAGGTTTTATCCTGATTTGAAATAGATGATACGAGCTGAAATAAAAAACAAATAATAATATAGTCAGGTAGAAGAAATATTAATACTCATAGTGATGATGACCTATTCCCAAAATAAAATTATAGATCTACACTATGGCATGGAAACATTGGAAATAGATTTGTTACCACTTTTTGATCACTAGGGTCTTGTTACGATAAGGTGAGAGCATACAATGGGTAAAAAAATTACCCTGGAATGTGCTTTGATATCAAATGTGAGGATCCTTCCTAACTAAGTTAGCAAATAATTGCAAATTTCAAGAAATAAACTATGAAAATTAGCAATATATTAACTCAAATAAGCAGAAATGAATTACAATGGTTGAATTGTAGAATTGCTAGCCTCTTCGAGGGGGTAACCTCCTTTAAGCAAGCTCAATTCAATATAATTCATGGATGCCTTCATACTCAACTAAGCTCATATTTATTGTAACCTATCACTAAATAACTACTACTCCCCATGAATGTGGGATTAATCTATTATTACACTATTACATTTTACTATTATAATGAGCTTGAGGGATGGATTACAAAGCGTACACATCCATAGCCTTTTATTAAATAAACAAACTACAAACAAATGGTTAGGATGAAGGGTCCTAACATCAATAAATTAGAGGATGAGGATATTAAATCTATCATATAATTGATAAGGTTAAAAGAAGACATTCAGTGTCTTGTTTAGGTAAATCCACTTGGAGAAATTTTACATTGAGAAAATTTAGGAGCTAATGTTTTGGGGTTCAATCGAATTTTAAATGAATTTTTGATATTAAATCATATTGGTTCTTTAATGATTAACTTATTTTTATTTAAAATCATAACATGCAATAGGCTAATATGTAAAAATAAAATCATAATGTTTTTTTATTAATTCTATCAGATACAAATGCCTATGAAGGTGACAACAAGAAAATCAACTACTAGGAAATGTCTTAACTTTACAATAATTTATGAAATTGTAATTGTGTGGATGTTTGGTGTCACGTGAGGTGTTTCATGCAAGGAATTACATCTTTTTCATATATGGGATGGTTACCTGGATTTTCAAGAATATTTCCTTTGGAAATTGCAAAAGGTTTTTAGTGTGTGAGAATAATGAAAAAACAACATGGGCCACTCTACATAGTTTTAGTTTCACTATGGGATATTGAATATTGGTGCTCAATGGCTTAGTTGTAGTATAGTATTTCAAATATATATGTAACATGTAGAACAAATGAAAATTTATCTAAAGGCATTCTAAAAAATTATCTAATTATATCTATTAGAGTGAAAAGGTGTTTGAACACTCTTACATGGACTTGTTCATTTGGCACAGTAGTTGGTTCATGCAGATTATTGTGAAGTGTAAGTGTTGTAAGTGGAGTGTCTATTATATTTTTTTTTCTTTGAACAAGGAATTAGAGAGAATAAAATTTAGGCTATGTATGATATGTGTAAAAGAGGATGTTTAATACTTACTACACATGGTCAAGTGTGTGCATTCAAATATACAATAAAGTGGTGTATGAACATTACCAAACCATGTGACTTGATCATAATATTGTAAGACTTATAATTTATGTCATAATTAAATTAGGTTGGTGTGATGGACATTTTACAAAAAAAATTTCTCTTAGGTGAAATTATCTTATGTGTATGTGTATGCACTCGCATCTTTTCTCTTACTACGTTATATTCATAATATCAATACTCTCCTATAATTTTTTTATTGAGCCATGACTTATTTCCAACATTTGGTATTAGAGCCTCATTTTAAGATTTTTAGAAGATGGTGTAGCTTGCAATAAATGATATCCTTATAGTGGGAGTTTTACAGTATATTCCTGTGTGAATAAGATGATTGGAAGCACTCAAGTGTAAATTGAAACTTCAATGGTCATAACTTTGAATTATGGAAGCTCAAAATGGAATATATCTTTGTGGATAGAGTTTAATGGATTACCATATAAGATTTGGCATGGAATGGAATGAAACTAGAAGAGTTGGAAAAAGTTTATAAGAAAATAAGAAGCTCTATCAGAATATTTTTTAGATTTAGTTCTAATAATGTATCAAATGAAAATATTATGAAGCTTTTATGGGATAAGTTGGGCACATTGTACCAAGATAAGTCACTAACAAACAAAATTTTATGAAAATATTTTGTACTCATTATAAATAAATTATGGTTAGTGAGTTTTAAAGTGCATAAAAGCCTTTAAAATTGTTCCAAGTTAGTTGAAATTTGTAGACATGAATATGGATGATGAAGGAAGGTGTATCATGTTGTTGTTCTCTTTTCTAGACCCATGGGATAATTTAATAATGGATATCACCATTAATAAATCAAATTTGAAGTTAAAATATGTAGTATTAGATCTATTATCAAATGAGATGAGTCTAAAATATGTGTAAAATTATTAGACTAATCATGCCTTGACCATTCAAGGTTTCTCATAAGAATGAGGAAATTGAAACACTAGGTAGAAGATATCAAAGTCCAAGGGTAAATCAAAGACAATGGAGGGATATTTAAATAAATGTTAGAACTATGGAAATACATGGCATTTCAAGTACTATAGAGATAAAAATGTGGATAAGGGTAAACCACCAGATACTCACAATCATCATAGCATTAACCTCACACTTACTGCCAGATACTACATAATCATCATAGCCTTAACCTCACACTCATGAAATGATGCCTAGTTGATATACTTTAAAACCTCCTATCATATGATTCATTCAAAGGATTGGTTTTATGAGTAAAAATATTATGATGGTAGTTATGTCCTTTTGGGAGATAATTCAACCTACTAGAGCATAAGAATAAGAAAATTGAAGATGAGATTCATATATGGGGGATCAGGACTCTTGCAATTGTTTCTTATATTTTGATGTTGTGATAAATTTAATCCCTATAAGAAGAATGAATGATTCTAGTGATAAAGACTAACTCAATAGATAGGTATACAAAATGGTGTGTTGATCCATAGTTTTTTCAAGGGGAATACACAAAAGTACCTTTTTCAATATTTATCGACTACTATAAGCAACCCATGTAAGAACTTTATTATTTTTTATCCCAAGGTTGAAGCAATAATGTCTAAATTGCCTCTAGTATATGATACAATTCTCTGGAATCAATGTTGGGCCATATAGGTGAGAAAGGTATATACATACTATAAATTATGGACATGTAAAAAGGGATGGAAAATTATCCATTGGATTTTGATTTTTTTGAACATTGAATCTATGGTTGGTAGAGTCAGGTAAAGTTCCCCAAAATTGTTACATAGGAAAGTGAAATCTTGAAATTGATTCATAGTGATATGTTTGGACTATTGGATGCCGCATCAATAATAATGTCTCTCTTCTATATAACTTTCAAACATCACTTCACTCACAAGACCTAGATATCCTTCATTATGAAGAAATCTAAATTTCCTAATAAATTGAAGGAGTTAAAAGATCTTGTGGAGAATCAAACAGAGAAGGGGATCAATGTGTTTCAAATGAAAAATGGGAATGAGTAGTTCCAAGGATTTTGACTAATTCTAGAATAAGATAAATGATCAAAGATAAAAGAAAATTCCATACAATCCATAATATAATGGAGTTATAGAGTGGATGAACAATATGGTAATGTAAAAATATTGAAACATGTTGAGTAGTGTGCATTTGAATCAAAAAATTTGGACTGAAGCAATGGCTACTACTTGTTACTTAGTTAATTAATCCCATACACTATCACTGGTTTAAAAGAATCCAAAAGAAGAATGGAATAGTAATAAGAAATAATTGAAGCATCTATGTTTTTGGATATAATGCATACTCTTGTATCCCAATGGAAAAAAGGCCAAAGATTTACTCTATGTATGTAAATTGTGTCTTGATTAGGTTTAAGAGTTACATCAAATGGTAAAATATGTGTAATATTGAGATGGAGAAAATAAATATATAGCTATAATTTAGTCTTCAAGGAGGTGTGTAAGCTTCCTATGCATGAAGAACCAAAAGATGAAATATAAAATATGTAGGTTGATATAGAATTTGAAGCTCTTATGTTTTAGTATGGTGCAACAAATAACGAGTTGCAGGAGTCATAAGATGAGGAGGAGCTATCTAATCCCAGTCTAAGGAGATCAAAATGGGCATGCATAATTATTTAAGGTATATCCCATACAAATTTTATTTTGCATATTTGGTATTGTCATTTAATACAGATAAACTTAAGATGGTATAAAAATCTCTAGGTTACGAAAAGAGGAAGTTTTGAAAGAAAGTTATGAAGGAAGAGATGGAGTATCTAGGCAAGAATAAGATTTGGGATATAGTGAATATAACTCTTAGATGAAAACCTATAGGATAAAAGTGTATTTCAAAAATAAATTAGAATGTATAAGGAAAGATAGAGAAGGATATGGCTCACTTGGGAGAAAATGGATTCTCTCAAATTGATGAAATTTAATTTGATGATACTTTTTTTTATCTAATTGTAAAACTAACTTTAATCAAGTTTATTTTATATATTTATACTAAATTCAAACTATAAATACAACATATGGATGTAAAGATAGTATGGAGAAATTTAATAATAAATATACATGTCACACCTTGATGGTTTCAATGTGGAAGGGAGAGAGGACTTGGTCTACATAATGAATAATTCCATGTATGGATTGAATCAATCACCAAAAATTTGTAATCATAAGTTTGATATTTATGTGGTTAGACGTAGGCATGTACAAAAAAATGTCAATACTTGTGTCTAATATGAGTAATAGGGTGTTTATTTTTTAACCATATTACTCTATGTATATGACATGATACTCATCAAATATTACATGGGCATGATCAAGCAGGTGAAGTCTTAACTATCTCTATAGTTTGACATGAAATATATTAGTGCTAAAATATTCATATTGGGCCTGAAAATTAAATTATATTGTGAAAACAAAAAACTATGGATAGACAAAATGAACTACATTGAGATAGTTTTGAAAAGGTTTAGGATGTAGGATAACAAACATGTGCACACCCCTTTCCTAGTTGGTCAGAAGCTAGAGACTACATAGTGTCCAAAGACTCATGAGGATTTGGAAGACATGTCTCAAGTTCTATATGCAAATGTGATAATAATATTAATGTATTTAATGTTTTTTAAAAGATATGATATTACACAACTAGTGGGATTAGTCAGCATATTTATGTCCAATTAAAGCAAGGAGAATTGGGTGACAACAAAGATGATTTTTATATATCTGAGATTAAATTTTGATCATGTTATCTTATTCCAAGGTACATATGACGGAATTAGGAATTTAATTATATATATATATTTTTGGATTATGATTGGGTTAGTCATATTGACTATCACAGGTCTACCAACACTTATGCCTTTAACTTTTTTGGTGGTTTTGTAAGTTAGATGAGCAAAAAATGGCTAATGTGGCCATATCTACCACTAAAATGGAATTGATTGTATCTATTCATGTAATACATGAAGTGATGTGGATTTAAAGATTGTGTTATATTTTTGGTTTTAATAAGGAAGCAATAAACATAAGTTTTGATAGATAAAATGTAATTTTAATAGAAGATAACCCTGAATATCATTCTTAAAAAGATACATTGACATGTAAGATAATTTTTTTAGATAAATGGTGGAAAAGGGAAAGATATATCTAGAGAAGGTGGACATAAAGGAAATTTTTTGTGATTATTTTAATAAGTTAGTGAGTAGTGATAATTTTTCTTAGTGCAATAAGGAGAAGGGCATGACTACCCAAAGCTACTAGATGATGGATATGTGCTCTCTTATACAAAGTGTTAAAAAAGTGGGATATTGTTGGTAAATTTATTAAATTTGCATGAATAATTGAAGTCATAATTATGTGCACATTTTATGTTGTGTACATTTTTTTGTGTAAGTACTTGGATATATAGGATGTTGTGCAGGTTGGTTGTGCAAGTTGGAATGGTTGTAAAATTTTCCCTGGAGATTTCCTTTGGAAATTGAGTAAGGTTTTCAACATGTGAGGATGATGGAAAATTTGTGTAAGGAAATCTACATAGTTTCATTTTCACTCTAGGAAATTTTAAAGTGGTGCTCTATGGTTGAGTTGCAATATGGTTTTGCAAGAAGCTATGCAAGATGGAAAACAATGAAAGGTTATTAAAAGGTTTTATAAACACTTGTATAATTGTATTTTTAGACTAAATATGTGTTATAAATGATATATTGGTGCTAATACATGGACCTATTATGGAAAATTACATATTGTTTACCTAGCATATTAGTTGGTGCATGCATATTCTTCTACAGTGTAAGTTTTACAAGTGAAGTGTGTGTTATAAGACATTTTTATTGACAGGAAGAAGATAAGAGAATATAGGGAATAAATAAATTATATAGGATATGTGTAATAGATGTTTATAAATTATAAATACACATGGTCAATTTTGTGCATTAAAACATACATTCAAGTGTTGTGTGAAAGTTACATAACCTTACAATTTGATCATAAGATTGTAAGACATTATGTTTATGTTACAATTAAAGTAAATTATCGTGCTAGATTTTTTACTTAAAAGGGGTTCCCCATGTTAAATTATCTTGTGCATATGTGTATGTGTTTGTCATCATTTCTCTACCTATGTTATATTCAAACTAGCAAAACTCTCATCTATGTTTGTTATCATGCCATAGCTTATTCCCAACATCAACATAAATGTCAACTAGTTAAGTTTAAGGGGATTTGGCACAAGTTTGATTTAATATCAAATTGATTAAAAATAAAATTAATTCAATGCAAAAATTATTTAAACATCAAATTTATTTGTCATCAAAATGATGTTGCATCAAAGTTTTTTTAAAAATTAATTTGATTTGGTGTTTTTTAATTTGATAAGGTAAAAACTAGGTTTTGCAGGGATCCTAGAATTACCAAAGTGCATCATAGAAGTTTAAAAAGGCCAAAAAAAGGTTGAGAAAATAAAATAGGAAAAAATACATTATTAAATTGAGAAATAGAAAAATAAGAAACCAAAAATAAACTTAGGAGGAAAGCCCCTCCGTGGATCTTTAGCATCTTCAGAAATCTTCATCTAGATGATCTATTTTACCTTGGAAACCTTTGCTCGAGTGTAGTTCCTGAAGCCTTCAATAGCTTCACTAGGGAAGATCATGTGGGGATGATTTTTTACTTTAACCTATAGGGAAGATTGCTTTGGGGGAACCTAGAGTAGGGATCTTAAAGATTTAGGTGATCGAATGGTAGGAGACGTGGCAGTTTGGGTAGACTGAACAAAAGCTTGAAATATGGATTCATCTTGTCTATGTAAAGAGTTCCAATCCTAAATAAGTTTGGAAAGGGTCATTCCTACTTGTTGAACCTTGAAGTTAAAGTTATCCAAATATGATTTGGTCCTTTCAATTTCATCAGTCATAATGGATTTCCCTTTCTAGGTGTTCTCCGTTGGGGTACCCACATTAAGAGAGATAGGCTTAGGTTTGGGAATAAAAAACTTAAGAGGGAGGTCATTAGAAGGGGACTTAAACAAGCTATCTTGAGGGGAGCAGACAGAGATCTAATGGGATCCTATAATGGGATCCTCCATTGAGGAGTCCTCCTTAGAGTAAGATCTCAAAAAGGGAACCTCCAGACCATGGAGGGCTTAACCATTCTTGACTAGAAGGAGAATTAAACCTTGGTGGAGGATGAGATTAGATCCATTCAATTGATGCAATAAGATAGTACTTTTGAGAGACTTTAGCATAAATTAAGGCAAACTAATTTTGTAGCCAATGAAATTATTTAACAACAAAAAATGGTGGGAAAATATAAGAGTGTATTTATCTTCAATCATGATATAATGCATGGATTGAAGAAATTTTTTGGGCTAGTGGCATGGGAGATCAGTCTATGAAAAGCCTTTCTTATCCATCTATATAAAGTCATTTGTCCTAAAAAAATGTTACAACAACTCTTGTTTTTTTGACTAGTCCTTGAACACCTTGGTGCCTTCACATGACATACCAGTCACTTCACTAATGAATTACTCTATAACATTAATTTTTATTCCATTAATGGTCACTTTTTGCTTATTCCAAGCTACAACAAAGTCACAGGCAACCTTTGTATTATGCTCTGTGACTTGCTCTATGAACTTTGTGAGACTCCCATGTTTCAAATTTTTCTATACTTTTTTTCTGGCTGTGAATATCCATGTAAGATGTGGGTTCCAATCTATCCCTATTGCCTCCCATAGAATCAATATATGTAGAGCCAAAGTGAGAAGGAGGAAGTTTTTGGATGTAACAGATTTGAGAGAAACAAGTATGGTTTGAGAAGCCCACCAAAGATTCATTATAACAATTATGTCCCCTTCTATAGGTATAATTGTGTATTAGCCAAATTAATATCCACCCATTTGAAATAAGATCATACACATGTGAAGACATGATGATTTTGACATGCATCATTACCTTCAGTCCTTAAGACATTAAGAACATTGATGGGGATGTTTCTTGCATCTTAATGTCAAGATTAATATGAAGTCAAAATCAATCTATAAAATTTGGAGTCAATAATTTAAGTCAATTATTTTTTTAAAGAGTAATTCTTGTTATTAAATGCAAATTCACAATTTCATTTAATTTTTTAAAACTACCTAGATAATAAAAAATGAAAGATGGAAAAACTCAAGTTAGAGGATAAGAATCTCTATGTTGAGTTAATGAAAAGTATTGCTATCCAAATTCCTTTGTGGATGAAAAATATTTATAAAAGAAATAATTATATATTATCAAATGTTTATTCTTTCTCTTATCTAAAGAGAGGGTTTGTTTCAACTTTTTGTGTTATATGCACTTATTTAAATGTGTTAATGGAATATGATCAAATTTACAAAATAAATCTACTATCATATGGTTTTTTTTAATGTCATATATTTGTAAAATATGCATTAATATTAATATATAAGGGTAGATATTAAAATATTTTATTTTATTTATTGCATGTAAAGCCCCATATTTTACAAACTTTGCCTTGTAAATTCTATGGAATAACCTTTGCAAAAAAATAAATATATTTAGGGTTAAGAGAAGACTTTGTGTTTATAGACAATATTTTATTCCCACTATATGGATATTCATTTTTTATTTTCACATGAGAGGAGGAATTTCCCATTCATTTGTACCAAATATTAGTTATCCAAGCAGTCTTTTATCAGAGGTTCCTAAAAAACTCTAGAACATGCTAATTATAGGGATATCTTATGTAGTTAATAAAAAAATAGATAGTTGTCAATAATTCAGACTGAAAGATGACATTAATTAATAAATAGAGATCCTTAGGTAAGATATATGCAAAGTTAATGTATATAGAGTAGTCAAAATAATTATATGAAATATGATTAAGACATTCACAATACTCACTATGCACAGATCAAAAGTAAAAGACATAAGAAATCCATACAATTGATTGTATTAATCTCTATCACACATCAAAAACATATTCTATTAAAAATGAGTGATAGATATAGATTATTAAAAAGTTTCATATCTTTAGATTTAATCCTTTTAATATGCCAAAAGGAAAGACTCTTCACATTCTTTAATATATTGATTATGCTTATAAAGTCAAATACATACAAAAGATTATACAAAAGACAAAATCATATAATTCTCACGTGTCCATCTATTATACTTTGAGATTTTAGTGATCCATGTTACTTATGCAACACAGTCTTATATATTTATTCCATCATTGGTTTCTCACCAATAGTTCCACCTTCTTTCATTCTCCTTCTATTTTTAGATTTCTCCATTTTCTCCTTTTTATTCCTTTTTCTCTTTCCAGTTAAAAGTACTCACAAATCCAAAAAAAAAATTATATGGGGTATTTCCTCTATCAAACATATAGTAAAATTATGTCTCCCATGGTGATTTATCCAATGTTGAAAAAACATTCCACTTCATGTTGGATAAGTCAATAAAATAAATAAAAAAATTAGTGACATTAAAAACTTCCAATAGTTTTGAATGACTTTACTAGGGATTGAAAGGTGAATTTAATTTCTAAAATATAAAGGTTATATTACCATTTAAAATCAAGATTGATGACTTTATTGAAATGGAACAACTAAAAAATAGGATTGATATTTTAAACTTTCATAATGTTTCCCAAGGTCTGATTTGAGGTTACAAACATTTTCAGCCTGAAGAGGTACTAGCTAAAACAAGAATATGCCCATGTTGAAAAGAGTTTTTGGAATAATAATAAAATGCTTGTGAATCTAAAAATACCAATGGTTGATAATATCTCTTTAGCTAATGATGATGAGATCAAATCATTGAAAATCTAGTTAAAAAATCATATTTTAGCATCCAAAAATATGAAGTTAGACCCTTCACAAGATCACCAGTCTAAGCTTATATTGAAAAATATTCAAGCAACATTTCACCTTGGGAAAGCAAAAAAATAAAAATATTATCATAAAGGAGAACTAGCATGCTTATAAAATAATGGTGTCTTCACTTCCTTTAACACTCAGTTGATAGATGAAACACTTGTTGAAGGAAAACTTATAGATGATTCATGGATTTTTGAAAGAATCAAAACCTTTCCTTTCCTTTTCCTTCCTATTTATGATTTCATTACATATGGCTATGAATATATGATGGAATTAAATAATGAATATGTCTTGTGAAATGAAATTATTATCAAATGATAGTCAAAGCCCACCCACAACTATGAATTCTTGTAGTTTGTCGAGGTCATGTAAATAAAATTTGAAGAGCTAGAAGAATGAAAATTCCACCATTTAGAAACTAATTATAAGAATGACACTTTTTAAAATATTAATCAAACTAAAGTTTTCATCTTGATCTAGTTGTTTGAAGTATTTGATGAATACTTTATTTGTAAGAGACAAAGGAGATTGTATATGGACATTGCCTCAATGATAAACTCAAGGCTTTATCTTTTATTTTTCTCCCCATATAAATTTTCATGACATATTTTGATGAAGAGATTAAATACCTACATTTTAAATACATTTTTAAGTTACAAGTTGGGATTGGTGGGCAATTGATAATGTTGGCTAGTGTTTTATCATGGGCAAAAGTTATTAAGGGATTTAGTGAAAAACCCTCTCATTTTAGGCCTTCTATAGGAAAAAATAACATACATATTACCTTATCCTCAAAAAATATACATAGAAATATAAGTTAATAACCACCTATCATATAATAATTATGTTACTTCTAATATTTATAAATTAACTACAATTGTCTAAAAAGAAATAAAAAGAATGATGATAATTACCCTTATATTAACAAATATCAACTCTCTTATGTTTGATAAAAAGATTTTTTTCCAAATTATATTTTAGAAGGAATACAACTAATTTCCACAAATCATATTTATATTTTGACAAGTTGGACATCTCCTTGAAAACTAAACCAAATTTTTATAATCCTAGCAACAACTCAAGATTATAAAAATTAGCGTCATTTTAAATTGTGAGTATTGTTCATCAAATAACATAGGTAAAGATAAATTCCACAACATTTAAAACTTTGTAAAATTTTACCAACCAATAATAAAATAACCATAGTTCAAATGATCACCAGTTAGCAAACTAAAATTCATGTTCTGACATCTATTTATTCATTAATAAAAAATACCATTAGGGTAAATTTGATATAAAGAAGTGAAACATATATTAAAATAAAGTTTAACAACAATAATATATACCAAATTCAAACCATAAATACTATTTTTGGAAAATTTTGGTCTTCTTCCATCTATTTTTCCTCAACATTGTCTCTACACTAACATAAAGAGAAAGCAAATCTCACAGAGATTTGGTTAATTGAAATTAATTTAACATAAAATGTAATGCGATCTAAGAGAAACATATTTATAAATCTTTATTTATCCAAAATTAATAATAACTACAAATCAGGGCCTTATCAACAATAATGATTGATGGAGTGAATAATGGGAATACGCTGAATGAACTATGAAAAATAATAGGGGTTGTGAAAAATGAATGGAATTGAATATAGGAAACTAGGTGTCATAAATTGATTGGATTATATACCTGGCCTTGTTGCCTTTGCGTGGGGGATTTATTGGCCTAAAAAATTCAATGTCCCATTATTCAAAAGGTTTTTGTGCTATCATAGTCTGTAAAGGCATCTCATCCTACTAGTGTAGCTTCCCCATTCTTTGACAAACATGACACTATTGTGCAACTCTATGTGTATCCTAAAATAGATAAGACACCAAACACCACATTGTAAAATCTTCCCCATAGTTGCATCTCCTACGAAATGTCCTCCTACTACTCCTTGATGCACTTCCTCCAAAATCTGTGCATGTTCGTGCTCTAGTGCCACTCTACATAGGACTTCATCTTTACCTAAGTAATACAAAAATCTATTAATAAGACTATATGGAAGAGGTTTGGTTATCAACTATTTATTATCTATTTATATATAGTGATCTAGGAGTGTCCCTTGTTCAAGAAACTCTATGATCTCTTATGGTTGTGTTGATTCTTCTATGTGTATTATAGTGGACCTTAGTGTTTAAAATAACACTTCTCATCTTAGTGTTTAAAGTCCTTATCATTTATTTCCATAGCCTCTTTAATTATCCTAGATTTTATGATTTTTTCCTCAATAGTGAAGATCATGTCCATGATTAAGCTATTATTAATTTTAGATTGGCCTTGGATCTTACTTCTAACTTCTTGCATCACCAAAGTGATTCTATGCTTATACTCTTCATCATCAATGATGCCTAGGGTGCTGGATTTTATAGGATTGGCCAACATGGTACCAAAGAGATAATTGACTCTAGTTATTATTTCCTCATCATCCATTAGGAGTCTATTTAAACTCCTTAACCAAGCACTTAAACTTTGGATCTTATCAGTAACTATCCCTAGTATTGCATTCAAGTTGGCTAGGTTAATGGTTTTGAAGCCAAGAATCCTACCCTTGATTAGTATGTTGATGAGAACTCTTTTTTATCCTATGCATCCTACCACTAGGCCACCAATCCTTTGGCTACGTCACTCTACTAGGTTAATGCATCCTGCCTTAGCTTCATTGACTTTAAAAAGTCAAACATGTCAAAGAAAGATGCCTCAAACATATTTATTATTGCTTTAGGGATTGACAAGACAACCAATGTCTCTAAATTCTCCTCTTATTTCTCTAGGTTATGTATCTTTTTCTTTATTCACCTAATGCCTACTTTGATCTGAGCTGAATGAGCCTCAACCAATCCTTCTATGTCCTCCTCATGGATAAGATGCTCACCAGGCTTCTGAACTCTAATGAGGGTTAGAAAAATGAAGGGATCAACTCTTTTAAAGGTTAATTCCTCACCTCCAACCATATCCTTCTTGGTTGTCACCTTATCTAATTATGTTATTTAGTGATTGAATTGTATACTATTTGATGACTTTATGATCTTAGAAGGCTCAAGAGTCTCCACCTGTGTGTTGTTTGAGGCTTTTAAAGTGTCCATTTGAGTGTCACTTGATCTTACTATGGAAACTAATCTTCTTTCTTCCTCTTCTTTCATCGAAGCCAATATCCATGGTTTGATTTATTCATGAACATCAATTTGAATTATTTGGGTCAAGGCTCAAGAATGGGATAAAAAGAAAATCTTTTGCATTTTTCCATAGATAAACCATTTAGGGATAATGGGTCCATGAATGGGGTATTCATCACTAAATAATTTGACCTCACTCAAGGGGTGGGTGAAGTTCAACTTGGGCTTATTTCTCCCAACTGGGAGTAATGCCAATTCTTATTTCCTTTTTTTTGGGGTTGTTATTAGAACTAGGTCCAAATAAACCTCTTTCCCTTTGTCTTGCTCTATTTCCTTAACAGGGCTTGGGGTTCCTTAGTTCATTCTTCCTCATATTTTAACCCATAAGCTTCAACAAGAACTTGAAGTCCATCCTATACTATCTCATTAGGTTCTAATGCAATCATATCTAAGTACTCTATAAGAGACTCTAGTCTTTCAAGTGGAGCTGAAGATGAGGCTTCCCTAGGTCTCTATTCTAACTTATCCTTACCAGGTCCTTATGCTATTTGTGCCTAGAGTTGTTGTAGTGGTTTATTTGGAGGGGACCTAGAAGAGGGTCTAAGAAATAGGTGATACTGTAGGGGCCCCATTTTCCATATCTCACCTGGTGGTTTACCATCTCCCCTAGCCAACTTAGGCTCAAGCTTGATGTTATATATTTTTAATCTGGCTAATACCTTTAGGAAACCATAAGCCCTAATGTAGAATGGGTCATGGACACTAGGATAGTGCTTATATTTATTTTTTATGGTTTTAGATTTCATATGTATGATGATTAACCCATTAGGGTCCCATTGCCTCAAATCATCTTTCTATAGGGTGAAGGATTCCCTATGTTTGGAAATAACATTTACATGTTCCCAATTTTGCAACATAGTTCTGATTATTATCAAAGGAAAGGAATGGAAGAGGCCTTTCCATTTCTCCTTGCAAAATCCATCTATATTATGAATAAGCTGGTAGGCCACATCTTGTTCTGCTAGCTTGGTTAGCACATAGAGGGTTAACCTGAAGGGATGTGTCAAAGTCCATTCAATCCTTATTACTATGTAATCCAAGTAGAAACATATGTCCCTTATCAATTCCACATATTTATTAATCAATGAGCTAAAATTTCTCATGGGGATTCTTGTGATGGCTTCCATTAGGGCTAGATAAACATAATGACAAATGAACTACATGTTATATCTATATTTAAATATGTGGATTTTTGAATAATGATGGGAGATAATAGGTCTCCCATCAGGTGACCAATTCTTAATGTTTGGGATCTAGGTGGAGGATAAAAGGGCATCAAGTAGATATGACATCATGTAAAAGTGTTTGCTATTTTTATTCTTGATGGATATGAATTATGACTTCAAATGGATATTCATCATCTCATCTAATGGGGGAGTGAGTCCCTTCTCAACCATGAAGTAAACATAAGACACCTAGAATTTATCAATATGTGTAGTAGAGGGGGATCCACATAACCTATTCAATAGGTTCATAATAATCCTAATCCCCTCCCTAAATTAGATAATTAGGATTCTACCTATGGGGTCCTATATTACTTGGTTCCTAGTTATTAGCCATGAGGCTAGGATTGTGTTTAGATTATGCTTTCCAATCCAATTTTTAATGGTGGGTAAGTATATTTGTAGATTACATAGTTTATAATAGCTCTTCAGAGCTAAAGGGGAAATGCATGATATTTTCTTAAAACTGCACTCATGCAAAACCCAATCATTCTCAATTTTACAATCTTGGAAAAAAGGAGAAAGGACATCAATGCAATGTACTACATCAATCTTGGTGGTAGCAAAGTGTAGGCTAGCCATTTGAGTATAAACTAGGTCATTATATATCCATAAGATGGTTGTATTCTTCCATTCCTCCCTAGTAAGATCTTGTATCTCCTCAATGGTCCAAAAAAGTTTGGACCAGTTCTTATTCCCATTGTTCAAAGCTATAGTATCTAGGTCTATGTCCTTAAAAACTCTCCCCTCATTGTTTGAAGTTAAATATAACTCTATCTCATCCCTTTGTTTTTGTCTATGATCTACCATGATTGTGGAAGTTATAATTACTTACCAAATGAGTTCCAAGTAGCCTCAAGATCAATTCACTCATACTTAGATTGCAATTAAACTCTCTTGGTTTGATTATGATTTATATAAGCTTGAATTAGGGTTTTTATGGATGTTTAGGGCTAGTCTAAAGCTTTAATGGAAATGGGAATTTGTACTTAGGCTCATTCATGTCTCAAATTTGATTGAGACCTAAGCCTTTATACTTTTTCATTTTTGAGTACACAAAATCTTTAATTTTGTCATTTTTTGCTTATGTGGTGCCCATGTGGCATCCATTTGACAACTTTCATGGCATTTTTAATTAATGCCTTGAGGGACTAGCCATTGTATTTTAAAAATTGAACTTTTATTTCATGTTATTGGATCTTTGCTCATGTATCAATGCAGACCATTGATCATGATCGCAAGGCTTGAGGGTCATTGGATATTTTATGTCAAGCCCTGTGGTTGTGACACTTGGTGCTTTCATAGGCCTTTTGGGCTCTGCATTATATGAAGTGAATGTGTGCTTTCCATATGTTGATCCTCTAGGTCTTTTGGTCTCATTAAAAATTATTTGATATCTATGCTCCATCTGATCATCCTCTCATGAGCAAGTGTTGACCATTGATATTAATCCAAATAGATACACATAATTGGATTGATGGATCAAATGCCTTACATTTGTTAGGTCTTTCACTCTGTCCAATCAACCTTCATGATGGAGCATGGGCTATTGATCCTAAAAAAGGGAAAGAACTTTAATTAACATCATGACATAATAAGGGAATTAGGCTTAAATGCTTCAAGATAGGCTTTATTTCATGTTTAATAAACACATTATAAAATTTAGGCTAAAATATTTTAGCCTATGTTTTTTGGAATCCATAGAAAGGGGACCCAGGCTAAATATTTTAGGCTAAGGTTTATGTTGTGTTAATAAACAAAACATATACTTTAGGCTCAAATATTGATGTTAAGTTCTTAGAACATGTCAAAAGGGGCCAAATAATACAAGGACCAAATGCTAGGTTTTAACCTAGGGTTTTACCATATTGATAAACATGATAAAACCTTAGGTTTAAACATGATAAAACCTTAGGTTAAAAGCATTTATGCTAAGTTTTATGTCACAAGTACAAGTTGAAATAATATTTAATATAAGTCTCTAGCCTAAGGTTTTATTGCATTTAAACAAATGCAATTGTGAGCTTAGGAAATAGACTTAGATTAAGTCCATGTCTTCATATATTTAAACCACAAGATCATTTTATTATTTGAAGATCAAAGATCCTAAGTGTTTGAATATATTTTAAGGGGTCCCATTGATTTGAAATTAAAACCACAATATTTTATCAACATTTTGAAGCATATCCCTATGTCTAAGTAAAATAATTGATTAGCTTAAATTTGATAATCTAGCAGACATCAATGATGACCTTGTGGATGTCAAATGATGGTAGTGAGAACATCAAACTTAAGTTAGTGGATCATTAGGTTAGATGGGATTAAATTTGATGATCTTGTAGATGTCAGTGACAGTCTCACAAACATCAAATAATGGTTGTGAGAATGTCAATTTTAAGCTAATAAAACCCTTCTGGTCCATAGACCTTAGATTTGATATTCTTTATTAGATCAATCTCCATGATGAAACATATATCATGAATCTCAATATAAGAATATTCATGCCATTGGTTCAATTTAATGTGTGGGAACCTTTATTACCAAGCTTTGAATGTAGGAATGTCATGTGGAAGCTTCATAGGGCTTCTTGAGCTTTTGACTTTTTAATGCCATATTTACTCTATTGGATTAATTCTATGCGAGTAAACATCAACCATCTGATCAATATGGATACTTACACTTAGCATAAGTTTTATCATAAGGTTTCATTATATTAAAAAATACAATAAGACCTTAGGGTAAAACTTAAGCTAAGTTTATATTTGATAAAAGGGGACTTTTAAATTTTAATGATGACTTCACACTGTTAGATCTTCGATCTTGCTTAAGCATGGATCATCAATCTTGATCTGAGTGCTTACACTTGATTGGTATGATGGATCAAATATTTAAGTTCATTGGGATTATTTTTCTCTATCAGATCATTTTTCATGATGAAGTGTGGACCATTAGATCAACAAAGAAGCCAGGGGCTTAGATTAGGGCATGGGTTAATAAGAACTTAGGCTAAAGTTTTAAGACTAAGGTCATGTTCATGTTGATAAATATGAATAGGGCCTTAGGGTTAAAATTTAGGCTAAGGTTATGATAAAGGGGACCATGCTTAGATAAAAGATCTTGCAAACATAAACATTAGACCATGTTAAGAACATAGGGTATAAAAAGGGGGAAATAAAAGGGGACCAATGCATGATTTTTAGGCTAAGGTTTTAGTTGTGTTGAAAAAAATGACTAAGCCTTAGCATAAAAATTAGGCTTAAGTCTAGGGTTAATTCAAAAATGTTCCCTCAAAAATTTGAATTAAGGGTCTAGGCTAAGGTTTGCTGAAGGAGGGTTTTATCACATGAATCCAACAATGAGCTTCCATAAACTTGAGATTAGAGAAAGTATAAACATGGTTAACCTTTAAATTTCAAGCATGATCCATTAAAGGGAGATCCATGGAACCTATAACTTAAGATATGAGGATCAACTGTTAGCAATATTAGTCAAGTTTCAAACAAAACCATGAACAAATATGCCACTTTCATTAGGCATGGGTGATCTTCAAATTCTATTAAAGTTTAGAATATCAAGATTTTAGTGCTAAGGTTCAAAATAATCACAAGGGTCCCTTATTTTTTAGGAATAGGGGTATGTTGACCTCAAAAAATGGTGAATTTTTAGGGAAACATTACAATATGTTAGAATGTAGAGACTTTGGTTTAGACAAATAACTAGGTCATTCATTCTACTTGATCTATGCCATCATCAAGATTAGTCCATGATTGAAACAAACCTTGCATGTGTAGAATTAGGATCAAACATTAGGACATAGCCATGCTATGTGTGTTATTTTATTCCACTTACTATTTTCCATGGGATTTAGGGGACAAATTCTAGATTTCATATCTTTAATCATTAACACTGACTTGGAGCATGTTTAGATATTCATTAAGAACCATGATTTTAGTTCAAGGAAGGCTTAGGAATTACTCTACTGCCATATAGACATCCATATCCCTACTAGATATGACTTTAGATCTAGTTATGGCCTTGATTCACTACCAACTAGGCATCCATAGCCCTAATGGAGATTTATAGAATCACCTTTGCTTGAAAATCTTTTAATTTTGTAATAAGTTCTTGTTTTTTGTATTTTTGGGTCTTTTAAGCTTTTAACAAAGGTTGAAAACTAGGGTAGCTAATTTTAAGGATTTGGTCAAGTGTCTAACCCTTAGATAATCATCTATGATTGCAAAATTTATCCCAGGAGAGGATGTTTTTTAAGTGTAATCATGGCTATACCTTAATGGATTGAGCTTTCCTTCAACATGTGTGATTCTTCATAAAACTAGGTTTAAGTCAAAATAATATTTAAGGTCGCATGGAATGGTTAACCTATTTATGGGTCCTTACTAGTTTATTCAAATCATAACATAAAGCTTCTATCTCAAATCCGTGGTCAACATATGTATGGGGTTCATATCAACATTATAAACTTGAAGTTTCAAGAAAACTAAGGAAATTTGAGCTGAGGGTTGTCCAAAAGGACTTATTAGGAGCAAGGAACGAAGCAACAAGAAACAAACACACAATAAAAAAGAAAATAAGGAAGAAAAAGGGAAGCAAAAAAATATATACATGATTATGTTCAAATAAGGTATAAAAAGGAAAAAGCTAAAGGAAACTAACTAACCTACCTAAACTAACTCTAATCATCTTATAGGTTTACTCCATGAATACCCCAAGAGGAAAAAAAGAAGAAGTAATATTTGAGATACTATCCATTGGTGGGTAGTGTGAAATTTGATCCTTGTAGATCTTTGAGCCTAAAGGTGTTCTCTCCAGGTATATCTATAATCTGATAGGGGCCAATCCATAGAGGTGTGAAGTTACCATGTTTGCCTTTGAGCTCAATTGCTTTATCCCAAAGAAGAACCAAGTCTCCTTGTTTGAACACCTTGATATTTGATCTTTTATCAAACCACATCTTTACTATAGTTTGGTGTTTACTAAAGTTAGAAAAACCCTTTCATCGTGCATCTTCCATCTGAATAATTTCTAATATCCTTGAGTTTTCAAATTCTTGGTCTTCCTTTATATACTCTACTATAAACTTGAAGGTTAAAATATTGAGTGTGATATGGAATATATGCACTTGTCCATACACCAATAAGAAAGGAGATGTTTTAAGAGCCTTCTTGGCTCTTGTTCTATCTTCCCAAAGGGCATACTTGAGAAGCTTATTCCATGTTCTAGGTTTGTCTATAGTAGACTTTTAAATGGCTTTCTTCAATTTTTTATTTGTTGACTCAGATACTCCATTACCTTTAGGATAATGGTTGAATGAAAACTTGAGGATAATTTTGTTGTCATATTCCCATTCTGTCATCTCTATGGATATGAATGCTGACCCATTATTACATACAAAAGAGACTTGAGTCCTAAATCTGGTGCATATGTTTTCTTCTAAAAAGTTGATCACTTCTTCTATTTTGCATTATTTGGTGGCTATAGCCTTATTATACCTTATAAAATAGTCAATAGCTATCAGAACATACTTATGACCTTCTAATGAGTTTGGGTTTATTACCCCTATAAAGTCTAGTCCCCACTAGGCAAAGGGTTTGTCAATCATGACTATTTATAAAGGCATTACTACTTTTGGCTCCTTAGTGCTAAAGATCTAGCATGAATGACATTATATTACATGCTTATGAGTATCTTTGAAGATGGTGGGCTAATAATAGCCAACCCTAAGGATATTGTGGGTTGTTATTCTTCCTGATGGATGCTCACTTCCTATCTTCCCATGGAAAGTGTTCATTACCTTAGTGGCTTCCTCCTTGGAAACACATCTCAGATATACTCCTTCAAAGTTCTTTTAGTAAAAGACTTAATTTTTTATGAGTTAGTGAGCTATCTTGAGCCTTAAAGCTCTTCTCTACTCCCTATTGGCCTTTTAATATAAGTTCCATTAATCAACAAGTGAATAATGGAGTCATACCATTCATTATCTTGGAAGCTTTACGAATTAACTTATATAATACTTAGCTTAGGGCTGGTATTGGCAATAGTTTGAATCATACCCTAACACCTTACAGGTTTTACAGTTTTCATTTGTATGTCATATTCCTAAAATAAAAACATCCACTTACCTCTTCGCTCTCCAAGTTCACATTGGCTTAGCATTAACTTAGTGGCTGGGTCTATTCGAATGGCATGCACTTTGTTCTTAAGACTTTAGTGCCTAAATTTATTGACAATTTTCACTAATGAAAAGGCTTGTTTATTAATTAAAGGATAATTTATCTCAACATTCATCAAATTAGTGTTCATAAAAGCAATTGGATGGTTATATCCTTCTATTTTTTGAGTTAATATTGTAACAATAATGTGATCAAAGGAGAAAGAGTAGAGGTAAAGATCCTTTGAAAATTATAGACTTATCAATACTAGAGCCTAACTGATTACACTTTTGATGTCTTCAAAGATCTTTTTGGATTCTTCATTTCATGAGAATTTAGCATCCTTATTCAACATATCATTAAATGG
Source organism: Torreya grandis (assembly GCA_037957365.1). NCBI lineage: Eukaryota > Viridiplantae > Streptophyta > Pinopsida > Cupressales > Taxaceae > Torreya > Torreya grandis. The sequence continues at coordinate 1,773,439 of JARHVA010003423.1, read as the reverse complement.
TTTGAAAATATCTATAAAGCTAAAAATTAACTTTCTCACAAAGTTTATTTTACCAAAAAATGATTTCAATTCTTTTTAACCATTGGGAGGCTCTATCTTGAAAATGGCTTCCACTCTTTTAGGATCAATGGAAATTCAATCTTTAGTGATAACATGGCCTAATAGTTTACCTTTAGTAACACAAAAAATGATCTTCTTAGGGTTAAGGTAGATCTCATACCTTTTGCACCTTTCAAATACCTATTGTAGATGTATGCAATGCCCTCCCTATTCTTAGAGAAAATAGTTATATCATCCATGTAAATTATTATACACTTATCAATCAGGCCTTGGAATGTGTGGTCCATGGCCCTTTGAAATGTGGCTCCTACATTTATCAATCCAAAAGGCATTCTCTTGTATGTAAAGGTGCCCCACTTAGTTGTGAAATCTATCTTCATTTTATCTTCCTTATCAACGAACACTTGATTATATCCCTAAAAACCATCAAGAAAAGACATCATGGCTAAACTCAAAATAATAGTATTACTTGGTCAAGAGAGGGAAGAGGATATTTATCCTTTTTAGATGCATTATTTAGATTTATAAATTCAATACATAGTCTAATCTCACCATTCTTATTCTTGACTGGCACCAAATTGGCCACCCAGGTAGAGTACCTAATGGGAAATACAATCCTAGCATCTAATAGTATCTTGGCCTCTTTGAAGATCATGTGTTCCAAGATAGGGTTCATAGGTCTTTGTTTCTACCTAAAAGGTTTACAACTTTCTTTGAGAGGTATAGTGTGGGTGATGACTCTTGGATCAAATATCTTCAAGTCATCATAAGACCAAAGTATGACATCTTTATATTTTGTTAACATCTCTTTGGCTCTCTTATTTTTATCAAAAGTGTAGGTCCTTCCAATGTTAACCAATTGAGGTTGATCTTGAAGGCCAATATCAATAGCATTGTAGTCCTTCCCACTTAATTTATGAATCTTCAAAACTTTAGCTAGCTTGTCTTGATAAAAGAACCTTTCTAAGGAAATCATCACCTTGGAGATCTTTTTGTCATTCAGATAAATAACTTTTCCATAAAAATTTCCTATTCTAAACATGTTCTCATCAGCCTCATCAATGATCTGAGCTTCAAATTCTCTTGAACTAGTCATGAAATTCAAGATTTCCTTGTTATCACTAAAGACTTGTAGATGGTTCACATTGTCTAGGATAGAATGGAAAGGTATGAGCTTAATACTAAAGTTTAGATAATCTTGATCAGGGATGAGATTGGCTAAAAAATATGCCAACTCATCAAATAGTTTATTTTCTTCCTTTGAGATAAAAATAATATTGAAAGCATCAAAAGATTTCACTAGATCCTAGACTATAAATTTGTACCTCTTGAGGTATGATAATTTTCACTGATACTTGCTTCTCACTTGATTTACTGCTAGTTCTAAATCACCTTGAAATAATAGTTCCTTGACCTTATTTTTGATATCAAATTATAGACCTAAGATGAGGGCTTCATATTCTGTAAGGTTATTGGTGCAAGGAAACTAGAGTCCATAAGAAGCATGGTATTTCTTACCAATAGGGTCAGTTAGAACAATGCCTACTCTAAATCCAAATTTACACCTAGCCCCATCAAAATACAAATTTCATATCCCAAGCACAATGTTAGAAGTTTAAATATCAAAAACTTTGGCAATTTCTAGAGTGAAATCACCTAAATTAGAATCAATTATGTTGACCCTTTCATTGACAACATTATATTTAGTAATCATATGTTTCATCTTTCACTCCATTTCAAATCTGATTTGGTTGGTAAATCCCTTCCAAGTCAGCCATAGGTGTGAACAATATATGGACATATATTCATTTAGAGCCTTTGTCTACTCTTTGCTTAAAATTAGTTCATATGCATCAGGGATATATACCACTTGGATGTCTAAATTGTTAGACCCTTGGCTCAGAAGCCAATTGCATATGGAAATTTAACAATTCTTCAATCACCTTGACCCTAGACTTATCTGATTGGGTGACAACCCTATTAGAATTAATGGGGTTCAACCAAGTTATTTACAAACACTTATAGGCATGATATTTATAGAGGTACCAAAATTTAACAAATAGTTATGCAAGTTTTTACCAAACATTTTGATTGTAAGTAAGAAGGGTGGGGACTCTATTTTAGCTTTATATATAGCCACATTTGCATTATCAGTCTAGGATATCTTGATAGATTTCTTGGGCAAGGAATCCAATAATAAATCTCTTTTCTCTATGATTTATGTTAATTCATTCAAGCTAATATCAGCTTTGATTTTCTTCATGTCCTCTATAATATTATAACCAATCCTATTGGAATAATTAAAAGTATCTGCACCAGGTTTAGAAGTACTTCCCTTTGGAGGTTCTAGATTATTGTTTAAAGTGGTATCTAAAGTAGTACCAAAGTTGTTTGGAGGAGTATAAGTAGTCAAAGGATTCCTCTATTCTCTATTCCTTAGAGGATATGTATTCTTAAAGAACTGCTAGAAGGCATGAACTTCTTCAAGAACATCATCAAGCTCATCTTTTTGGAAGGGGAAATCAAATATTTCCACCATGAAGGTCTGGTTGGTAGGCTTGGATCATGAGGTATCTGCACCATTATCTTTATTAGGCACTACCTCAAAAGTGTCCAACTCTTCTTGAAATACCTTAAAAGTTTTACAAAACTCAATGCAATCAATTTCACCATGCTTGGCAGTATAATGGACTCTACAATAATTAGGCAAAGCAATATCAATAAGATTAATATTCATAGTCTTCTTTTGAAAGGATGGTTCACTATTCTTATTGTTGTGGAAACTATCATTATTGAACCTATTATTGGGTCTATTGAATCTTTGGAAAAAGAAGTTTCTACTAGAAGTTTCTATAATATTACCAACTTATTTTTGTATTTAGAGGAAGTCAGTACTCAGTTTTTGGACTATTTTTAGAATGAACTAATTTTTAATTTTGGGGGATTATGAATTATGAACTTAGTTGTTATTAGCACTAATGGATGGTACTAAGGTCCTTTGATCAGTTTTATTAAATCCATTATTAGAAGGGTGGTTTAAGAACCCCAAATTCTAGTTAAGAGTAACATGTCTTAAAGGTAATTGGCTCAGATTTGGGAACTGGTTGAGAGTAGGCACATTTTGGTTATTATTAGGAAAGACACTCAAGGTATTCATTTGTGGGTTGACATTAGGAATAGAGTAGGCCATCTAGCCTTGAGGTTGCATATGGTCATTAATTATCATAGCCTTAACATAATTTAAAACTAATGTGTTTATTGGACCTATAACTCTCTTTATGAACACTGAGGTTATGGGATCAAGTGCATCTTTATAGATTTCCAAAGCCAAGGCCTGATCAAGATTATAAGGGTCAATGGCTTCATTATACATATTTTATAACCTATCATTGAAATCTCTTATAGGTTCATTGGCATCTTTTTTTAGGGTGGTAAATTGATGGTACAAGACATAAGGGCTAGTGATCTTACCAAGTTGGTCAATGAAGATGTTGTTAAATTCATCTTAGGTGGTGATGAAATCATCAGGTAGGTTTAGGAAACACTCATATGAAACATGTTTAAATGTAAAAGGGAATAAAATACATTCTACATCCTCATGATCTATATTTAACAATCTCAATGTAGCCTTAAATGATTTAACATGTTCTTCTATTTTTACAATACCACTAGGACTAAAAGTTGGAAAATTATTTTTAGGATTACAAGGAAGGTCATAGATTTCACCTTGTACATTACTAGGATAACTCCCCAACCAAGCCATACCTTGATGAAGGTTGAATTTAGGAGTACCTTGGAGTGGTAAAGTTGGCAAAGACTTTGAGCACTTATATCTACCTTTGTCCCTTCTAGCTCTCCTATGGACTTCCAACTCAAGTAGAGGTTTTCTTGTTTTAGAGTGTAATCTAGTCCAAATTCTAGGTAGTTCTAGCTTAAGAAATTTGGACCCTATTTGAAATACGACGTGCCAAACCAAAATTTACAAAGAACACGACTCAAATTTGCACATTAAGCAAATTTTACAAAGATATATGCCTAAAACAATAAAGAGTATCAAATTTTAACTAAGTTAGATAAAATAATTATCTAATTATGTAAATATGGCTAACCTTCATAATTATAAGCCCATATAGACCCATATCTATGAAATATATGCCAATATTTAATCAAAACAAGTAATTCTAACCTCAAATACTACATATTCATAGATCTTAAGCTATCTTTACCATAATTAAGTATCTAACCTCAAAGATCTTTGATATTTGTCTAAAAGAAGTACAAATATGGGTCAAATACCACAAATATTAGTGATCTTTACACCTTTGAGTAAATAACTATGAAAAACTGTAAAGATAACACCAATCTTTGACCAAAACACACCATAATTAATAGATATTTAACAAATTTAGGCCCTCCTTCTAGCACCAACCAAACTATGTCATGTTGATGCCTATATGTGTATTATAGGTGCTCTTAGTGTATAAATAACACTTATAATTTTAGAATTCATAGCACAAGTAGCAGGTTTTGTCAATCTACTTACATGTAGTGAAATAGAAGTAGAGCAAATTGAACCGTTCCAAAAATATATATATTGAGTGGTTGTTGGAAGCCACCATGGTCCTTATGAATTTGGAAGTATCTATGCTGATGTTAGTGAGTTATAATAAAAGTTTTATAATAAAGACTAATCTAAGTGAATTTTTAAAATGATATCTAAACTAAGGTGAATTCATCAAAAAAAGAAGCAAAAGGAAGGGTAGGGCAAAAAGAGAGTTGGTGATTGTTGATCTTGGCTTTAAACATCATGAAAAGGTTTTAATTTCAACTAAAACTACATTTAACCAATATATAATGTAAATTAGGAACTACTCAAATCACACTATATACCAAGCTAATATCTGAGGAAAACATGAAATAATACAAGTATGAACTAACTTTACCTTAAAGGTTTACTGTTGCATTTAAATAACATTTGCACATCCTAATGTAGAGCAAAGAAAATGAGACAAATTCTAAGAACATTCATTTAATCTAGCATTAAAACAAATTAGCAACCCTATATCAAATATGTACATTCAAAATTCATAGAAACCATTTAAATTCAAAACCTAGAATAATCAATTGAGAGATAAAACCATGTAATAATTGATAAAAATAAACTTGGACATACTTTTTAGTATTACTTGATTATATTAATTGCTCAAAAGTATACAAGTTTTGGCTCAAAACTCCCCCCTTTACTAAATGGTAATATTGCCTTTTATAGAAGACTCAGGTAGTATATTGATCAGTCATAATATTACACATGTACAAAGACAAGGACAACTATCCTTATTTATAGTTATATAATACATTTCTCTTTCCCAAATATATTGACCTATAGGCAAATATGCTAACAAACTAGAATATACCTTTATAAAAGAATATTCCACATTCAAATATCACAATGTTTTATATAAAATGGAATATCAATTAACTGGTGGGACCTGGGTTGAGGGGCTCCCTTGTTGCTCTTGGATAATCTCCATAGCTCTTTGATGTTTCTCACTAACAAGTTCCAAATCAACAGCTGGTCTTAAGAGACAAACATCTTTTTGATCAACCAAGTCATTTAAGTCCCTATCATTTCTTTCCATAGCCTATTTAATGCTCTTGGCTTTTATAATCATTTCCTCATTAGTGAAGATAATTCCCATGATTTAGCTATTATAACTTTTAGATTGGCCTTGGATTTTTATTATAACTTCTTACATCTCCAAAGTGATTCTATTCCTGTACTCTTCATCATCAATGATGCCTAGGGTGCTAGAATTTGTAGGATTGGCCAACATGGTTCCAAAGAGCTGTTTGACTCTAGTTATTAGATCCTCATCATCCCTTAGGAGTCTATTTAAACTCCTTTACCAAGAACTTAAACTTTAGATCTTATCAACAACTATCCCCAGTATTGCATTCAAGTGGGCTAGGCAAATGATTTTGAAGCTAAGAATCCTTCCCTTGATAAGTATGTTGATGAGACCTCTTATTTTATCCTCTGCATCCTACTACTAGGCCACCAATCCTTTGGATATCTCACTCTACTGGGTTAATGCATCTTGCCTCAGCTTCAGTGACTTCAAGGAGTCAAACATGTCAAAGAAGAATACCTCAAACATCTTTATTATTATTTTAGGGACTGACAAGATAGCTAGTGTCTCTAGATTATCCTTTTCTTTCTCTATAATATGTATCTTCTACTTCATGCCCCTGATGCCTACTTTGATCTAATATGAATGAACCTCAACCAGTCTTTCTATGTCCTCCTCCTAGATATGATGCTCACTAGGATTTTGACCTCCAATGGGGGTTAGACAAATGAAGAGATCAAATCTTTGACAGGTGAGTTATTCACATCCAACCATGTCTTTCTTGGTTGTCACCCTCTCAAATCTTTCTATTTTGAGATTTAATTGTATACTGATTGATGACTCAATGATATAGGAGGCTTAAGAGTCTCCACCTATGTGATACTAGAGGTTCTTAGAGTGTCCACTTGAGTGTTATTTGATCTTGCTATAGAAACTAATCTTCTTTCTTCCTCCTCTTTCATCAAAGCCAATATCCATGGCTTGATTTATTCATGAACACAAATTTGAATTGTTTGGGTCAAGGCCTAAAAATGAGATAAAGAGGGGATCTTCTACATTTTTTCATAGACAAACCATTCAGGGATAATGGGTCCATGAATGGGGTATTCATCACTAAATAATTTGACCTCACTTATGGGGTGGGTGAAGGTTAACTTTATCTTATTTATCCCAACTAGGACCAATGACAATTCTACTTTCATTTTGTGTGGGGGTGTTATTGGAACCAGGTCCAAAAAAACCTCTTTGCCTTTATCTTGCTTTTTTTCCTCAACCTAGGCTTGGGGTTCCTTAGTTTTTTATTCCTCATCTTCTAACCCATAAGCTTTAGCAAGAACCTTAAGTGCATACTCTACTATCTCATTAGGTTCTAATGCAATCATATCTAGGTACTCTATAGGAGACTTTGGTCTTTTAAGTGGGGTTGAAGATGAGGCTTCCCTAAGTCTCTCTTCCAACTTTGCTTTACCAGGTCCTTATGCTATTTGTGCCTGGGGTTGTTGAAGTGGTTACTCTAAAGGGGGCCAAAAATAGGGTACAAGCAATAGGTGATACTATAGGGGACCCATTTTCCATATCTCACCTAGTGGTTTGCCATCTATCTTAGCCAACTTAGGCTCAAGATTGATGTTATGCCTTTTCAATCTAGCTAATACCTTTGAGAAACCAAAGGTCCTGATGTAGAATGGGTCATGGACACTGGTCTAAAGCTCATATGTATTGTTTATGGTTCTGGATTTTAGATGTTTGGTGATCACCCCATTAGGGTCCCATTACCTCAAATCATCTTTTTGTAGGGTGAAGGAGTCCTTGTGTTTGGAAATAACATTTACATGCTCCCAATTTTGTAACATTGTTCTATTGATTGTCAAAGGAAAGGGATGGGGGAGGCCTTTCCTTTTCTCCTTGAAAAATCCATCTATATTATGAATAATCTAGTAGGCCATATCTTGTTTTGATGGCTTGGTTGGCACATATATGTGTTGGAAATATGATTGTCATTTATGTCAAAAGGGACACTATGGATGTTTGATGTTAAAAAGATCAGGCATGATTGATGGAGAGAAGAACATGTTTCATAGGTGCACTGTGAAAAGTTGTCATGCCTTATAAAGACCATTTATGGATGTTTAAATTCAAACACATAGAAGATCCATTATGGGTTTTTCATGTACATTCTAGAAATATGCTCCATAGGTTCAAAGGAGAAGAATAAGCTTAGACTTAATTTATCTTTGTTCTCAAACTTGATAGCGTTTCTCATTAAAACCCTTAGGGTTTAAGGGAGAAACCCTATCAAGTTTGAGAACAAAGATAAATCAATTATAAGCTCATTCCTTCTCCTTTGAACATAGTAACTTGAGTTTTAATTTAAACCTTTATCATCATTGTGAAACCAACCCCTCAAGCTAGCAATTACCAACTCTGACTAATGATCAAAGGACTTTATATTTTCCTAAGTCTAAGATTTAACATATGTCCTAGCTTGATCAATGATCCATGTTTCATCATACATAGATGATTGAATGAAGTGAAGAAAATTCAAATTATCAAAGGTTCCTTTGATTAAATATGCTAGTGACAAGTGTCACATTCATGGAGCTTGTCAAATAGAGACCCAATGAGCATAAGCTTGTCAGAGTTAATGGTTGACCTAGTTGGAAGATCTAAAAATTCATGCATAATAAAACATTAGAGATCTAATAGAGTGTGGTAAAATCAAAGTGTCAAAGGTCCCTCCAAGTGAATGTGCTAATGCCAAGTGTCATAAGCACATGAGTTTTTAAAATATAGGACCAATGAGAGTGAACCTATGAAAGATAAATATCGAGCTTGTTAAAATATCTAATGGTGAGAGGATGATCATGAAATAAAGATCTAATGGATTGAATGGAATTAGATGGAATAGAGTGATCAATGTTTATCGACATAGTGGTGAGGTAAAGACTGAGTAGGTTTGAGAAGATCTATAGAGAAAAAGTGATCTAAACATATAGGAAGCAACAAGATGAGGTGAAACTGTCAATGTTTAATGACCAATTCAAGGTAAAGGTAATGCATATTTAGAATCAAATGATGTGTGGGAGTTATTGAAGATCAACAAATGCGTTTTAAAGAGTGGAATATTTAAGTTCAATAGCATATAAAGATCTGACAGAGTGATAGAGCTTGGATATGTTATGAAGAAAGAGATCAAAGGCCAGTATTTAAAATGTTTAAATATAAATGGTTAGTTATAAGAACATGTAAAAACTTGTGTATAAGCCATGAATCTTGACATAGAAAATGAGATTGATCAATTTAACTGATCAAATCTACATTAAAGATCTTGTGCATCAAAAACATGAGTATAAGATATGCTATAGATAGTAAAGAGACCTACAATTATAGCATGATGTATGGAATCAATATGTAATAAAATAATAGTTCATGTCATATTAAACTAAAGTCTAAAATTAGCATGATGTGTTATAGTTAATGTGTGAACACATAGAAGATATAGTACCCTAGATCATTTGTTTATATATATGATATCTAGGATTAAAAAAAGAGTTCTAGAGATATTCAAATTTTGTCAAATATAAAATGTATAAACATAGAGGTTTCATAGAGAGAGATGAAGTGTGTTAAATAGATATATATACAAATATAGAGAGAGAGGGGCAAAGAGGAAGAAAGGCACACAAAGATAATGTGTAGAGAATGAGCAATTACATGTTAGACTTGTAATAGATAGTTGGAGATATGGATTCATTTATGAATCCATTTTTTATACTAGAGTTATATCTCCATAGATCTAATTGGTTGGTGACATCAAATAAGCTAAGTTGGTGCTTAGTTAAGGGATTAGTGTCACCTTAGGGTTGGTACCCTTAAACATTGTAACTAGTGAGGTTAAATTGAGCTGGTGAACAATTAGGGAGTTGGTTATTCCTTAGAGTTGAACATCTTAAATTAGGGGATTGGTGTCTCCTTAGGATTAGTGTCCTTAAATGTATCTAGTGAGGTTTTTACAGTGAGGCTTGTAACTAGTGAGGTTTTACCAAGTGAGGCATTAACTATGAGGTTGGATTAAAATAACATATTCTAGAAGCTATTCTTATCATCATTTTTTCCTTTGGGTTTTCCATGTATAAATTTAGTGTCATGTGTATTTGTATGTGTATATGATCTCTACATTTATCTTTAAATCTGCATATGCTTTTGAATTTGCTTTAAAAGTATTAAAGGACTAGTTTTAGTTGATCTACTAATTCACCCCCTTTCAGTATATAGTTATGTTTCAAAAATTAGTATCAGAGCCTAGGGTTCCTTGAAAGAAGCTTAGTCAACTCAGGTAGATCTTGGAATAGTGAACATAATTTCTAGTCAAGAATGATCTTCATCAAACAAATCACGTCTCTATGATGAATGTGTGAAGTTTTAAGTAGAGATAGATAACTTGAGAAAATATCTTGAGAAATCCAAATGTCAATTAGATAAAAGTCTAAATTTGATAGGAGGATCAGACATTTTTGATGAACTAATCAACTTTCAAAAGCTCTCAAAAGAGAGATCTGGTCTTGGTTATGAAAAAGGGAAAAGTCCCATGACCAATACATTTTCTAAGTTATATGACAACTTCAAATCATAAAGAATATTAGGAGAAAATAAGGAGAAAGCTTTCAAGGGAACAAAAACATATGTAAGCACTGCTAATGTGAAGAATACTAAAGGAGAAAAGAAGCTTGAGGAAAGGAAAAAGAGCAATGAGTCCATCTTTGCAATCTCAAAGAAGATGCAAAATACAAAGGTAACTAATTCAGATGGTTATACAAGGGTAAGAAACTTGAAAATTCAAGAGTTGAGAAGAACTACCCATCTTACATAAATAAAAGATTTGACTAGGTATTCCTCATCTTTCTATGGTTATTGTTATAGCTGTAATCATTTTGGTCATAAGGCTAGTAACTATAGAGTTTTAACTACAAGGAGAATTTTTTTTGTAAGTATCAAATCGTTTGATCCTTTGTTAGAAACAATGTAATGTGTTATAATTTTAATAACTTTGCTCACATAACTAAACATTGTAGAACTAGCTTTGTAAGAGCAAAAGTACACAATGTAAAGAAAGACATACCTCCTTGTGTGAACAAAGGTTCAAAAGTTTATAAAAATAAGCTAAATAAGAAACCTAAGGATATGTGGAGAGTGAAAAATCAATCTATGATTGCTCAAACTACACTCTATGCTAAAGAACAAAATTTATGGGTGATAGATAGTGGCTACTCAAAGCATATGACTGGTGACAAAAGCAAGTTCACCAAATTGAGCAAATGTAAGGAAGGATTTTTCATCTTGGGAGAAAACACAATAGTAAAGATCAAAGGTAAAGGAACCTTGAACATAGATGGTAAACTACCTATACATGATGTCCTTTATGTTCAAGGATTGAAGCATAATATGCTAAGTATCATTCAAATATGTGACAATGGATACAACGTTACATTTAATATAGAAGGTTGAAAGTTAAGGAGATATAAAAGAATAGTTGCTGAAGGAAGAATGACTAAAACCAATAGCTACAATCTTGTTGAAGTAAATGGAAATAGCTACCTCATGGGAAAGATTGATGAGAGTTGGTTATGTCATAGGAGAATGGGTTATGTCAACTTTGATAATCTAGTCAAAGTGATCTCAAATAAGTGCGTAAGACACATTCCCAAGATAACCAAACCTACAGATACTAATTTCAAGGAATGTAAACTAGGCAAGTGGATAAGTGTCAAATTTCAATCAAAGAAGTATGCAACTACAAAGCCTATATAATTAGCTCATACTGATCTTTGTGGTCCTACCAAGATAAGAGGATATAAACAAGATAGGTAATTCATGTTATTTGTAGATGACTACTCAAGAATGACATGGGTAACCTTTTTGAAGGACAAATCTTAAGCCTTTGAGAGATTCAAGATATTTAGAGCCATGGTTGAAAATGATATTAAAAAATAAATAAAATGCTTGAGATCTGATAAAGGTGGAGAATTAACCTCAAATTAATTCATAGAGTGTTGTGAGAAGCATGGGATCAAAAGGCACTAATCTATAGAAATAACTCTACAACAAAATGGATTTGTTAAAAGAAAGAATAGGAAAATCAAAGAGATGGATAAAACAATGTTAAAGGAGGCTAGATTACCTGATGGTACTAGAGAGAAGTAGTCTAAAAAATAGTATACATCTTGGATAGAGTTCAACTAAGGGTAAATAGTGACAAAACTCCCTATGAGCTATGGTATGGAAATCCTACCTCTGTTAAGTACTTTAAAGTGTTTGGAAGCAAATGCTACATTAGAAAAAAGGAAGATAAACTGGGAATCTTTAAATCAAGATGTGATGAAGGAATATTTCATGGTTATTCCACTCAAAGCAAAGCCTGTGTATGTTATAATAAGAGTCTACACAAGATGGTGAAGAGCATAAATATCAAGGTTGAAGAAGGCATAAAACATGTTGAACTTGACACAGAAACTAGCAATGAAGAGTCAGATCTTGAATAAGAATTAGGTAGTGAAGAGGTTGAGGAAAAGAAAGAAAAATCACCTCTAAAATTTGTTTAAAATGATCATCCTAAAGAGTAGATAATTGGAAATAAAAATTAAGGATTTTAGACAAGGAGAAGAGCTATAATGAACAAGGAGCAAGTAAGTTTTGCTCTAATGTCTAAAATTGAGGCTAAGAGATAGGTTAAAGCTACCAAGGATGAGAATTGGCTAAAAGCCATGGAAAAATAACTAAGCCAAATAGAAAAGAACAAAACTTGGCAATTAGTTCCAAGACCCTCAAACAAGAATGTGATAGGAAAAAATTGGGTCTATAGAAATAAGTTCAATGAGGATGGAGCTATTATAAGAAATAAAGTGAGATTGGTTTGCAAGGGATATGCACAAGTAGAAGGCATAGATTTTGAGGAAATATTTTCTCTAGTTGCTAGATTGGAAACTATATGAATGTTTCTATCATTCTATTTTTATAAGAAGTTAAAAGTATATCAAATGGATGTAAAGTCCACTTTCTTTAATGGGAACCTAGAAGAGGATGTCTATATTGAACAACTTGAAGGTTTTCAATTGTCAGATGAAGATGATTATGTTTTTAGATTGAAAAAAGCACTGTATGGTCTAAAATAGTCATCTAGAGCATGGTATTCAAGATTGGATCAATACCTACAACAACAAGGTTTCAATAAAGGATGTGTAGAGAGTGATTTGTACTTAAAATCAGAAGGTGAGCATATGTTGACTATTTTTGTTTATGTAGATGACATCATCTTTGGTGGTAGCAATAAAAAAATGTGTAGATAATTTGCTACATAAATGCAAAGTGAATTTGAGATGTTTATGCTAGGAGAAATTTCCTTCTTCCTTGGTCTATAAATAACACAATTTGATGTAGGGATATTCATATCCCAAACCAAGTATGCAAAGGAGTTTCTCAAGAAATTTAGAATGGAAGATAGCAAACCAATTAGTAATCCCATGATAACTAGATGCAAGTTGATAAAATAAGATGAGTCCTTTGATGCAAATCAGACTGTGTATAGATCAATGATAGGTAACTTGCTATACCTAATTGTATCAAGACTAGATATCATGAAAGTAATGTGCATGGTTGATATATTTTAGGCTACTCATAAAGATTCATATGTCAATGTAGTGAAAATAATATTTAGATACATCAAGAACACAATTGACTATGGCCTATGATACCCTACAAGTAAATATTTGACTTTGACAACATATACAAATGATGATTGGGTAGGAAGTGTGGATGAAAAAAGAAACACTAGTGGTGGTGCATTTTTCCTTATAAATAGTCTTGTTTCATGGCTGAGAAAAAAGGAAGAGTCAATTCACTCTTTCTAGAGTAGAAATAGAGTATGTAACAACAGTGACATGTTGCACTCAAGTCTTATGGATGAAGCAAACACTCAAAGACATCAAATTTGAGTAAAATTCACCTATTTTTATTCTTTGTGATAATTTAAGTGCAATAAATATATCGAATAATCTAGTGATGCATTCTAGAACCAAGCACATACCAATCGTCACTTATTAAGAGAGAGGGTTTCAGATCAAGAGGTCACAATGGAATATGTTTCAACAAAGGACTAGATTGTAGACATATTCACCAAACCTCTTCCCAAGGAATAATTTGAATATCTAAGATAGAATTTGGGAGTGGTGACTCCTACACCACATCATTAAATCACTAGTGATAGGGCATGAGTCTATGGGGAGTCTCATGGAAGCTTAATTAATCCCTAGAAGAAGAGAGAAAATCCAACTTAGGTATATATACTTATAACAATTACTAATGAGTTAAAAATTGCAGGTTTTTGGATAAACTCCTTTACCTAATAAAGGGGGAGAGATAGTTGGAAAGACAATTAGCTAGAGTCCCTTTGCCATTGAGGTCAAGTGGGGACACATGCAAATTTTCTATGTGAGAGAAAAAGAGCAAAATGCTCTTTACAAAAGTTTGGAAATAGATCAAGTGTCTGAATTGAGTATCAAGAAAATGTGCCATTTCCTAAGGGGGAATAAGTTTGGTATGAATAGATTCAACTCATACTCATTAGATGCTAATGCAAGTAATGATAGAGAATGAATAAAATATTAGAAGATCAAAACATTAGGTTTACATTAGAGAATTTAGTTTTCCATTAATGCCAAAGGGGGAGATTGTTGGAAATATTATTGTCATTGATGTCTAAAAGGACACTATGGATGCCATTAATTTCAAAAGGATCAGGCATGATTGATGGAGAGAAGAGCATGTTTCATAGGTGCACTGTCCAACATTGTCATGCTTTTACAGAGACCATTTATGGAAGTTTAAATACAAATATATAGAAGATTCATTATGGTTTTTTCATGGACATTATAGAAATATGGTCTGCAAGTTCAAAGGAGAAGGAATGATCTTAGAATTGATTTATATTTGATCTTAGACTAGATAGGATTTCTCAATAAAAACTTAAGGGTTTAAGTCATGGAGTCAATAGGCACTTTCTATTTTGATAGTGACTATATATAGCCTAGACCTGGTAGCTTAAGTCATAACTTAAGCTCTTATCATTATTGTGAAATTGGCCCCTCAGCCTAATAATTACTAGCTCTTAACAAGAATAAAAGGAATTTATATTTTCTTAAGTCTAAGACTTAATATTTGTCCCATCTTGATCAATGGCTTGTGCTTCATCATATGTAAATGATCCAACAAAGTAAAGCAAAGTCAAATTATCAAAGACTTCTTTGAGTAAATGTGCTAGTGACAAGTGTCACATTCACAAAGTTTGTCAGATAGATACCCAATAAGTGTAAGCTTGTTAGAGTTAATGATCGAGCTAGTTAGAAGATCTAACAGTTCATGCTTAATCAAAGATTGGAGATCCAATGGAGCATGATGAATTCAAAGTGTCAAGGGTCCTTCTGAGTGAATGTGTTAATACCAAGTGTCACAAGTACATAAGTCTATTAGATAGAGGACTAATAAGAGTGAGCCTATAAAACATAAATATCAAGCTTATAAGAAGATCTGATAGTGAGTAGATGATCATGTGATGAAGATCCAATAGAGCAAATGGAATAAAAAAGAACAAAGTGATTGATATTTATCGACATAATGGTGAGTTAAAGACTAAGTAGGTTCAATAATATCGATGAAGTGAAAGTGATCCAAGGATATAAGAAGCAGTGAGATGAGGTCAAAGTGTCAAATTTTAACAACCAAGTCAAGGTAAAGGTCATGCATCTTTGGAGATCAAACAACATGCAGGAGATAGGATCTAGAGATTGAAAAATGCATTTTAAAGAGTGGAACATTAAATATTAACAGCATATAGAGATTCAAAAAAATGAGAGAGCTTGGAGATGGCATGAAAAAAATATCAAAGGTTAGTATTTAAAGTGTTTAAATACAAATAATTAGTTTCAAGAACATGTAAAAACTTGTGTATAAGCCATGAATCTTGATAGAAATAATGAGATTGATCAATCTAACTAATCAAATCTACATTAAAGAGCCTACACATCAAAACTTGAGTCTAATAGATGCTAAATATAATAAATAGACTTAAAATTATGGAATGATGTATGGAATCAAGGTGTGGGAAACTAAAAATTCATGTCATAATGAACTAAAGTCCAAAATTAGAATGATGTGTTATAGTCTGAGTCTGAACACATAGAAAATAGATCATTTGTTTATATATATGACATCTAAGACAAAATAAAGGAATCTTGGAGATATTCAAATTGTATCAAATAGAAAATATAGAGACATAGAGGTTACTGAGAGAGAGAGATGAAGTGTGCAAAATAGATACATATACAGACACACAAAGAGAGGGGTAGAGAGGAAGAAAGGCACATAGAGATAATGTGAGAGAATGAGTAGTTATATATTAGAATTATAATAGAGAGATAAACATATAAATTTATATATGAATCTATTTTGTATACTAGAGTTGTAGCTCCATAGATATGATTGGTTGGTGCCATCAAACAAGCTGAGTTGGGGCTCAGTTAGGGGATTGGTGTCTCCTTATGGTTGGTGCCCTTAAACATTATAACCAGTGGGGTTAAACTAAGTTGGTGTTCAATTATGGAGTTGGTGCTTCCTTAGAGTTAAAGCTCTTAAATTATGGGATTGGTGTCTCCTTAGGATTAGTGTCCTTAAATGTAACCAGTGAGGTTTTGCCAATGAGGCTTGTAACCAGTGAGGTTTTTCCAAGTGAGGCATTGACTATAAGGCTAGATTAAAATAGTAAAATCTATCAATTATTATCATCATGTTTTTTCCCTTTGGGTTTTCCATATATAAATTTGGTGTCATGTGTATTTGTGTGTATGTGATCTTTGTATTTATCTTTTAATTAGAATATGATTTTGAATTTGCTTTAAATGGATTAAAGGATTGGTTTTAGTTGATCTACTAATTCACCTCCCCTCTCAGTAGATAGTTGTGTTCCAATAAGATGGGTAACCTGAAGGGTTGTATCAAATTCCATTTAATCCTTATTATTATGTAATCCAAGTAGAACCATATGTCCCCTATCAATTCCACATATTTATTAATCAATGGGCTCACCCTATTCATGGGGATTCCTATGATGGCTTCCACCATGGTTGGATAAACACAATCATAGATGAATTGCATGTTGTATCTATCTTTGAATATGTGGAGTTTGGAACAATGATGGGAGATAGTAGGTATCCCATCAGGTGATGAGTTCTTAATGTTTGGGATTTGGGTGAAGGATATAAGGACATCAAGAAGATAAGACATCATGTAAATGAATTTGCTTGTTTTCTTCTTGATGGCTATGAATTGTGACTTCAAATAGATATTGATCATCTCATCTAATGGGGGAGTGTGTCCCTTATCAACCATGAAGTAAACATAGGGCACCCAAAATTTATAAATATATGTGGTAGAGGGGGATCTACATAACCTATTCAGTAGGGTCATAATAATCCTAATCCCCTTCCTGAATTGGACAATTAGGATTCTACATGTGGGGTCTTAGAATACTTGGTTCCTAGTAACTAGACATGGGGCAAGGATTATGTTTAGATTATGCTATCTAATACAATTTTTAATGGTGGGTAAGTCTATTTGGGGCTTACATAGTTTATAATATCTCTCAAGAGATAGAGGGGAAATGCATGCTATTTTATTAAAACTATGCTCATGCACAATCTAATCATTATCAATTTTACTATCCTAAAAAAGAAGAACAAGGACATCAATGCAATGTAATACCTCAAGATTGGTGGTAACATAGTGTAGGCTAGCCATCTAAATATAAACTAGGTCATTGTATCTCCTTAGGATGGTTATATTATTCTATTCCTCCCTAATAAGAGATTACATCTCCTTAGGATGGTTATATTATTCTATTCCTCCCTAATAAGAGATTACATCTCCTTAATGATCCAAAAGAGTTTAGACTAGTTCTTATTCCCATTGTTTAATGTTGTAGTTTATAAGTCCATGTCCTTACAAACTTTCCCTTCATTGTCTAAGGTTAAATATAACTTTGTCTCATCCTTTTGTTGTTATCTGTGAGATACCATGATTGTGGAAGTTACAATTGCTTACCAAATGAATTACAAGTAGCCTCTGGGTCAATTTGCTCTTAATTAGATTGTAATTAAACTCTCTCAGTTTGATTGTGATTGATCCAAGCTAAAATTGGGGATTTTATGGATGCTTAGGGTTGGTTTAAAGCTTTAATAGCAATGGTAATTCAGACTTATACTCATTCATGTCTCAAGTTTTATTGAGATCTAGGAACTTATAACTTTTCCTTTTTGAGCATACAAAATCTTTAATTTTGTTATTTTGTGCTTGTGTGGTTCCTATGTGGCATCCATTTGACAAATTTTATGGCATTTTTAATAAATTCCTTGAGGGACTAGCCATTATCTTTTGAAAATATAGCTTTTATTTCATGTCATTGGATCTTTTTTTATTGATCAATGCAGACCATTGATCATGATCATGGGGATTGAGATTCATTGGCTATTTTATGTCAAGCCTTATGGTTGTGACACTTGGCACTTTCATGGGCCTTTTGGGCTTTGCATTATGTGTATTGAATGTATGCTTTCCATGTGAAAATCTTACAAGACTTTGCAACACATTAAAAAGTATCTAGTAGCTACACTCCATCTGATCATCCTCTTATGAGCAAGTGCAAACTATTGATCTTAATCTAAATGGATGCTATGATTGGATCGATGGATCAAATGCCATAGATTCATTGGGTCTTTCACTCTATCTAATCAATCTCTATGATGAAGCATGGGTTGTTGATAGTGAAAAAGGGAGAGAACTTTAATCAACATCATGACATAAGAAGTGACACAGGCTTAAATAATTTAGGATAAGGTTTATTTCATGTTTAATAAACACATTATAAACTTTAGGCTAAAGTATTTTAACCTAAGTTTCTTAGAATCCATAGAAAAGGGACCCAAGCTAAATATTTTAGGCTAAAGTTTATGTTGTGTTAATTAGAAAAACATATACTTTAAGCTCAAGTATTTATGTTAAGTTCTTAGAACATGTCCAAAGGGGCCAAATAATACAAGGACCAAATGCTAGGTTTTAACCTAGGGTTTTACCGTATTGATAAACATGATAAAACCTCAGGTTAAAATCATTTGTGCTAAGTTTTATGTCACAAAGAAGTTTTAAAATAATATTTAATATAAGTCTCTATCCTAAGGCTTATTTCATTTAAACAAACGTAATTGGGACCTTAGGAAATAGACATAGACTAAGCCCATGTCTTCATATATTTAGACCACAAGATCATTTTATTATTTAAATTTTAAAGATCCTAAGTGTTTGAAAATATTTCAAGGGGTCCCATTGATTTATAATGCAAGCCATAATATTTTATCAACATTTTGAAACATATCCCTATGTCAAAGAGAAATAATTGATTAGCTTAAATTTGACAGTCTCACAAACGTCAATGACAGCCTTGTGGATGTCAAATGACGGTCATGAAAATGTCAAATTTAAGTGAGTGGATCAGTAGGTTTGATGGAATTAAATTTAGTAGTCTCATATATGTCAATGATGGTCTCATGGACATCAAATGATGGTCACAAGAATGTCAATTTTAAGCTCATGAAACCCTTCTGGTCTATAGACCTTGGATTTGATATGCTCCATTGGATAAATCTCCATGATGAAGCACAAACTATTGATCTTAATTTGAGAAAATGCATGCCATTAGTTCAATTTAATATGCAAGAGCCTTTATTACTAAGCTTCAAATGTAGGAATTCCATGTGGAAACTTTATGGAGCTTCTTGACCTTTTAACTTTTCAATTCCATATTTGCTCCATTAAATTAAATCTATTTGAGCAGCGATAGACCGTCTGATCAATATAGATGCTTACACTTAGCATAAGTTTTATCATAAAGTTTTGTTGTAACAATAAATACAATGATACCTTACGATAAAACTTATGCTAAGTTTATATTTGATAAAAGGGGCCTTTTAACTTTTAATGATGACTTCGTCCTATTGGATCCTTGGTCATACTTAAGTGCATATCATTAATCTTGATCTGAGTGATTACACTTGATTGGTCCAATGGATCAAAGATTTAAGTTTATTGGGATTTTTTCACTCTGTCAAATCATTTCTCATGATGAAGTGCATACCATCAGATCTATAAATAATCCAAGGGATTAAATTAGGGCATGGGTTAATAATAACTTAGGCTAAAGTTTTAAGACTAAGGTCATGTTCATGTTGATAAATATGAGTGGGGCCTTAGGGTTAAAAATTTAGGCTAAGGTTATGATAAAGTGGATCATGCTTATATAAAAGACCTTGCAAACATAAAAATTAGACCATGTTAATAAAATAGGGGAAAAAGGGGGAAATATAAGGGGACCAATGCATGATTTTGAGGCTAAGGTTTTGGTTTATTTGAAAAACATGACCAAGCCTTAGTATAAACATTAGGCTTAAGTCTAGGGTTAATTCAAAAATGTTCATACCAAAATTTGAATTAAATGTCTAGGCTAGGGTTTGCTGAAGGAGGGTTTTATGACATGAATCTAATTATGAGCTACCATAAACTTGAGACTAGAAAAAGTTTGAACATGGTTAAATTGTAAATTTCAAGCATGATCCATTGAAGGTAACTCCATGAAAACTAAAACTTAAGATATGAGGATCAACTATTAAAAACATTAGGAAAGTTTCAAATAAAACCATGAACAAAAAAGATAATTTCATTAGGCATGGGTAATATTCAAATTCTATTAAAGTGTAGAATATCAAGCTTTTAGTGCTGAGGTTCAAAATAATCACAAGGGTCCCTATTTTTTAGGAATGGGGGTATGTTGACCTCAAAAAGTTATTATAGAATCACATTCACCCTAAATAAATAGGAATCTGATGACTCACCTTGTAGTTCCTAAGGTTCCTCACCATTAGTTAGCTAGTTGAGATGGTATGGACCAAAATTCTCCCATCCTAGTTTAACATTGATACATAATTGAAATTCTTGGAAACATATTAGCTAATGAGATATTCATCCTCAAAAAAATGGCTTGATCAATAAGTATCAAATAAATTGATCATCAATGAAGAACTAAAATGTTGTAGATAATAGGTAGTGCCTAAAATTCTATAGTGTGAACACTATCACTTAGGTTTCTTGCTCAATTGTCGTATAATTATTTTCTATAGTTGACAACTTTCTACTTGCAAAGTGGATCAGATGATCCAATCCTCTATCTCTTGCTTGTGTAAGTACCGATCTAATGAAAATACCTCAAGCATCTACATGCACATGAAAAATTTTACTACAATCTATAAAAATGAGGATCAGATGAGTCACTAGTCACTACTTTAAATCAACAATTATGGATTGATAGTTATCCATCAATATAAACTAAAATCCTTTTTGCAGTAACTTTTTCAAAGGAGTTGATATAGAATCATATCCCTTGGTTAATTTTTGGTAATAAGCCATGTGTCCTAAGAAGGATCACACTTCTATTGAAGTCTTTGGGGTGGCATATTCATAATGACTGTAATCTTAGCCTGGTCTAATAGGATTCCTTTATTACATACTACATGACCTAATAAAACACCAAATGGTGTGAAAAATAGGCATTTATTTAAATTTAGTGATATTCATAACACTCTACATCTTTATAACATTAATATAAGTTTCCATAAGTGTTATTTGAATAAATATAACATGACCCAATCATCCAAATATACTTCCAGGAAATCATTGATGAAATCCTTGATCATAGTCAACACAGCTATGGAGAACACTATAGGTTCAATTTTGAGTCCAAATGGCATAAAATTATAAGTGAATGAACCCCATTCTATGGTGAATGTGGTTTTGGTCCTTTCCTCTTCTGTGATGGGTATCTAATGGTAACCTTTGAATCCATATATGAATAAGAACACTTCATGTCTAGAAATAACCTCTAAAAATTCATCTATGAAGGGAATGAGAAATGGATCATTGACACAAGTATTGTTGAGGATGTGGTAATGTCCATATATTATTATATCCATATTCTTCTTTGGGTGAACTACCATGGGGATAACCTAGTCATTATTCTTGATTAGGAAGATAATACCTACTTCTAACATGTAATCAAGTTCAACTTTCACTTTTAGCTTCATATTCTAGTTTAGCCTATATGGTCTCTTCTTGATTGGCTATGTGAACTCTTTAATATCTATGTACATCTCTCCAAAATAAGGATCAACACCTTTGATGTGACAATTATAGGAAAGACATCCTGATAGTCTCAAAGTAACTATAAAATCTCTAAGATATCTTCTCAAGTCTAATAGTCTTTAACATGTGCCATTTTGGGTCCTTATTCTATACCAATATTTTCTATGTGTTCATTTAATATCTCCTGATACATTTTGTATTCTTCTTTAGGAATGAAGTCATAGAGTGTGCATTATCCTTAACATTCTAGAAACTATATATTTACCATCTTTTCCTCCTCTATTTACTCTATGACTAGTTCTAGTAGGGGTTCTAAATCTCTATAGTTCAAAGAGATCCCCTATATTCATGTAATCCTCACTATCCATCTGAGAATATTGCTCATCCTCCTTCTATATCCCATAACAAGGTTGAATCCATGGGTGGGCCTCACCTTGGCCAATTTATAGAACCTACAAGATGTGTTTTGGATTTTTATCTACAACTTCAAGTGAATTAGGTTCCCTTTGTGATGGTAAATATTCAACTCTTCCATGGCATAGAAAGGTTTTCATCTTTTGTAGAGAAACTTATAACTAAGGATTATCACTTTAAAAAATGAAAATTTGAATGAAATTGACTTGGATATATTCCTAGTGCTTTGTTTCTCTTCTTCACTCCTGATGGATGTACCATGTTATTAGGAAAACACCTAGGGTAAAGATAAAACTATGCATCTAAAAAATAGGTGCTATACCCTTTGACATCTACACCTTAATAAACCTATACACATGTAGTTTCAAGAATTCACCCTCCTGATAGATAGGTCAATCCTCTTCTAATAGTCTCAAGCAACTGAAATCAAGTTATGAATAACCTTCATGCTTTTTCCCAAGTTAAATTATACTCCTGGTGGATATCCCACCACTTCACAGTAATACCCTTCATCACATAGTCAAGATTACTCACCCTTTGGGTCTCATTTGGTACATGTTATTGAAATTAGATAATGAACTCACCAACATCCTCCATGTAAAAGTACTGGGGTAGTAGTTGATCAGTCATAAAGACCATACATAATGGTTGAATCTCATGATATCCTTTTGCCTAGTTGATTATATGGGTGTTTGAGTCTCCACTAATTTAATAAGGTCTATCTCATGGAAGAACACCCTCTAGGTCTAGTTATATGTAGTCCTTCTCAATATAACTTATTTTATATAGAAATTTTATATTATATTGTGTTGGATATCTTACCATCATTGATCACACATCATCCTCAACCTTGTAAGGGATCTCCAAGGTATTTAACCTCATCTAGTCTAAAATTTATTATGTGACAAGAATTTGAGTCTATGAAATAGTATTTTTTTAGAGAAAACTATACTCAGTTGCTCACAAAGCCTTCTATTTACCTTTAACTATGACCTTAATCCAACTAGTGTTGGCACTAGTATAAGGTGAGTCTAACTCTTTTATAATGATATAAAATTTATACTCAATATTGTTCAGAGGAATGATAATGATCTTGACATCTTGATGAGATTCTAATTGATTCATAACTGTGTTAATAGTCATACACCCATGATAGGCCCAATTCTTCCCTATCATACTAGGGTAGTGAGTCTCATCTATCTTCATATCAATTACTTAAAAATCAGCTCATAAATTGAGTTTTATGACCTTGATTTTAAAATCTTCTAAGAGACCAATAAGTTCAACCCTGTGATAGTCTGCAAGGTTGAGTGTGATAGGGATATAAGTCAATGCATGTCTTCCCAAAGCTTCCCAACTGGATCTCAGGATCATATTTATAGTGCTTCAAAAATTGAATACAACATTGCATATGTCATATCCAACTAATTCTATGTCCATCCTTACATCAATGTCCCAAGGTTTCTTGGTCTTTACAAACCAAACCAACTTATCTATTTGCTACTGGCCTTTTTGCATGCATTCTAGTAGGTTAGGGAGCAGATTTTTAATGTTCTAAGAGATATCCTCATTATGTAGTATACTAAGGAATCTAATAAAATATGTTATCATAGTGATAACCCCATCCTATCTTAATACACACATTAGCTATTCATACATTTGTGCATCAAGAGTAATGTCATCCCCTTCATTTGTCCCTTATTACTTTATTTTCTTTAAAATCTATGTAGCTTCCTATATTAAGCCATTTCTAGTAGTAGGTTTAGGGTATCAGTCTATCTATGCCTTTTTAATACCCATGTCTTTAGGCATTTCCAATGGAGGTAATCCCTATTTTGCATGATGTCATCTAGTTACTACCTATAATGTAGCATCCTCCCATATCTGCACATGAATCATATTAAAACTTATAATAGGTCTTTCCCTCTATTTTATTTCTAAGACTAAATAATATTCTATATTGTGATGCTCTATCACTCTTTAGTATACACAATAAGGTTGTCTCTGAGGAGTTGTAAGATAATTTCTTTGCACATGGTTTAGTTATCCATAGATATAATAATGAATGGGTGGTCTAGGCCCATTATTGTCTCAACATCCATATGCACCACCTTGATATCCAATATCCTCCTCTATTCCCCTAAAATCACCATCCACCTAGTGTTATTATTGCCCAAAATTTTTGGTATTTTTGGGTACATTCCATCCTTGATGTTGTAGATATTCATTAAATCCATCCATTTGTGATTGTAATGCATTTAGAACCTATATATATTGTTACACTTGAGGAATCATAGGATTCCATGGGGATTGATATGGGTAGGTCATAATTGATTATGAAAAGTTTTTTGAGGTAATATTCTAGTTCTATGCAGAAGGTAGGGAACTTGCTAGTGTTGGAGGTTGCTATTATGCTTCAAGAACCCAATGCATCATCAAGGGATTCTAACCTAAAATGATGATCTCTAAGGTAGGAGTAGCTTATGGTACAATTATGGATTTCTACATAAAAACCATAAATACATTCTTAGTTATATCTTCCTTCAATTCTTGGAGTATGCAACAATCCTTGTCATCATGTGTAGGTGACTTGTATAATTTATAATACATGTTATATGGAGTATTTATATACTGATGTAAAAGATGACACTATGAGGTTGTATGCATTATCAATCTACATATCTCATATAAATCTATCTTAACCTAGGGGAATTCATTTCTATGATTCTCTTGTTATCCACACTCTATACACCCAATATCGAACTAAGTTCTCTTAACCCTTCCTAAAAACTAATCTAATCTACTCAAAATAAATTACAAAGTACTTTATACCTTACACAATAGTGAAACTACATCGCCATACTCTTTAATTTGCTCTACCTAAATTGCATCATCTCTAGCATCATATTTATCTCTAAATTGAGTTAAAGCCATGGAAAATCTGATCCTTGGTCAAAAACCTTATAAAAAATAAGTGGCTCTATCTTTATCTTCCAAAACAAATTCTACCTTATTCATGACATCAAAAAATCTACGATCATAGTCACCAATAGTCTCTCAATCTCCTTTCCATATCTCCTTCAAATATTATATCATTTAGCTTGAATTTTTCTTGACCTTAAACTTTGTAATGAGTTAGTTATTAATATCATCTAGGTATGTTATAGCTATATTTTTAATAAAGATGAACTCTAGTGCACATCCACCCAAATCACTGATGAATTAAAACTTCTTGATATTATCATCAGTGATTCATTTTTACTACCATTTCTTGTTACAAGTAAGTACTATTTAGGGTCCATAGACCCATCATAAGGAGTTAGATGTATAAAATCACCCAACTGTGATACCATAGTAGGGTTTACTATAGATATCACAATTTCTTTTATTACGACTAAGGTCAATGATGGTTATGGTTTTAAAGAATTTTATGCACTTAGGGATGACTCCTGATCTGGTATAAGTTTCCATGTCTCTTTTGATTCTATGTTTGTAGATATATCTCTATTGTTTCCTTCTTATTCTAAAATCTAAAGTTATGTAATGAAATACTTAGCATGTGTAAGGATTAGCAGATCTATCTCTCTAGCAAGTAATGTTGTGATTTTGAAAAAATATGGACTCAAGGTATGTGTGCTTCCTTAGGAGATGATCTTTACCTCCAAAAATGTATCTCTTAAAACTTTAACCTATTCTATATATATGACTATAAGGTAATCCTTTATGTTCTTTTTGGAATAAGCCTTTTAGAAATTACAAAATTTTACTCATTTATTTTACTTATATACTACTACCTTCTTCTTTTATCCATGCTAAATCCTCATCTCTTACTCTACCTATGTCTCTAGTTTTTCTGAGCTCCTTTCTCTATTTTTATTTTTTGTACACTTCTCCTTATCATCTTCTCTCATACAAATCATCAATGCTACTATTACTCTCCATATTCTTAGTTTACTAAGGCATACTATGTCTATTCCATCTCCTCTATAGTCACAACTCTTTTTCTAACTTCAAATTTCTTTTTTGATCATTGTCCTCTAGATTTTACATGCTAGACTCAAGTTTAAACTCTATCTTTTCATATTTGATTCATTTTCCCCTATCCCACACACATCGCCATATTCCCAAAGTGACTAATCCATATTAGCAGGAGTGGACACAATGGCCTTCTCAATATATAACATTTGGATTAGTATCAAAAGTAACTTCACAAAATTTATTTTGATTCCTCTTAGCAACTGATCCTTCACTATGTCAAAGGAAACATATCCTTGCACTGTAAACCTAGTGATATATCTATCAATAGTGGAAGTTATCCAATGATCGATAAAATGAGTCTAATTTGTCTCCAAATTATACAACTATTCTATCTTTTCCTTTCTCTACTCAATAATGTCATTGGTTCATGGTTAAAAATATTGATATTTAATTTGAGCCAACCAATTATCTAGTAAGCTTGATAATTCACACCAAAAGATCTCATAGATTTCACTATAGAAGTGTTCTTTTATAATCTCCCTTGAGGTACACCCATTTCATTCTCCCTCTTTTTATTTGAATTCAAAAATTTCATGGTCTAACAACTTCTCCACCTCTCTTTGGGTCGATAACCATTGAAACATTTCCATGTCACTATACCATTATTAGTAGAGGTTCATAGGTTTCATTAGAACATTCTAATTATGGGGACAAGGTGTGCAAAATGACTTAAAAATATTACAAAAAGGTTTAATCAAGACTTAGAATCCATAAACAAGTTTTATCATAGATAAATATACTAATATAAAGGTTCAATGCATGATGAAAACTACTTACAAACAAAGAAATGGATACATCCAAATAAATTAAGGAAATAGTCATCAGAACATAGGAAACTCTATGATTATACCAATAAAGAACACAAATACTTAGAATTCATATTAAAAGATCTAATATCAAATATTATAACAAAGAAAAACCTCATAGATCAATGTCTAGTTCTATCACTATGTTGTGTTAAATCCTTCTAAGAATATCATTCAATATTCTATCACTCACATACATATCAAAGTTAACATAATCATCAACCGTTCTATTACATTAATAACAAATACTTATAGGTATTATTTCCTATAGTTGTAACTTCCATATTTACCATGCTAAAAATAGATCTCCATATCACCTTTGGTGGAATTATGACCAACATGGATATTCCTGTAACAACTCTTAACAACCCACAAATAGAATATATTTGGAATTACCATAAGATGTTCTCGTACATATAGATAGTTCTACATTTACCATTTACTGTTAACACATACATAAGAATAAAAGTAGAGTGTATGAATGAAATTTCACTAACCCCTATATATACAATTTAAATACTCAAAACCAACCTTAAACTCTAAGAAGATGGTATCATCTAGGTTGATGTAGTTAGAAGATGTCTACTATTGTAGTATATTATTGACCATGCTGAAATAGTAAAAATGTCAAAAGATAATTAAAAAATGTATCAAGTTAGTTGACATAGTAAAAATGTCAAAAGATAATAATTTTTTTATCAAGTTGGTTGATATAGTTCATAAAGGATAAAGACACAAAACAAAGGGTACAATCAAATATGATATTATAGGATATAAGAAACCTAAAAAATCTATATAGGAATCAAATGGAATAGATAGACTAATATAAACTTTGAGAAGGTTAGACTAAATTTTGTTATTAATTAGGATAAAATTACAACATATCTCATAAATAACCATGACCTATTTGCACCCCATTATTTATTAAACTTTTAAGGTGTATATTTATGGATATTTATATGCTGACACTGCAATAGAAAGAGTTTATAAATGATAAACTAAAAAATACTATGTACACATATGCCCCACCCAAAGCTCAACATGTGTTATAATAGTGCAATGTGAGAAGGTGATTTGGAATATAAAAATAACAACACAAAAAATCAAAATTGAAAATAAATGTTGATAAATGAAGAATTTAAAGTACCATATGCATACCTTGACTTACCTTTTATGTTGAATGGTTGTGTGCAAATACCATAGTATTGATCATGGAAGGCACAAAAAATTGAATTTGAGAAATCCTAAGGATACAAGGATAAATTTGGGTAAAATAAACATTCACATATAAAACATGGTTAATAAATGGATGTATAGAGAAACACTCACAAGATAATTAAGATATTTGTAAATATAGGCAAGCTAAGTTCGATAAGGCTAGGTTAGAACAAAAAGATCCAATAAAGTAGATTAAAAAGGAAAATCAGTAAGTCAAATTTCCAAGGCTACTTAAGATCAAAAAAATTAAAAAATGCATCTAAAATAAATAAATTAATAATTTCAAAAAAAACACATATAACTAATTTATGATAAAATCGTCAATGTTAGAGTAGTAACAAACCATTACTCAAATAAAGATGTGAAACATGAATGTTAAAAAGGGGACCAAGTGGCCCATAAAAATGAGAATATAAAACTCATTATCACAAACATAAATAATATAAATCCTATAAAGTTAGGTCAATGACCAAGAGATAATCTCATAACAAATTAAATATGCACTTATAATCTAAATATGGAAAATCTAAAACTGACATATTACTACTAGTTTAAAAGAGAGAGAGGATATGAAGTAAAGATGCTATAAATATTTAGAAGAAAAAATGATTATCAAAGGGAAATTATGAAAGAAAGAAAGAAAAAGGTGTCACTAAGTTTAAAACATGGTATTTACTAGAAACAATACACTAAAATCATGTTGGCAATACTAAATAGTTTTCACCATGGATGGTCCTAGAGAAACCTACCTTGAAAACATAAGAATGAGCTAACTAGTGAAGCATAAACATCACCCCATGAAGGATAGAATATATTAAAAAAATATCTTACCTTCCCACAATGTTTTCCCCACTCCTCAAGGCCCCTTATAAAGCCATTAGTATAATATGAAGATTGAATACTTGAATAATAAATTAGGTGGTACTAGAATGTAAAAAGATAAATAATGATAAAATGAGACCTCTTATCCTAGTCTATTGGCCTATTTTGGACATTAGATAAATAATGAGGCTAATTATCGAGTTTGATACTTTTATATAGGATATGTGCCAAAAATATCATGTCTTTTGGTGTGATCTAATTTTTAAGATTTGATTTTCCTTTTAACATCACCTTTTCCTATGCTATAGCTATTAAATCTTTTGAATTATTATATTTCTCTTCCATATGAATTTAGAATCACCAAAATTGGGTAATAAACATGAATATCACAAAATAATGCACACTTAGCCACTAGAGAGGATAACCAAAATACCACGGTATCTAAAGACTTCTAGACTTTCACCTTATGCAAGTCTATAATCTTGAAACAAACCTTTGTGAACCTAAAAGTAAATGAAAAACAAGAATGATGTAATGGCCATATAATGATTTAATTAAAAAATATATATCTAAATACTCCTAGACTTTCACCATATGCAAGTATGTAATCTTGAAACAAACCTTAGTGAACCTGAAAGTAAATAAAAACAAGAATGATGTAATGGCCATAGAATTATTTAATTAAAATTTCTATAATTTTACCAAAAAATAATTTAATTGAATTTAAGTGAGGAAAAACACTACTCATGACCATTTCCTTATATTTATAGGAAGATACCCTAATAAGTTTGGGAGTAAAATAAATATATTTACTAAAAATTAACAATGATGAACATTTATGAGAAAATCCTAATTGATTCCCAGGGTCTTACTAGGCAACTCATGAACTAAAAGATCACATGGAATAAGTAATATAAAAAATAAGGTATATAAATGATATAAAATATCCAAAGGGTGCATGTATTGAAGTCAATGGTTGACTATAAAAAGGACCAGTGTTTGTGAAAAATGCCTAGTTGTATTCCCTAAGTGTTATAATGTAACCCACAAAATGAAAACCAAGATATGTTAAAATAGACAAAATACCTAAGGAAAAAGATATGTACTAGGTTTAGTGTGAAAGAAACTTGAACCCGTGTCAATAAATTAATCTAAGATGAAATAATAGGGAGTCATAGTATAACCCACAAATGTTTTTATCACAATAGAATATCTAAACTAACTATGAACAAGAAATTAATTTTTATAAGATATATCATGTGCGTAATGTCATTAGAGATGCCATACAAACCTATAATAGGTCTTATGTAAACACTTATAGGATACTCCATCCCAAAGGAGGGGGAATGTAAAAAAAATATAAAGGATCACAAAGAAATTAAGGCTAACTAAAAAATGGTAAAAATGTGATAAAATAAAGACAAAGGTAATACCTAATATCCATAAGGGAAACTAAGGTTAACTATAAATCATACCAAAAATAATGGGAATCTAAAATTATTAAAACTAAAACCCAAAGGTGATACTAATTTTGACTAGGGGAACAAAGGTCGATTGCAAAATGATATAAAGGAAACCTAGTCCCAGTTATGGCAGGGGGAGGGAGGTTGTAGGTCCCCTCCAAAGGATAAGTTCCTATGACTAGAGTTCGACATTCATCCTTAGAGATAATATTATAAGAAACATAATGATACTAAAACTAACCAATAGATTGATGGTTGTAACCCCATTTTAGTTGATAAAGTTCCCCCAACTCAGGGGTGGGGGGATCCCTCAGGATCCTCTGCCTCCTCTATGTCTACCTACTAACATGTTTGTTCATACTACTTAATGGAATCGTTATTATTTGTGCCTTTACCTTTCTCTTTATTTTACTGATGTGCACTTGATTTAGTTTAACTAAGGTTGTTTTGGTCATGTGGTGGATTTCTTTTACTTTTCTCTTCCCGAGGCTTATTTAACTTGGTTTGGTTATTTTTGAGTATGTCTTTCCCACCCATCTTTTTTATGATTACCTATGCATTATATATTTTAAATATTAATTAAAGTGTGATTTTCAATAAAAAAAAGTGATACCTAAGATCCATAAAGGAAACTAATGTCAAATTTAAGATACCAAAAAACAAAAAAGGAAGCAATGTTGTAATAAAAGTGATGGTAAAGGAATATATTTCATTAAATTGAAGAAACATGTGAAAAAACAACAAATAATATTTATGCTAATTACTATATCAAATAAGAGCATGTGGAATGTGATAATATTTGTCTCAAAAGGTTTATTAATAAATTTTTTGGTAAGATATGAAAGGTTATTGATTTTACATCATGATAAGGATGAGAAATCAATAAGCCACAAGAATGAGGATGGGTATTACAAGATGCACCAAAATCATTCATAAGGTAAATATTTGAGTCAAAATATGTTATAAAGGACTAAATAAGAAAAGGGTGGGAAATTCAAGGAGCCCCAATATATATATATATATATATATATAAGAAGAATACTACATGCATCAAAATATACCCCAAATTATGGGATGCAGGTGGATTATAGTTAACCTAAAAATTCACAAGCCTAATAATGATTCCAAAATACATGTAAATATATCATAGTAGGGAATGTGAATCTAGGTAAATGTAGGATCTTTTGAAGGTGATAGAAAATTTAAATTTGTATTGTCAACTAGGATAATATAGACTAGAGTAACAAGAGACAAATTAAATGTATTAACTAGGTCATTAACGTATTATTTTATAAGATTGGAATTAATTTTATCAACTACATCAATATAATCTGGTATAATAAGACTAGAATGAATTGTATTGACTAGGTTAATAAATTATTGTTTAATATGATTGAAATGAACTATATTACTAGAATGATATAGTTCATTTAATAATATTGGAAAGAATTGTATCAACCAAATCAATGTAGTTTCATGATACATGAATATTTATGTTAACACATTGTGTGTCATGTCTATGTTGTTGGATAAGAGAGGAAAAATTATATCGACACATTTTGGGTCATTGTTAATGTAGTTAAATGTAGACAATTATAAGATAATGATATTATGTTAACTAATACATTTTGAAAATATTAATTTTAGTGTTTATTTGGGTATGTTGAAAGTGTATATAGAGTAATTTTAACTTTTATCATTTAATGACACTTTCTCTTGCAACAATATGCTATGTTTAAATTTCATTAATTATATGCCTTGAAGGGTGCATTGGGAAAGGAGTGGTCAGGCATTTGGTGCTTTATGAGAGATATTTTTGCCTATATATCATTCCTATATGTATTATATCTTCCTTAAATTTAATCCCTTAAGTTATCTCTATCCACCTTACATCCTTTTGTTATATCAAGACCTATATGTTAGAGGTACAATCACTATGAGGGGGGGGGAGGTGAATTAGTGAGCCCAAATAATCTAACTTCAATTCAGATATTTACAAATACTTAATTAAATACAACAATCATTCATAAAACATATACAAAACTCATAACAAAGAGAAAGAGAGTCAATATAAGATCACTCACATGACATATGTGGGAAACCCTCTTGGGAATAAAACCCACTAGAACCTAAAATTAGACTATTGTCTTATAATAAAAATATCCACCTTAGACCAAATGTAACTGATCAAGGAACTACAATCCCTATTTAGTGAGACTTCAATCCCATAAGGTGCTACTACACATGTCTGGCTAAGCTATAATAACAACTAGACCTCTTAGTAAGATTCACCTTGAAATGAGGATGCAACCACCTTAGATGTTAAGTTAACACAAAAACACTTGTGATATACTTCCACCTTTGAATTGATGTTAACAACACTCAATGATGGACCTTAGCTTAACTCTCTTCACCTTTACTCACATTGAAACTATAAGCCCTCTATTTTACCAATAAAATAATGACCAATAGGACATGCAAATAGTCCTTAATCTATTCTTCTCTTCAACACATCCTCAAGGCACTCTATCATTCCTTTTATCCCCAACTCACACACAAGAGTCTCTCAATTTTCTCCTTAGTCTCTTACAAGTCTAGAACCCAACATCTTTGGTTCCACTATTTATAGAGCAATCTTGATCAACACCATCTTGGTCAGCCATTAGGTATGTCTTAACACTTAATAAATATATCATTTGAAGATAAGGATAAATTAAAACTACATATGTTATACATAACACATGTGGGTCACCCTTAAGTAGCTACACCTTTTAACAAGGCACTTGTAGTTCTTATAGGTCTCATGGAGACCTATTCACCCATATAGCTCACCCTCAAGGAAAAAAATTAAAACAAGACCACTTTAAATTACATATGTCCACTCCTTATATGCCTAAGGCATCCTTAAATGATCAAAATTAACTTATCTTTTCCTACATATGCTCAAACAACTCAAACACATACCTTATACACATAGTTACGATGAACATACACACAATCAACTTCTAAAGAATTGTTCATACTCAAGATAAATTTATCACACCTCCAAAGTCTATATATATCATCCTCATAGACTCTAAAATACTCTCCAATATCTAATTCATCATGAGATATCAAAATAACACCAACATAAACTCAAACATCCTTCTCAAATCACTCGTTGAACATTATCGAACATATAGTCAACTTTGGAACACCATGAATATATATATATATATATATATATATATATATATATATATATATATATTCACTTTAATAACTTCAATTCTATATTGAAAGATGTGCCTTGAAGTCCTCTACCACTTTTATTTTTACTTCATGAGAAAATTCATCTTCTATCAAAAGATATGGTAAAAAAACTAGACACTGGTTATTTATTTTATAAATTCAAATATTCAAATGTAAATGGTCACAGTTAACCTTCAAATACAATGCTCAAATTTTGTGGAATCTAAGCTCAGGATCAATCTCACACCATCAATCTTGTACAATATTTAATTCATATAACACCAAAGTTAAATTTTAAAAAACTATTATGTTGACCTCATCACGTGCCATCTCAAAAGGTTGACTTAATGCACTCCATCGATCTATGTGGATCAACAAGGTAAATAATGATCAAAACTAACTATTGATCAAAATTTATGATCATTTGATATATGTTAGATCATTATATTGTACCTTTAATTATATTTTAAACATTATACACCTATTCTCATCTCGTTACCTCCTAACTCATTGAATCACTTATGCACCATTGATCTTGCTCGACCTTCAACACTTTCAAAAATGACTATGTAGACCCTGTTAATATGCATGAGTAACCATTTTCCACCTGAATAAATTATTTTACACTTACTTTTAGGATCTCAAATTTGGACCAAATGATCTCCTTATTTAGGAGAATCTAACCATATGAATAATTACTCCTAAAACTATCACATGTGAGAGATACAATGCCATTAAAGTGCCTTCTCATAAACTTCTATCACATAGCCAACCATGTCTAAATCTATTTGGAAGACCAACTTTGAGCATCCATACCTTTTTTCATGTTTTAGTGCATGATCTCAAACTTAGTGCAAATCTTCTCTACTTAAAAATGAACAAACCCATATAATCAGATTATCTTGACACCTTCACATGTGTAATATATAACAAATTTAAAATTATTACTTGGATTTTCTACCACACTAAAAAATTGGCTAAGTATGGGAAAACACAATCAATCTTCTTGGGAGCCCAACTTTGCAAAAACACATCTTTCGATGTACTATATCACATGATATATAAATTAGTGCAAATAAACTAGGTCAAAAACTTAACAAACCCATATGATCACCTTCACCTGAATCATGCACACATTTGAATGTTGACCTCATTAACATGCTTACTCATCTCTTTCTAGCCACTTTACAAATTTGGCCAAGTATGGGAAAACTATGAATTTGGATTGAGAAGCCAACTTTGCACCCTCATAACTTTGATCAAACTTTGATGAATGACTTGAGATTTGGTATATAACAACTAGGGACTATAATTATCACAACCATATGACCAACTCTCCCTGAATCCTTCTCATGTGGTAATGGTGACATCATTAAATTACCTACTCATCTTTTCTGCTACTGAACCCAAAGTGTCTAGATGAAAACTATGATCAACCAGATGAGTTACACTTGTACACACAAGATATCAAAGCATGGAATGCATCTTATATGACCCCTTACACATGCTTAATCCTCCATACTCATCCCTAACCCTCTCAATATATGTTAATACTTAAGATCAAACAACTATACATAACACAAACTAGAACAAACACATTACACACTTTGTCATTCACCTTGTAGACTTTGTCATTGTCACACAGACTATCAAATAAATTCATCCACTTACTAGATATCGTCCATGACACCACCATATAATCATCATGACAACTCTCTAGCACTATATTCCCTACTATATTGACCCAGTCTAATGTAGTTTTATTTAGCATATGTTCCTTCCTTACTACATCTACCACAACAATGTAGTTATGAACATGTTGGCACAATATTTAAAACTATATCAACATGGATAATGTATTTTAAGGTGATTCATCCTATTTTAAACTATATAAATTTGGTTAATGGCATCGAATTAACCTTCATAATGGTTTAGGGATATTGACCACTATAAATACAAATAACTATTTCATTGTAATAGAACAAGACATTCATTTTATTATTATTTCTCACACTTATACCCTAGATCTACTCTTAGATGAGTTAGTACTTAGGATCTTGTCATAAAGGAAAGTTTGTATTTTGGAGTCTTAGATTTTATATGAATCCTTTTATTATAGATCTTGATTCAACCTTTTTATATCCCTACAACCACAACACTATCTTGTAAAACACCATTGGCCAAGATGGATATTGAGGCCTGATAGGTTATCATAAATGTAATTATATTCTAACTCTTCCTCTTTCATTTAATAGATATAAGTTTCATAATTTATTTGTTAATTAATGTATATATACTTGTTTAAGCTTTCTCTACACTTATGCTTATTTTGGCTATAGGATTGTTTAGACTTTACATCTATACACTTTATGCAGTTTAGGTTCCCATTTTCCTACCATGTTCCTTCATCCATTTTTGTATGTTCATAACCCTTCATCCTTATTTAAATTACATGTTTTAAATATTAGATTATTTACAAAATATATATCTATCTAGATCTACTTAATTGTGTTATTGGTCTAGAGGATTTCAATGCCTTTCCTTTGAAATTTAGCAGGTGTTCCTCTTGCTAGGTCTACAAATTCATTTGGTCACATCTAGAATCATTAATTATCATTGAGATATTTTTTATTAACCTTATTTGAGTCCATATATTTTAAGATAGGATAGTTTTAGGTTGATCTTATCCCATTGTATATAATAATATTTTGAAGTATGATAGGTATAAATGTTCATATAAGATCAAGGATAAAGAAACCTATAATACATATTATTATATGCATTGAAATTAGGTTTTATTCATAAGATGATGAGTTGACAAAGTTCATTGAGTGTGAGATGAGGTTTGATGACTTATTCTTCCAATGACTTTCAAGTGTGGGTTATATGGTGGGTAGACATCAATGAAAACATGATAAAAACTAATTTAATTTTAGTATGGATTTATAAATATGGGAAAATCATATGAATTATTTTCATCAGTGTCATAAATTTCATCAATGGGAACATCTATATCATGTTGTGGTCTTCACCTCTGTTAGAATCATCATCGTATATGGGAATATCAAGATATTTATTTTAAGCCATGTAATAATTAGTGAATGTGGGATTATTATTATATTTATAGGGATTATCATAAATGGCATGACCATACTGATAATATTTGGCCCCAATATAGGTTTTGTCATTAGGATCTTCACCCTGATAATAGGGATAGTCAAGGTCATAGAGGAGAGGATGTCATTGTGACCCTCATCAATATAAGGAATTTCAAAGTTATGTCATTAGGATCATCATAGGAATTTTCATAACATTGAGAACCATATTTATAATATTGGTATCCTCAGCCATGAGAAAAGGTGTAATATAGCTCCACCATTGGGAATTATCTTTAATGATGTCCATATAAGGTCAAAAGTAGAAACCCATGCAAATGTATAATGGATTGAGGATTGATAAAAATATTATATGAGGATACATCATAATTATAAGGAGGATTTAAATCTAATGTTGGAAAATATACTAGTTATAAGAAACTTAAGGTATTAGACATGCCAATATAAGTAATTTATACATCTAGAAAAAGACTATATCAAGTAGGATGATTAACTGAGTGTGAGATGAATACTATATAATTTAGGCCAATGAAATGTAACAAGAATAAATTGGTAGTAGCATATAATAAATATGATTGTATCAAGTTGGTTGATATAATAGGATCTACACTTGATGAATTAGCTGATGTTGTTGGATATAAATTTATAACTATATCATGTTGGTTAATGCAATTTGGGAGACACATAGAACCATATCAAACTGGTCAATGCATATTAAAAATCACACATAATTATATTGGGATAGATAATTTAGTTCACACAACACAAAATAGCATCAGGCTTGATGATACAATCAATGAGAAAAAAAAAGAATAAATTTAACTATCTATGAAACTAAAAATAGGGAATTAAACTAATAAAATGTGTTTTTAAATTATAAACTCTATAATATAGGATCCTAGTAATTATTGGAGAGTTTTTAGTGATGTCATGATGATGGCATGGAGGTGTCCTTGTGAGTGCATGAAGTTCTTGATATCCTAAGTAATAATGACAAAGTGTGTAATGTGCTTGTCCTAATGTGCTTAAAAAAATCTTGGGTATTCTTCATGTTTGGCATGATTAGAGATGTTTAGAGAATATGGAAGAGGTTCTTTAGATGTTATATATGCTTTGAGAGCTTGTTTGTATAATTGGAATTCATCTGGTAGTCCATAGTTTTCATCTAGATAGTTTGGGTCTAGGGGTAAAAAATCTAAGTAGGTAGTTTGATGACATCACCATTGCCACATGGGAATGAGTCAAGAGGAGTTGGTCATATGGTTATGATCAAATTAGTCCCTTGTTAAGCATGAAATATACTGAGAGGGGGGGTGAATCAATATATTATATATCTTTTTACTTAATCAAATTCCTTTTCTTTAGCCAATTAACCACACATTTAATATATGCAATAAAACTGAAACAATAATATTCACCACACGAGAGAGAGAGAGAGAGAGAGAGAGAGAGAGAGAGAGAGAGAGAGAGAGAGAGAGAGAGAGAGAGAGAGAGAGAGAGAGAGAGAGAGAGCATATTTTTATGTGGAAACCCAAAGTGGAGAAAACCACAAAGAACAATCTCAACTATATGAATGAGCACCAACTCAAATTATAAAGTTCACAAGCACTAACTTTTAGGAGCACCAACCCCTTTTCTGTGCAACAACACAACTATTTGTGAACACCAACCCATAGGAGCACCAACCCCTTACAAATATTTGTGAAAACCAACCCATAGGAGCACCAACCCCTCTTGTGTATAAAACACAACTATCTCTCAATGTTTCTTACTCAAAAAATGATAGAACTCTACAATATCTCCTGCTTTTCTCTCTTCAAAAAAAAATACAAACCATGCACTCTCTTGCATATTAAAAATAGCTTCTCAAGCCTTTATTTATAGCTTCTTTAAACCTTTGTGACCCTTTAATCCTAATGGAAAATAGTGCCAAACTTATATGACCCTTCGTATCCTTGCATTTGAAAAGTCATATGATGACCCTTCACAAGTAGATGCATCCTTTCCCCTTTTGTCTTTATCTTGGTGACTTTTTGTATTCCTTAAAGTGTCCCTTTATGGAAAAATATGCCATACTCTCTTTTGTCTTCATATGGTGACTCTTGGAATTCCTCAAGATGAATCTTCATGAGAAAATGCATCCCATTACTCTTTTGTCTTTACCCCATGACTCTTTGACTTATCCATGGGCCCTACTTTGACTTATATGAAACCAAAAATGATTCAGGCAACAATTTAGGCAACAATTTAGGTGATAGTTCCACCCCAATTGATGACAGAACTTCTGGGAGCCATAACTTTTGCACCATAGCTCCAATTGACTTATCATTTGAACCTTTGAAAAGATAAGAATGAGGAGAACATCGTGAGATGGAATGGATCTATTTTTGATGAATTTTTAACCTAGATAAGCCAATGGAAGTTCCCCAAATTTCAACTTTAGTAGTGCAGTCTAAAAATAGTAAGTTTTTAAAAATAGTAATTCCTCAAATTATGTATTATGTTAAATATTAGAAGTAAAACCACTTAATATCCCTCAATATTGGTGACCTTCCACATCCTCCCCATTCTTTCAAAATATTTATAAATGAAGAGGTAACCTGAAATGTGAAGACAAACATCTCTTCCCAAAGATAAGTATATATTTGTATTGCGTTTTTGAGTAATACTACATCTCTTCTCGGAGAATTCATTATTACTATGTTATTTCTATGCTATTAAAATATTTATCAACCATAAATTATGAGTTTTGGATTAGTGGTATTAGAGTGGTTTGTCTTAAGAGTGTATGATCTTGAGGACAAGGTTAGGCTACAAGAAGCTTGGGTGGGAAACAACAGAGCTTCCAAACTTTCCACCTGTTCACTCCAAACAACTTCAAATGGAGGATGACATTGAGACATCTAATCCTTTCAAGGAAATGGTGAATGAATCCCTCTAATGGAAACAAGCATAGATGATACAACAATTTACCCAAATTCTTTAAACACTCCCAATGGGAAATTATGGCTCTATAGCTACACTTCCTCGCTCCTCATCTAGGGAACATCCTTTCAGTGCCCCAAAACCCTTCAATGTTTAGGTAAATTTTGATATTCCTACATTTGAAGGAAAAATCAATGCTAATGTAGTAGAAGATTATTTGGATTAACTATCTTCCTAATTCTCTATATATAAGTTCACCAATGGAGAAAAGATCACTTTTGCTCTTTTGAAAGCATCATTGCCCATTAAAAAATGGTGGGAAGTGTAAGAAAAGAGGTTCAGTATAGATGACATTAGCCTTGAGGTGGAACCTACCTAGGATGATTTTGTGGAAGTGGGGAAAGAAGAATACTATCCCATTAGAGCATATGATGATCTGTACATACAATGGCAACAACTTCACCAAGGTAAGGACCAATCTGTTCAAGATTACACATACACTTTTCATTCTTTGTCTGCAAGATTGGGCATTCAAGAAAGTGAGAAACATAAGACTCTCAAATATTATGGTGGAACTAGACTACAATGGTACATATGGGGGGAAATGGAACTCTTCAATTTGGAAACCCTCGGTGAGGCATACAAATTCATAGTGAAGATTGAACAGAAGCATGGTAGAAAAAATATGAAGAGTCAACCCTCAAAATGGAAAAGTGACAAGGAAGGTCAAACATGAGGCCAAAATTGGAAGTAAAAGGAGTTTCAAGATAATAAATCCCAGAAGGGGAAGGCTAAAAAATGGTGTGATTACCATAAAATTGGAACTCACTCCAAAGAAGAATGTCGAGCCATCAAGTCATTACTTTCTGACTCACAATACTTGACATCTAGTACTCTGCCTCATACACAACCCACAGTCAAAGAGGATTAAGAAGAAATTGTAGATGTTGAGCCTGACACCATTATCGCTTCATCACAGACCCATGAGGGAAGACCAAATGACAAGGAAAGATTGTTTCACTCCAAATTATGGGTAAAAAGTAAGCCTCTACATTTCATTCTTGATAGTGGGAGTCAAAAGAATTTAATCTCTACCAAAGTTGTGAAAAGTCTAAATCTATCCATGAAGCCTCATCCAAATCCATATAGTATTGGATGGTTAAGCCTAGGGATAGACCTCTGTGTCACCCATCAGTGTCTTCTTTCATATGATATAAAACCATTCCAAGATGAAGTCTTGTGTGATGTGGTCAATCTAGATGTTTGTGATGTACTCTTTGGTCAGCCATTCATGTATGAGTGACATGGAATCTATGAATCATGAACCCAAAGTATAACCCTCACTCTTGGAACATGAAGCTATAGGCTACTAGAGGTACCACCTCCCACATCTATCTCCCTGATCAGTGCTAAACAATGCAAGATATTGGTGGAGAAGACAAAGCAATTTGTTCTCATGGTGGTCAAACCACAAAAATCCAAGAAGGTTAATGTTGCAGTCCTAACTACACAATCAACACAACAAAAAAAGTATATAGGAAGAATCATAGGAGAATATGATGACTTATTCAAGTCACCCATAGGAGTTCTACTACATTGCCAGGTAAAACATTCTATCAATTTGATCCTAGGATCACCTTTGCCTAACATTCCTATGTATCGCAAATTAGTTTTAGAGAATGATGAGATAAAAAGATAGATTCAAGAATTGATCCAAAAGGGTCACATTAGGCCAATCTCTTCACCTTGTGGTATCCTAATTATCCTGGCACCAAATAAAGATGGAATATGGAGGCTTTGCATTGATTATCGAGCCCTAAATAAAATCTTTGTGAAGAATCATTACCCTCTCCTCCATGGTGTGAAGTTCTTCACCAAAATTGATCTCAAATTTGGTTATCACCAAATTCCCATCAATCTCAATGATGTCTAGAAGATTGCATTCAAATCTAAGGAGGGGCTCTTTGAATGGTTGGTTATGCCTTTTGGCTTAACTAACACACCTGCAAACTTCATGAGGATGATGGATGACATCATATGACCCTTCACCAACTCATTTATGGTTGTCTACATAGATGACATACTCATCTATAGCAGAACATGGGAAGAACATTTGTAACATGTTTGTAAGGTGCTTCAACCTCTTTGAGAGCACAAGTTGTATATAAATCTTGACAAATACACATTTATGATGACAACAATTCAAGACCTCAGGTACATTGTGAATGAGGAAGGGGTTCATGTTGATCTAGAAAAGATCTAGGTTATTAGAGAATGGCCCAAACCAAGGACCCTCATAGAGCTTAATGGATTTTTTGGTCTTGTAAATTTCTACCTTAGGTTTATTCTTGGATTTTCACATGTTGCTTGGTCACTAACCCAAGTGACTAAAGGAGGAGCTAAAGCTACATATTAGTGGGGTGAAATACAACAAAGAGCATTTGATAATTTTAAGAATAGACTCTAATCAGCCCCTATTCTTGCCTTGCTAGATTTACATCAACATTTTGAGTTGATGATAGATGCATCTAAATATGCCATGGGAGCTGTCATCATGCAACATGGCCATCCTGTTACATATCACAGTGAAACATTCATTGATACAGTCAGGAAATACCCAACATATGATAATGAGATCTATGCCATTGTGCAAGCCTAAAAATAATGGAAAGACTACATCTTAGGAAAAGAGATGGTCATCCACACTGACCACAGACCATTGGAATTCATCTAGACACAAAGCAAACTACAAAATGAGAAGCACAAAAAGTGGGTCACATATCTTCAACAATTCCACTTGATAATCAAACACAAAAAGAGGAGCTCAAATATAGCTATATATTGTCTAAGCCACCCACCAAGTACTACACTCACAATAGTTCTTGACCTGTGCAGACATGAGACTGCCACTTGGGGTGCTCTATATGAAGCAGATCCTACCTTTGCTGATACATATCAAGTGCTTCAAAAAGGTAAACATGTTTCTAATTTTTATTTTCAAGATAATATCCTTTGTCATATGGGGCACATCTATGTTCCAATTATAGAGCAATAAAAGATGATATGGGAAGCACACTTCAGTAGGACAATTGGACACTTTGGTATCGAAAAGACATTGGCAGTTCTTAAAAAGCACTTCTACTGGCTCCATATGTGAAAGGATGTAGAAATATATCTCAAATATTTCACCCCATGTGTAATATCCAAGCCAATAAATAAGAAGCAAGGATTTTACATGCCATTACTAGAACCAACCAGGCCTTGGGAATCTGTCTCAATGGATTTTCTCTCAGGTTTGCCCACTTCAAAACATGGTAAGGACTATATTTTTGTGGTAGTTGATCATTTTTTAAAAA
This sequence comes from Torreya grandis, assembly GCA_037957365.1. Lineage (NCBI taxonomy): Eukaryota > Viridiplantae > Streptophyta > Pinopsida > Cupressales > Taxaceae > Torreya > Torreya grandis. The sequence goes on along the minus strand of JARHVA010003423.1, from coordinate 1,730,070 downwards.
TGGCTATCATGATTTCTTGTAAGAAAAATATATATACTGAGGAAACTATTCAAATATATTTTCATCATGTATGGCTCCATTTTGGTCTCCCCAATTCTATTGTCTCAGATCGAGATAGCAGGTTCCTGAGCATCTTCTAGTTCACTCTATGGAAGATGATGGATACTAAGTTGATGAAGTCCATAGCCTTCCATCCACAGACTAATGGTTAGATAGAGATGGTAAACTTCTTAATTGTTCACATGATTCAGATGTATCACTCCAAACATCCACACACATGGGATGAGGGACTTCTTTTCATATAACATGGATACAATTAGGCACTATACAGCTCGACCAAGCACAGTCCATTCCAAGTATGTTTTGGGTTCCAACCCATGGCACCAATTAATATAGATGTTCCATTTTCCACCATGGAATAAACATTTCATGGAAGATCTGAGGCAATAAAAACAACAAAGTTTATTGAGCAAATGCAACACATCTAGAAACAAGTTCATGAAATCCTGGAGAAGATGAATCAGAAGTATAAGCAATGCCATGACAAACATAGGATTACACACCATTTTGCTATGGGTGACAAGGTTTGGTTGTAGCTTCAGAAGGAATGACTTACAATCCCACATAGAAAGATTTTGCCTCTATGATATGGTCCCTACACCATCACCAAAAAAGTTGGAGAAAATGCTTTTGAGTTGAACCTACCAGCCTACCTTGGTCTGCATCTAATATTCAATGTGGAGCTCCTCAAACCATATCACCCACCTCTATTGGACACTTCAGTTGTATCAGAACAATTAGACATTGATGAGATTGATCCACAAAGTTTTGATCCAGTGGAAGAGGATCAAATTGTGGACACTTGGATGAAGACAACAAGAGGATGCTCTATTCCACTTTATCGAGTGGTCAAAAGGGGCTAGCTTAGCCACCAAGGTGTGTGGCTCATAGAGAATAAAATCAAGACAAAACTACCACACCTAATGGGGAACATTGATGCAATGGGGACCATTGCTTTTCAAGAGTGGAGGAATGATTCATGAAATAATTTAGGTGGCAATTCGGGTGACAGTTCCACCCCAATTGATGACGGAACTTCTAGGAGCCATGACTTTTGCACTGTAGCTCCAATTGACTCACCATTTGAACCATTGGAAAAATAATAATTAGGAAAACATCATGAGATGGCATGGATCTTTTATAGATGAAGTTTGACCCCTGAAAACTCAATGTAAGTGCCCCAAATTTCAATTTTAGTAGTGTAGTCAAAAAATAGTAAGTTTCTAAAAATAGAAATTCCTTGAATTCTGTATTGTTTTAAATATTGGAAGTCAAATGACTTAATATCCCTCAATATTGGTGACCTTCCACATCCTCCCCATGCTTTCAAAATGTGCATAAATGAAGAGGTAACCCAAAATGTGAAGATAGACATCTCTTCCTAGAGATAAGTATATATTTGTATTGCGATCTTGAGTAATACTACATCTCTTCTTAGAGAATTCATTGTTACTATGTTATTTCTATGCTATTGAAATATTTATCAACCAAAACTTTTGAGTTTTGGATCAAAAATATATTCCTTAATATTAAATAAATATTAACACACATTAGCCAAGATATGAATATTAAAAACATCATTAAATGCAATGAGGCCTTTATCACCAATGCTAGACCTTTGACATCAATGAAAATATTTATAACAATCTCCCCCTTTTTCATTTATTTCAACCTCAAATTGAAACTGCCACATCTTGAAACTTGCACATACTACCTTTTGAAAAACATACAATAACTCTCCCTTACTGTATTAACCTATACCTATTCATGTACTTATTTTGCACTTATTCTTATACATGTACCTATTTCTATTCTTCTCCCCCTTTGACATTAATGTAAAAGGGCCTAACCTAGAGCTAACACTTAGCTCCCCCTCAACTGATGCTGATCCTCAATGGTAGGAAGTAAAAGAAATTACTCCCAACTTCTCTTGAAGATACTCAAATGTGTCTTTTAGTAGTGCCTTTATGAAAATATTTACAATCTACTTTGTAGTACTAATATATTCCATCTTAACCTTTTGATCTAAAACCTACTCTTTCAAGAAGTGATATCTGATAGGAATATGTTTTATTCTTGAATGCATCACTAGATTTTTTAAAATATTAATAACACTTGTGTTGTCACAAAAAATAGAAATAGGTTCATCATATTTTATCTTGATATCTTCCAAAGTTTGCTTCATCCAAAGCACTTGATTAAAACATAATACCACTAAATATATTCTAATTCAGCTATAGAAAGTGATACTAAATTTTGCTTTTTGCTTAGCCATGATACTAAGCTATCACCAAAGAAGAAAACTCCTCCACTTGTAATCTTTATGTCATCCAAGCAACCTGCCCAATCTGAATCTATATAAGAAACCAAAATGAAATGTTTGCCTATGAGATACCATAATCCATAATACAATATCCCCTTGATATATCTAAATATTCTCTTCACCAATTGAACATGACTATCTTTTGGATCTGACTAATATCTTACAACCATACCTACTGCATGCATTATGTTTGGACTTGATACTATCAAATATAAAAGACTACCAATCATAGATCTATATAAATATTGATCTATAATAGGTGAATCTTCATCCTTACTCACCTTATTTTCTATATGCATTGGTGTGCCAACTGGTGCAAATCCTCAAAACCAAATTTCTTCAACATTTCCTGGGCATATTTACTTTGACATATGAAAATGCCTTTATCTGACTAAAATATTTGCAACCCTAAAAAATGACAATTATCCAAGCATAGACATCTCAAATTATTTTTGCATATTACCAAAAATTTCTTTTGTTATCTTTTCAATGTTTCCTCCAAAAATAATGTCATCAACATATACCACAACAATAAATTGATGCTCACCTTATATTTTAATGTAGTGATTACTATCAACAAATCCTCTTTGTAAACCTTGATCCTATAGATACTTATTAAGTATTGCATACCAAGCTCTAGGATCTTATTTCAATCCATACAGTGCTTTCTTTAATATGCATACATGGCTACTAATATTCGAGAGAATAAATCCCTCAGGTTGCTCAATGTAGACCTCTTCTTTTAGATTCCCATTTAGGAAGGCATATTTGACATCCATATGAAACACTTTGAAATTTTAAACACTGCATATGCAATAAAAACTATAATAGCCTCTAGCCTTGCTACTAGTATAAAAGTTTCTTCAAAATCTATTCCCTCAATTTGAGCATATCTTTTACATACTAATCTTGATTTATTCTTGGTCACTTCTCCATTTTCATACTTGTTTCTGCAAACCTATTTTGTTCTTATCACATTATGATCTTTTGGTCTTGGCACTAATTCCCAAGTATCATTCTTTTCTATCTAATTTAATTCTTCATCCATTGCCTTAACCCAATGCTTATCATGTCTGGCTTCTAAAAATGTTCTAGGCTAAATTTTGGATAACAAAGAAAAATTAACTTGCTCATATTCATTACCATCATTCTTCTAGTGTGAATTACTTCATTTATGTCCCTCATGATGTCACTTTCATTATGATCTCTCTAAACATATTTGAATAGAGTTTTGGTGTCCTTTTTCTCCTTCTTCTCATCTTCATTTGATTCTTCAAAATCTTCCTCTTCAATGATTTCAAGAATGTCTACTAAATAACTGATTCTTTGTGTTCCATCTTCTTTTATCCTGACACTTGCACTTTCAACAATTTTCTTAGTTCTTTTGTTATAAAATTTATAAGATTTAATTTTACAAGAATAAACAAGAAAAATACCTTCATTTGCTCTAGATTCAACTTACCAAGTTTTTCATCGATTCTCTTTATGAAGCAACTACTACCAAAAACTCTGAAATAATCGACTATTGCTAGTTTATCTTTCCATAGCTCATAAGGAGTTTTGTCACTATTGAATTTCAATAAGCTCTATTATGAATATAAAATACTATATAAACTACCTCTCTCTAATATTTATCTAGTATTTTAGATTCATTTAGCATTATCCTCACCATCTCCTGAACTATTCTATTTCTCTATTTAATTACACCATTTTGCTTTGGAGTTATAACTACTGAATAATGTCTCTTTATTCCATGGTCTTCACAAAACTCAACAAATTGATTTGACATGAATTCTCCTTGATTTGATCTTAGACACTTAATTTTCAAACTGGTTTCACTCTCAACTAATGCTTTAAATGCTTTGAAATGTCTGAAAGCTTTTGAGTTTTTTGTAAAAACATTACCTAAGTCATATGTGAAAAATCATCAGTCAGCAACATGAAATATTTATCACACTAAGTAATTTGAGCTCTCATAGGTCCACATAGATTAGTGTGAACAAGCTCTAACATCTAACTGGTTGAGTACTCTTTTGTTTTGAATCACCTTCTAGCCTGCTTCCCATGTTGACAAGGTTCACAAAGCATGTTAGATGGCTTTGTAATCTTTGGAAGATTTTTGACTACTTGCTTGTTGTTGATATTGACAAGATTATAAAAATTTATGTGTACCATTCTCCTATGCCATAGCCAACTTTCTTCAATCTGACTCAAATAACATCTTTAACCTTTGATGTCTAATAACATATACAAATTATTGCTTATTTTCTAAACATCTACAACCAACACATCTGAGTCTTTTCTCTTAATTTCACAACCTTATACATAAAACTTTAGTGTGTACCCCTGATCACACATTTGAATTACACTCAAAATATTATGCTTAAGACCTTTTACATATAAAACATTTTCAATTTTTATTCTACCATTATCCAAATGTAGTGCACCTTTTCCAGCAATTCTGGTAGTAGTATTATCTCTAAATTTCACTATGCCACCATTGATCTTCTTCAAAGTTATGAACTTGATTTTTTCTCCTATCATATGCCTTAAACATCCACTATCAATGAACCATGGATTTTCTTTATTTCTTGCATGCAAAGTTGTCTGTACCAACATAGATTTTTTAGGTTGTTGCTTCTACTATAAACTTGTTTAAACTTTCTTCTTGATGAATGGAGCCTTGAAACTATGGTCCCTCTTGCTTGACTCAAGCACACTTATATAGTACAAAGATATGTGTTTGAAGTTTTTTTACTTGTAATATATTATGGCCTCTTCATTAAATATTGATAGAGGAGTAAAATATTTGTGGCTTCTGCTTGACTTTGCATGACTTTCTTTCTCTCTATTTTGAAATTGTTAGCCCTTTTTGACATTCTATTTTCTTATGACTATATCCATTACAATAAAAATAGTAACCATAAAAATAGGAAATATTTGTGTATCTCTGATCTGATTACCTTTTGTAGCTTTGTTCCTTCCAACCTTCTTTGTTTGAGATGTCCTTTGTATTCTTAACTTCTTCCCTTTTTATTTCCTTTTTTGTAAGAGCTTCAACATAACTCTTTCCTTTTTCCTTATCTATGAAAGTAGTGGCGTCCCCTTTATATTTTTCAAATCTAATACCTATCTTATCTAACATTGATATTTTACTTTCTAGTATCTTATTCAACATATTAGTGTTATTCTAAAATTTTGAATCATTGGCTGCTCTATCATCGATTGCTTTATTTGTTTTCTCAAGATCTACTTTTAACAAGTAATTTCAATATTTCACATTATTTACTTATTTTTGTAGTTGTTCTGTTAGATCTTCTTCATTGTTCTTGGCTTCTTCAAGGTGTGCTTGTAGATATTCAATTATTTCCTTTAACTCCTTTTCATTTTTCTTGATCTAAAGCTTTAATCTTCAATTCTTTTTCTCAAGAGCTTTTAACTATTCTAAGACACAAATGAGTTATCCTTCCAGATTCACTTCGGCTTCATCCTATTCTTCTTCTTGATCATCTATACTTTTGCTTATTGAGGCATCTTCATGTATGGCCATGAATAAAATCTCATCTTCTAGATCACTTACTCCACTATCTTTGGCTGAGCTAGTATCTTTAGAATACAAACTCTTCTTCGTGAGTCCTTTCTTGAATTTTTCTTTGAAATTCTTATTATATGTAGAATTTCCTTCTTCATTATCACCATTACCCTTATCTGGGCACTTAGTTACAAAATATCCAATCTTTTCATAATTAAAATATTTACAAGGTAATTTTCTTTTATATTTACCTGTGCCTTTTTTCAGCTTGTGAATGAATAGAGCTATGTTGTCATCTTCATCATCGCTAGAACTATCACTTGATTCTTGAATCTAAGCCTTCTCTTTCTTTGATGTCTTGAAAGTAGTTTCTCTCTTTGAAGGTTTTTCTTATTCAATTTGCATCTCATATGCCATAAGAATACCATGTAACTCATCCATATTTAGCTTGGTTAAATTCTTCATCTTTTCAATTACCAAAACTTTTGCATCATATCTCAATGGTAGAGATCTCAAAAAAATTTGAACCATAATTAATTCTTCTAAATTTTCTCCAAGACCTTGAATCTAATTAATTATTTGATCAACCCATCAAAGATAACTTGTTATATTTTCTTCCTCTTCCATCTTCAAACTCTCAAATTATCTTCTAAAAGTCTAAAGCTTAGCTTGTTAAACCTTTCCATCACCTTTGAAAATATTCTCAATTTTTATCCAAGTTTCATGAGCAGATTGACATTGCATAACTTTAATAAATTTTGATTCACATAAACACATAAAATATCATTTAAAAATTTAAAATTATTTTCACTTGCCTTCTTTTTTTCCAAAGTAGTTACAAGTGTCTGCGGCTCTTCATATTCCTCCACCATTGCTTTCCAAATGTTGAATCCAATAAGTCTTCATCTTTATGCTCCAAAAAGCATAATTTATCCCATAAAAAAAAGGTGCCTTATTTATAGAAAAACCTTCATGTGATCTAGCCATCATGTTTTCTTGATCTACCTTTAAGCTATAAAACTTTTTCCAAAGGAACCTGAACTGATACCAATTGTTAAGTATGAAATATACTGAGAGAGGGGGGTGAATCAATATATTATATATCTGTTTACTTAATCAAATTCCTTTTCTTTAACCACTTAACCACACATTTAAGATATGTAATAAAACTAAAACAATAATATGCACCACATGAGAGATTAGATTTTTATGTGGAAACCCAAAGTGGTAAAATCCATGAAGAACAATCTCAAGTATATGAATGAGCACCAACTCAAATTAAAAAGTTTACAAGCACCAAATTCTAAAAGCAACAACCTATTTTTTGTGCACCAACACATCAAATATTTATGAGCACCAACCCCTAGGAGCACCAACCCCTTGCAAAGATTTGTGAGCCCCCACCCCTAGGAGCACCAACCCCTCTTGTGCATAAAACACAACTATCTCTCAATGTTGATTGCTCAACAAATGATAGAAATCTACAATATCTCCTACTTTTCTCTATTCAAAAAAAAAATACAAACCATGTAATCTCTTACATATTACAAATTTATTATCAAGCCTTTATTTATAGTTTTCCAAATGACCTTTGACATTCACCCTTTGTGACCCTTCAATCCTCATAGAAAATGATGCCAAACTTGCATGACCCTTCGTATCCTTACATTTGAAAATTCATATGGTGACCCTTCATAAGAAAATATGTCCTTTCCTATTTTGTCTTTATCTTGATGACTTTTCATATTCCTCAAAGTGTCCCTTCATGGAAAAATGTACCATACCCTCTTTTGTCTTCACATGGTGACTCTTGGAATTCCTCAAGATGACTCTTCATGAGAAAATGCATCCCATTCCTCTTTTGTCTTTAACCTGTGACTCTTTGAATTCTCCATGGGCCCTCTTTTAAATTATATGAAACCAAAAATATATTCATTAATATTAAATAAATATTAACACACATTAGCCAAGATATGGATATTAAAAACATCAATAAAACCACTAGGGCCTTTATCACCAATGCTAAACCTTTGACATCACTGATAATATTTCCAACATCCCTAATTGATATGTGATAAATATAAAGTTATGAATCAAAGAAAAATAAAATATATGTGGGTATAAATTTGGATTCTTAGTTAGAATTCATTATTTTTTCATACTTAGCCAAATTTTTATATGGCCAAAAAATGTTGAGTAAGCATGTTGATGAGGTCAACATTCACACACATGGAGGTGTCAAGATAAAATGATCATATGGGTTTATTAAATTTTTTCCTATTTTATTTGTGCTATTTTTTATATCATTCAAAAAAATGTGTCAAAATATATGCATATGTAAATTTGGGCTCCTAGGCAATTTGACTATGTTTTTTCATAGCTAAATTTGCATGTAACTAGAAAAGCTAAGTAGGCATTTTGATGGTGTTATTTATTTTACATGTGAATGTGTTAATAGAAAATAATCATATAGTTTTATTTAGTTTTGATATTAGTTTATTTATGCTAAATTTTAGATTATACATTGAAGTGCATCAAAATTTATGTAAGAGAAAAGTTGGCCTTCCACACAGATTTTGACATTGTTGGCTCTATGACAAAAGATTTTGAAAGGCATTTTTATGGCAATATATCTCATACATGTGTGGGTTCCAAGAGAAAATAATTATATGGTTGGATTCTCCTATGTGAGGAGACCATCTAATCCAAATTTGAGATCATGCATCAAAGCACATCAAAAGTTATTAAGGTCCAAAGTTGGCCTTCCAGGTAGATAATCAAAGTTCCCATAATCATTTTTTCATAAGTTAAAGTTACAGCAAGATTCATAGCTCACATTTCTCCAATAAGTTAAGAAGTAGTGAGATGCAGATAGGTGCATGATGTTTAATAACTAAAAAAAGGTACATGATAAGCATCTAATGGTGAGAAAGTGTTCATATAGATTGATCAAATGGTGAACATTGATAGTTAAAGACCTGGTTGATCTTCAAAGATCAATAGAGTGCGTTGAGTTAAATTTTTAAGATTACATGAGATGAGGTCAAAATGACTGAGGTTTAATGTGTGGCACTGATAGACTATGTGTTAAATATCAAACAAGATAGATGGTGCATATTCTATCTGAGTTAAGAGGACACAAGATGTAAACATTGTATTCAAAGTTTAACCATGACCATTTGAATTCAAATATTTGAATTTAACACAAGGAAAAAATAGAGCTATGTATTTTATCCATATATTTTGATAGAAGTAGAATTTTCTATTGTAGTTGTTTCTATTCAAAATTTGCTTTCAGATTTAAAGGAGAGAAAATGAGAAACTTAAGAAGGAATGGTCAAGGCTTGATGTGTACCTGGATATAGTCTACGCACTGTAATCCAGACGCTATGAGTACTCCTCTTTGGCTGTGGAGGAATGACACCTGCAAAGAAAAGAAACTTGGACAAAAGAAGGTGTTAGATGAGGAGATGGTGGGTTGCCAAGCGAAAGCTCGATCCTAGAATTATGAAGACTTCCTTAAGGGATATCAACCCACTAGTCAATAAAAAGGATGTCTGATAAATAGCAGAATATAAAAGACTAAAGTGATAAAAGATTGAAAATGAAGTGGAAGCAGAAACTTACTTGAAGGATGCTGTCGGACTGATCACAGTCGCCGGCATCGGTTGTCCTACTAGCGTCGGTTTGTCAAGGTGCCAACGTCGGTTAATCTGCCGACATCGGTTGGGGTAGTGACCGGCATCAGTAGAGGCAAAGGTCTTTGGACGAGGTCTGTTAGGTCTGTAGTCCATGGACAGGTTTTGGTCAGGGTCTGGGTTTATTTGAGTGGTCTTGAGACAAAGTTTTGGGCTTGGTTGAATGGTCTGGGGTCTGAGAGTCTGATTGAATGGACAGAGTGTATGGTCTGACAGAGGACAGAGGCAATAGTGAGGTGGAGAAATAAAGATTCGGGTCTGGCTTAGTTAACAGTCTGGTTTGGGGAGAGGGAGTGCTGAATCTAATTCATAATACATAGAAGTAAATGACTAGAAAACACAAAGAAAACACAGACAATGTACTTACCTGTGCCTTGTTGAAGGTGTGCTACTGATGATTCCCATCCCTATTGTTGGTGCTGCTGGTGTGAAAGACCTGTTGCTATTGTAGAAATCTGATGCAAAATACCTGTGGGAGAGAGTGAGAGGCTTGGCTGAGAGATTGGCAGTTTGATGGAGGGTCACATACTGAAGATTGAAGGATTCATGATTAGCTCCTGAGATCCAGACTTTGATTCGTGATTAGCCTGAAAGAGGTCAAAATGGCGGTTTAAGTAAATCGACGTCGGCGACCCCGCCAGCGTCGGCCGACAGTTGACTGACGTCGGTGGGTGCAAAACGTGTAAAAGGGCCAACAAGCCCGTTCTACATCTGCCAAGTGCATAATCGGTTGGAGATATGTTGAAGGTAAGGATAAATACGCATGAGAGTTGGTTAGGCAGTTGGAGAGGAGTAAGAATAGGTCTTAGGTGAGTCATAAGATAGGAATTAGTCCAAGACGAGGTGTCCTGGGTGAGGTGTCATGGGTTAGGTGTCAAAGGAGGGGGGTTTAATTCAAAATAAGTTAATTATTTTAAATTAGTAATTGCATGGTTTAGGAATGGGTTAGGAATGGACCAAGGGGGAATGAACAAGGGTTAGACATGATTTTGGTGTCTACATTTGCCCCTTTTTGTCTTGTTGGTTGTTTTGGATGAACTGCAAGACAAAAATAGGAGTTGGTTGCCCCAAGTGTGGGATGATGTGGATTGCCCCAAGGTATGGATGAGGTATTCCCCCTCAAAGTGGGAGTCGAGGGAAGGAAACCTGATGTTAGGTGCCAATTTGACAAAAGGTGGATGAGAAGGAGAGTGAGGGTAAATGCTGCAAAAGTTGTGATTTCGTGCATACCACTTCACGGGACAGGTAGGTCAAATGGTCACAGTCAAAAGGTTGAGGAGTGCCAAAATTGAAATAACTGGGCCCTAGCATTGGTCGTAGCTGATCGGGTTATTCAATCTAAGCTGTAGCTCCAAATAGTCATCGTGTTCCAGGTATCCTAGGCTCAAAAAGTGCTCCCAAAAACACGAAAAAAGTCACAAGTAGTGCGGATCAACCAGCTTGCGATCTTATACTTGTGAGGGTCAAAAGTGTGCGCACAATTTTGCTAACCAATCGTGAGGTAGCATTCAAGCAAAAACAACCAAGGCAAAGTCGCTTTGGAAGTAGTCACAGTTTTAGGAGATGGGCATGATCTCCAATGTCTGGTGGTCGATGGATGGATGCAAAAGTGATCCAAGTGTGCCCCAGGGGGCCAAAATGATGTGGTCTGGAGGACTGACTGATTAGGGACATGATTTTGGTCATTTTGAAGAGGGATGAAGTTTTAAGGATGTCGACGTCAGTTATAGAACCGATGTCGGTGTCCAAAAGAGGTCGACGTCGGTGGAAATCGGCCGATGTCGGCGGACTGGGGCACGATTTTGCCGACGTCGGCGGTCTGCCAAATCTGACAAAACTCGATTGGTGGCCCACCAAAAGTCATTTGTGACATTTGACCAAGAGAAAAAAGAGCTCTAGAGTCAATTTAGTGAAAGTGACCCAGAGCTGACTGAGGAGCCGTGTGAGGTGTCAGAGAGGCATTGGTGAAGAGAAGGAGCGAGTTGGAGATTGATTAGAGGCTGCAGAGGCATTTGTGGGCCTAGTGAAGTGTGAGAGTAGAGAAACACAATAGAGATGGCAGAGGGGAGTAGAGGACCCGTGGGAGGTCCACCACTAGTGGCACCCATTGTGCCACCCCACCGACGATGTCGGGATGAGGTAGGAGGATCTCTGAACCTTATTTAGATGTTTTTGGTTCTAAATTTAGTTTTGAAATTTTGGTTGTTTTTAGGCATAAATCGAGGGGGAGGGTAGCTAGGAAGGTGGGTAAAGGGTCTAGGATAGGTTGGGAGTGAGTTTAGAGGGTTTTGGGTGTGTTGGGGGTAAAAAATGGGGAAGCCCTAATTTTTAGGGCTCGCCCCGTTCGGCCCAGGGCCGAACCAATTGCTGACATCGGTGACTCCGCCATCGTCAGCCAACCAGTGATCGGCGTCGGTCACTAACCTGCCGACGTCGGTCACTAAGTGACCAACGTTGGTTAGGTGAGTGTCGTTGCTGGCATGCTAACCGATGTCGGTGGCTGCCTGGTCAGAAAGAGTGGTGAAAAATGGTCAAGTTGAAAGGTCGAAGCTACGCCAAAGGCTTCCTGGGTGTCGGGTTAGGCATAGATGGTCTAAATGGTTGGTAAAATAGGAAAAGTAGGAACAATTTTAACATGAGATTGACTGTGGATGGATGGATGCAGGCGAGGCAGACTCTGATGCTACGGGATCGCCTCTTGACCTTGCTAATGCAGATGCACGAAGGCGTGTCAGTCAAGGAGTGGGTGCAGATGAGCGCAGTTGGGCTAGGCAAGTTGAGACGCTACTACAGAGTGGCAAGGGATGTGAGCCTCATAGTGGCATTGATTGAGTGGTGGGACCATGCCACCAACACCTTCCACCTACCCATGGACGAGATGATGGTCACGGTCGAGGACATGTACCAGATTTTGTGACTATCGATACACGGAGCTGATATCTATGCGTGCTCGAGAGAGGTGCATGACATACACATGGTGACACTATTTGGGGAGCACGTCATGGAGATGAGCTACCATTCAGCTAGTTTTGCCTATGAGCCTTTATACGCGGCAGATGAGGGCACACATCGGCTGGCAATTTTGATGATGATCGGCATCACAGTCTATGCGTTGCCAGATGTAAAGGGAGGCAAGTTCTCAATGGCCATGACTGGGGTTTTGATGGACATGCTAGAGCAGTAGACCGTGTTTGCCTGGGCACCCATGTTTTTGGCCCAGGTATACAGAGAGTTGTGGGGTATCAGCCGGTATCGGCGATACAGTCTATGTGTGGGCCACCTTCTGCACTGTTGGGCTTATGAGCACATCATAGTCACACGACCTCTCGGCTCCCAGTGGTGATCCAGGCTGGTTTCAGGGTTGGATTCAGGTGATGGCGCGAGATGATGGCACAGATGCAAGTGGATGGAGTGATCAGGGATATTGATCACTACTGAGGCATACTGGAGGCCCTGATTCCAGCAGATATAATCTGGAGACCATACTTGGTGTATCCAGCATTCCGAGACCAGGGCGAGCAGATGGTCAGGACTCAGAGCGTGCGATGGGTCAGAGGCAGATGAGCCGGCGAGCTTTAGAGGATCCTGGCAGAGAGAGTACGGTGCCAATATGGGCTGCGACAAGATGTACCTCCCATGTTCCCATAGTACAGGCGGGATGACATAGAGGTGCCACTCCCACTACCAGAGGAGACAGAGGAGCCCAATTTTGAGGAGTTGCCGGCAGGACCTGGGATAGCCGACCCAGGGTATACAGAGGCCTACACGGCGTGGTGGGCAAGATAGTATAGAGGCATACAGGTGGGTCCCCAGCCAGATTTTTAGGCTATCACGAGGGAGCGGGATACAGCCCGCAAGGAGAGGGACACTGCACGGCAGGAGAGAGACGTGGCTCAGGCCCAAGTCTCAGTTTTGCAGGGACAGCTGGCAGGGGTGACAGGGTAGCTAACGGAGATGACAAGTTGGGTGGCAGCATTGATAGGGCAGGTCACTCTGCTATAGGGACAGCTCATCGTAGCCCAGGCATAGGCAACGGTAGGATAGATCTTTGGAGGGCAGGGCCCATTATAGTAGCCATCATTTTCATAGGGGGTAGGACCATCAGTATCAGTGCACCTAGGTTAGCCAGAGCCAAAGGGGTCAGGACAGGGCATAGCAGTAGGGCAGATGGGTCCACCGTAGACTGTATCTCTAGTGAGATACAGTGATGCGCTAGATGAGATTGCGTATTATGAGAGGGCCATCAGGGGGTTCCCTCAGATACAGTGATACTCAGAGATGCAGGTAGAATAGAGCTGACAGAGATCGATGTCACGAGTGATGGATTCTGGGTCTCGTAGATGGCACAGGTTAGAGGGGGGAGAGGATACAACATCTTCTCGGCCACCGCCACCACCACCACAGCCTTGAGGGCAGCCCTTGAGATCCATTTTTGATGTATATACCAGCCTACGAGCTGTTGACGTGAGATGTATTATAGAGAGACAGAGGCACAGAGTTGTGCGATTGTATAAACTATTTTGATATATATATGATGATGGTCTTGTATCATTGATGTGTTATGGATGTTGTTGAATGTTTAATGTATTGGATATTTTTGATTATGATGATGATGCATGTGTTGATATTATGTTTATGATTATAATGTTATGATGACAATGTTATGGTATTTGATTATAATGATGATGTTTAATATAATGATGTGTTGTGATAATGCTTAATAATGAGAATGTTCATGACTTTTAGATTAGATGATGATGCATAAAGATTATGTGATAGTGACATTTATGATTATGACTTGCAAATTATATGATGTGTATGCTTAAGTGTGTGATGATGATAATGTGGTTGTGAGTAAATGATTATGATGTAAATTATGAAAATGATTATGCTAAAGATTATGAAAATGTGTGCTTGGTTGTGATGTGATTTGGCAGGTGACGAGAGAAGGAGATTAAAGAAAGTGACGAAGAGAATGGCCGAGCTAACCCCAGAAGACCCCATGTCAACTGAGTGCTGCCTACATAGCCCTTGTCGTTAGGGCCTCAGGCCAATGTAGTTCTCCCAAGAAGGGAGGAAAAAAGATCAAAGTGGTTGATTTTGGTCATGATAAAGATATAGCACTTCCCATATGTCCAAGGGTACATGCTTGAAATGATAAGGAGGAGATGATGCTACAGCCTTTTCCAAATGGTGTATTCTGTAACATTGGTCGAGGTTTTTCATTCCTAGCAACTATCCATATTTGTGATGGATGTTTGTTAAAAATGAATTGCAGGTCGATTTATGTTTCAGCAAGTAATGGTTTATGCTTGACATAAATTGTGTGGTTGATAGTTTCCATGTGTATTGATGTTTATGGAAACCAGAATAAGTAGGTTATGTGAGTGGTTTGAAAAGAGGTGGATTGAATAGTTTTGACAAATGATGTGGTTAAATGTGACCAAAGTGTAGGCAGAAAGTAAAAGGCATAAGCACCCTTTTATTGACAAGGACCAAAAAGACAACATAGACAGGGGTTGTTAGTACCAAGAGCCCCATTTATGCGTTGCATCATTGACCATAGTTATGTTAGGGTGGTAATCGAAGCACTTTTGACATTAAAGTGAGCTCGAAGTCCCTTGAGTAGGTGATATGATAGGAGGAAAAGGGTAACCCATTTTAGAGTATGGATAACTTGCCCCTTTTTATAGGAGACCTTGAGACAACTACAAGTCAAGTCTATGACCCGGTTTTGTTTTTTTTTTTGTTTTGATAGCGGACTGATCAATGTGGGAAGTCCACATAGAGATGTCATTTGTTTGGTGGTCATTTGTGAAGCTGATCGATGCGGGAAGCTTCTGAGCAAGTGCTGTTTGTAGCAAGATTTAGTTATAGCCATCCTTCGAGGGAGTGGTCTATACTTTGCTTTATAGATTTAAGGGATTTTGAATAGCTGTCCTTCGAGGGAGCAGTCTATTAGCTACAACAATGATATTATAGCTATCCTTCGAGGGAGCAGTTTGCTTTTTGATTTGATTTTGTGACCGTGGATATTTTGACATCTTGATTTATTTTTGATAGAATATTGAGTCATGGACAAGACTTATAGAAGATCAAGGTCTCCCTTTTATTAGGATGAAGCATCCATACGTCATAAAAGGGTTGTAGAGGATTTTGTTAAGGGAAAAAGGGTGAAATGGATTAAGGATAAAAAGGACAAGGATTGCTCAAGGGATGAGCTCAAGTTAAATGTCAAGTGGATGAGTACTCGACTAACAGTAGAATGGTCGTATATGCAAAGCATTAAGGGGCTTAGTGTCTGATAAGGCCCTGGTCCATGCTTGCGTGTGATAAGGTGGTCCAAGTCAATTGAGAGCAAATTTGCCCCATTTTCCTCTTCGAGATTGGTCACGATGATGGCTGATGCTAGATGGAAAGTTAGCTGATATGGTTGCTGATTGGTCAAAATTGGTTGAATGTTTGGTCGAGGATTGGTCAATGTTTGGTTGAGATGTGGTCACTTGATATTTGGTCAATGGTTGGTCGAGGGTTGATCGGTCGGTATTTGGTCTTTGGTTGGTGTGATTATTTAGTTGAGGTCGGGTTGAATGTTTGGTTGCTAGTCTGGTCAAGGTCAGGTTAAAAGAGTGATTGATATTTGGTCGAGACAGGGTTGACAGGTTGGTCGAGGCTTGGATGAAGGTTGAATTCCCCCAGCGGCTAGGGAGAATGTTTGATAGATTGGTCGATTGGGGCTTGGTGGTCAGATTGATTGTATTGATTTCAAATAAGGGGGTTGAAGGCGACAAAGGGACCATAGTCTGGCGTGGAGATCCAGATTTAGGTGTTGCAGTTTGAGAAGCATGGGTCGATGTTAATGATTTGGTGAGGGGGTGGTCGAGAGGATCCTTGATAAGAAGGGTATCCTTTTTCTGGTGTTGACGAATGATAGCTTTGAGAGTGAAACAACGCTCAGTGTCATGTCCCAGAGTGTGATGATAGTGGCAAAATTTAGAGTTGTCAAACCAAGAGGGTCTTGATCCGAGAGTTGATGAGTGAGATGGTGTTGAAGGTTTATTGATGATGTGGTCGAAAAGAAGGGTATCATTCGCTAGACATTGACAAACAACAACCTTGAGGGAACAACAATGCTCAGTGTCGTTCCCAGGCATGTGATGATATGCACAAATGTGAGTGTCATCGAACCAGGGTGGTTTTGGTCCAAGAAATTGATATGGTCTAAGAGGCAGAAGATTGATGCGAGAGGACTGCAACAAGTGCCGTAACAGCAAGGCGTATGAACCTGCTAACAGGTCTGTGTATCTTATTGCAGTGGAGGTTGATGACTTTGGTTTGAGAGGCGTAAGAGGCATTGGTCGATGGTTTAGAGGAGATATATGTCTGAGTGGTTGAGGGAGTAGTGGAGTTGACTTGCCTCTGTGAAGTATGGGAGTGGGAAGCACCCCTATTAAAGTGGATGGATGTGGGCCCAAGATTGAGGGTAATGATGAAGGTGGGGGAGGAGTTCTCCGTTATGGTCTAGTGGCCTTCACTGGTTTGTGTTGAGGACCACCTTTGTGTGAGGCGAGGTTAGATGCAGGTTTGAGTTCAGATATGTACGGAGGTAAGTGAGATGTAGCAATCTCAGGCAAAAGGCAAGAGGAAACTGACTGTGTATTCCTCGTTTGAAATGGGTGGAGAGACTGGGTCTTCTCTTGGTGGAGAAGAAATAGGAGGGTGTGGCTCCTCAAGAGAGCAGGAGGTAGGGATGATGGTGCCTTTTGTTTGTGCTTGAGGAGTAGGCAAGGTAGGGTCTTCAGATGAAGATAAGTCTAATGGCATGGTCAAGGCGTCCTCCAGTATAAGAGAAGTAGATGGAGGACTAATAGGAGAAGAAAGTTCTTCATCCTGTGATGGAGGAGGTTGGTGAGAGACAAGAGGCAAGATAGTGTTGACCGTGTGAATGTCATGGTCTTGAGAGTCATTAATCGTGGTTTGGATGTTTTTTTGAGTAGGTGGATGGTTTGGAAATGGTTGTTTGAAGATATCAATGTTTTGGTTGGGTAGTGCATTCAGGTTATCTAAAATAAGATCCCCCTTGTCGATCATGTCTTAAATGATATTTTTGAAGGTTTGGCAATTGTTGATATTGTGGCCATGGATGCGGTGAAAGTGACAGAAGTTGGCCTTCCTATACCATGTAGGGATGGCTTTTAAAGGGTCAAATTGAGGTGGTCAGATTGGAGGGAGATTGAGGACCCCCTGCTTGAGTAGTTTTTCTAAAATGGAAGTGTATGATTCTCCAAGTGGAGTGTATGAACGCTGGATGTACCGTTGTTGGAATTGTTTGGTGATGCTTGGAGATGTTGAAGGTTGAGAGTAATTAGTCGTCGTCGATGATGGTGATCTAATGACCACAGTGTTTGCCACTCCTTTGGACTTGGAGTTGGCAGAAGAAGAAGGTCTGGAAGAAGAATGGTCATTGATTTTTGCATTGGTATTATGCAATTTGACCTTATCCTCTTCAATGGCACAGAGTTCAAGCTTTCGAGCCATGGTGAAAGCTTCATCGAAAGTGCGGAATGTCTAAATCCGCAAGGTAGAAGAGATGTGCTTGGCACATACTTGAGAAAATAGCTCGATGAGCTCAGGTTGAGGTAAGGAGAAGGAGAGTTGGTTAATCAAGCCTCTCCAACGGGTGACAAAATCGACTATTGATTCGTCATCAAATTGCCTGATGGAATAGAGGTCTATGATTGAGACTTGTTTGGTGATGTTGATAGAGAAATGGTCGAGAAATAATTGGGTGAGTTGAATGAATGAAAAGATAGAATGTCTAGCAAGAGAGCTATACCAGTCAAGGGTGGAGCCAGAAAGGGACATAGGGAATGTGCGTAAAAGTAATGCATCATCGTGGGCAATAAGATAGTAGGCAATTCTGAATACCCG
Source organism: Torreya grandis (assembly GCA_037957365.1). NCBI lineage: Eukaryota > Viridiplantae > Streptophyta > Pinopsida > Cupressales > Taxaceae > Torreya > Torreya grandis. The sequence goes on along the minus strand of JARHVA010003423.1, from coordinate 1,711,526 downwards.
TAGATGTTGTTGCGGGTCCTCCTTACTCTGGAAGCAAGTAAATTTAGGAAGCTCCCATTGGTTGGGGTATGGTCAGATAGGGATAGAAGGATGAATGGGCTCGTTGCAAATTTGCTCATACGAGAGAGCATTGCGTGCACCAGAGATAGAGGTCTCGAGACTAGACATTTTATCTATCAGCATTTTAATGATGTCTACTGACGGATTGGTGGATGGAGCACCCCCTAGGTTTTAGGGTGCTTGAAAGAGGCTAGAGGAGGCATATGACGTAGTCGATTGTACCAGTAAGGGGGCAACGTATGGATGACTAGTCGCAGGGACATAAGTGGAGGCCAAAAGTGGTTGAGTTATGAAGGTCAAGGGTATAAGTTGACTAGATACCACCAAGGGTGGTTGTGTGATGGCACTGGTAGAAGGATAGGTTGGCACTCCTGCATTCATGGGTGCAAGAGTGTGAGGATTCGAGACAATCAAGTTCTGGTATGATGTAGAACTTGGTTGATTTGCGTGTGGTTGAGGGGGTAATGGAACCCCGATGGAGGTTGGTCTAAAAATGGATGGGGAGGCCAAACTTTGCATATTGGTCATGGTCGGGTAAATGGTTGAGGCAAAAGGCTGGGTCAAAAAAGGTTGGGTAGCGAATGGTGTCGATATCATCACCGCTTCACCTGAAAGGTCTAGTGTTGGGTTTCTTGTGAGATAGTTTTGGAGGGTTGTGACGTTGAGGTCCAAGAATCTTTCAAAATCTTGGTCTCCTTTAGAGATGATGGGAGTTTGAGTCGGGGTTAGTCCTGTAGGAGTTCTTTCAGTCTCCGAGTGGAACTCCATAATAGGACTAGTTAGGGACGAGGGAGCGTGGTCAAGAAGAGGGTCAGGTTCCAGAAACTGTGTTTTTCTATCTCAGAAAATCATAATGAATGTTTAAACAGCAAGAAAGTTGGATTTTAAGCTTGCTATTTTTGGAAATAAGAAATTAGACAGTGACCGATGTCGGTATAAAAACTGATGTCAGTGAATAATACTGCCGATGTCGGTCAGATGACCGATGCCAGTTCAGAAAAGTTGCCGACGTCAGTTACAGGATCGATGTCGGTTACTATGTTTTCCAGAAACTCAGAAAAAAAGTTTTTGGAAATGAAGAAGACGTCCTTACCAACTCAAAAAAGACAGATAAAAATAGAAAATAAGATGATGATAGATAGATCTTAGCGTTAAATCCCTAGAAACAATTTTATTAAGATCATGTGGCTTATGCCTTAATGTGATGTTTGAGGAAGTTGGCTATAAGAAGGGTCCTAGAATAGGTAATCTAAATATGGTTTCAGGTATGTTAAGGTGCTCAAAAATCTGTATTAGCTTCCGTATAGGCCTGGTGCTAAGGAGCAAGCTCCCCTCACTTCATGATTCCAGTGGTTAGCTGGTTTCACTTAGCCAAAATATACTTTCGCTATAGTTTAGACTCTGCCAAAGAACAGAGTTGGCTTTCCCCTTGGTGGTGAAATCCAAGTAGGATTGCCGGGTTGGGTAAGGTATTCGCTAGGTGATGAAAATCCCAGTCGGGCCTTGTCTCAAGTGAGTTTGATGTTTTATTGAGTGCACGTGGTCTGGTAGTGTAACATCAAGTGATCTACGATTTATTCAATATGCGTTTTAATGATTACTAAGTGTGGACTAGAAAATGCAAGCACAAGCAGAAATGGAATGCAATAAGTTTTAAAGCCCCAAATTGAAATGTTAAATTGGAATGAAAACAAGTTGGAGAAAGGGTTGAAGAAAATGATTTTTTTTTGACTAGTCTAGAAATGCAAGAAAAAGAAAGGAAAAGTTCTTTTTATTTCCTGCTTATGATATCTTTTTAGAAAAGAAGAAAGAGGTGAAGATTAAGAAGCCTAATGCACCTAAATGAACAAAGAAGAAAGGGAACCCAAGGAAGGCCCTAAAGGGGTCCCACCGGGCGTGCCAGAATGTTTCTATTCAAATTTTACTTTTAGATTCAAAGGAGAGAAAATGAGAAACTTAAGAAGGAATGGTCAAGGCTTGATGTGTACCTGGATATAGTCTACGCACCGTAATCCAGACGCTGTGAGTACTCCTTTTTGGCTATGGAGGAATGACACTTGCAAAGAAAAGAAACTTGGACAAAAGAAGGCGTTAGATGAGGAGATGGTGGGTTGCCAAGCGAAAGCTCGATCCCAGAAGTATGAAGACTTCCTTAAGGGATATCAACCCACTAGTCAATAAAAAGGATATCTGATAAATAGCAGAATATAAAATACTAAAGTGATAAAAGATTGAAAATGAAATGGAAGTAGAAACTTACTTGAAGGATGCTGTCAGACTGATCACAGTCACCAGCGTCGGTTGTCCTACCGGCGTCAGTTTGTCAAGGTGCCGACGTCGGTTAATCTGCCGACGTCGGTTGGGGTAGTGACCGGCATCAGTAGAGGCAAAGGTCTTTGGATGAGGTCTGTTAGGTATGTAGTCTGTGGACAGGTTCTGGTCAGGGTCTGGGTTTATTTGAGTGGTCTTGAGACAAATTTTTGGGCTTGGTTGAATGGTCTGGGGTCTGAGAGTCTGATTGAATGGACAGAGTGTATGGTCTGACAGAGGACAGAGGCAATAGTGAGGTGGAGAAATAAAGATTCAGGTCTGGCTTAGTTAACAGTCTGGTTTGGGGAGAGGGAGTGCTAAATCTAATTCATAATACATATAAGTAAATGACTAGAAAACACAAAGAAAACACAGACAATGTACTTACCTGTGCCTTGTTGAAGGTGTGCTACTGATGATTCCTGTCCCTGTTGTTGGTGTTGCTGGTGTGAAAGACCTGTTGCTGTTGTAGAACTCTGATGCAGAATACCTGTGGGAGAGAGTGAGAGGCTTGGCTGAGAGATTGGCAGTTTGACGGAGGGTCATAGACTGAAGATTGAAGGATTCGTGATTAGCTCCCGAGATCTAGACTTTGATTCATGATTTTGATTAGAAATTGTGATTAGCCTAAAAGAGGTCAAAATGGCGGTTTAAGTAAACTAACGTCGGTGACCCCACTGGCGTCGGCCGATAGTTGACCGACGTCGGCAGGTGCAGAACGTGTAAAAGGGCCAACAAGCCTGTTCTACATCCGCCAAGTGCATAATCGGTTGGAGATATGTCGAAGGTAAGGATAAATACGCACGAGAGTTGGTTAGGTGGTTGGAGAGGAGTAAGAATAGGTCTTAGGTGAGTCATAGGATAGGAATTAGTCCAAGGCGAGGTGTCCTGGGTGAGGTGTCATGGGTGAGGTGTCAAAGGAGGGGGGTTTAAGTCAAAATAAGTTAATTATTTTAAATTAGTAATTGCATGGTTTAGGAATGGGTTAGGAATGGACCAAGGGGGAATGAACAAGGGTTAGACACGATTTTGGTGTCTACAGTAGTAAAAAGAAAATATGTAGAGGACTCTAAGGTGTATCTCTAAATATGGATTTAAAGATCTAGAAGTGTGTATAGACAAAGATTTTGACTTCCAAAGTTGAATATGTTTTTGTATATGGACAATAAGTGACCTTCAAATATTATTCAAGCTTGTGTTCATGTTTTTTTGATATTTCATGATGAATTAGATATTGAGGAGTGTTGTAGACTCCATGAGAATTCTCTACATTCATTTTGAAGGTTTAGCCAATCATATGTAGTATAAACAAAGGTTTTAAAGTTAGCTTTATTTTATTTCATAATGATTATATGTCTAGAGAGTGTTTGAGCTATTTAGGTTTTCATAGAAGAGAGTTTTAGATACTATGACCATTTGAGGATAATAAAAGGGTCATGTGGAATGGGTCCATGATTTTGGAAAATGTTCCTATGTTCTTTTTTTGCTTGAATAAGTGTCAAAGAGCTCAATGGGTCTCCATAAGACCTAAAAGTGACTTATGCCTATTTTGAAAGGGGATTGTACTTAAGTGTGACCCATATGAGATGTATCAAGAGTGAAGGCATGTTTTATGGCTAAAAAGGAAATATTATGATATTGTTAATTCATGATTTCTCTATATATATAGAACCCATATGTGTTGGTTTCCAAATTTGAATGTGAGAGAGATGTGTGCAAGGTGGATGTGAGCATTGTGGAGTGAAAGATAGGTAGTATGCCTATTGGTTGACTTAATAAGTAGAATGGGTTTTTGAGTATGTGTATTACTTTTAGGTCATGTTCCTAATGTTAGGATAGTGATCTTGAAATTTGAGGATATGCAAAGAGGTTTGAGTGTGCATTTGAGGACTATTTGATTGAAGGAGAGAGACTATGGCATGCCCATGCAAGAGGCCTATTTTAGAAGGAGAGATTTTGTGTAGTAGTCAAATAATCAGAGGTTAATGATCAAGTGTTGAAGACATTAGTTCTAAGGTGGAAGTGTTCTTTTCAAGGAGGATATAAAGGACTTGATCTTCTTTAGGGGTAGTTACTCCTTATGAAACAGGGTTTCACTAAAAACCTTTGGTCAGAAGGACTTGATCAAAGTTATAGGTCAAATGAATTGACCAAACAAGTGGTTATAAGGACTTGATCATCTTAGGGGTAGGTTCTCGTTGTGAAAATACTGTTTCATTAAAGGCCTTAGTTCAGAAGGACTTGACCAAGGTTCCTGATTAGAAGGACTTGATCAGTCTCTTGTTTGTGATCATCTTATATGATAGTAGTTCATGTGTTTGTAGGCTTGAGAGTGTATTTTATTCCCCAAGAGGGTTTTCCATGTAGATCTTGTGTTTTGCATGTAATATTTCATTATGTTCATTGTTCATTGATATGAATGATCTGTATGCTTCATGAATGATTATATTGAATGCTTAAATATTTTGAAGGGTTTGAAAATTGCATTGGATTATTTACCAACACTAATTCACCTTCCTCTCAATGGATTATACCTCAAATAATTGGTATTAGAGTGGGTCCTTCTTATAAACTTTAACCACTTGAAGGTGATCAAAGGTATAATGGTTGATAAAGAGGTTATGGCTTGTCTTCAAGATAAACTAATATATGTTTTATCATAAATGAATTGTGTGAAGACACAAATGTAAGATTTAGATGCAATAGTCAAGAATCTACAGATCATGATGAATAAAGAACAATTCTAAAGTAAAGTCTTAACTTACTTAGATGTGATATTATCTATGGATAAAAGGGTTTTCATCTCCACTAAAAGCATTAAAAATGAAAATTCTTTGATTAGTAATGGTCAAGAAAAAGGGAGGTTGAATATAAACTATGTCTTTAATGGGTATTGATTATCCTATAATCAATTTGGTCAAAAAAATAGTAGTTGATCTCTCTCTCTCTCTCTCTCTAGAGAGAAAAATGGATATCATATACTACAAATATAATCAACAAGGTCATATAGATAAAAACTACAAAAAAACTTTTTAGAAAAAGGATATACAAGTCATTGACACCATCAAATTGTTCAAGGAGACTAAGTCTAAATAAGAAATGAAGCAAAATTCAAGAAGACCACCAAAGGAAGAGGCATTATTTATTCAAGCAACCTTGCATACTCAAGAATATGAGAATAAGAGATGGTTCATAGATAGTGGATGCTCAAATCATTTGACAGGAAATAAGAACAAGTTTTCTCTCTCTAAAGAAGACCAACCTAGTTTTTGTGAGATTTTGTGACAATAAATATGATAACATTATTTACAAATGTACTGTGAGTTTGGACAATGGTCATATGAAGACTAAGAATGTCTTATATGTAGAAGGTTTGAAACATAATCTTTTAAGTGTAAGCCAAATGTGTAAGCAAGGAAATGTTGTAACTTTTCAAGATGATGCATGTGAAGTAAGAAATGCAAAATATGACAAACTAGTTACAAAGGTTCATAAAATAGATAACAACATGTATGTATTTTATGAATCCTAGGAGGAGAAGTGCTTCATGAGTCTTTTAGAAGAAGGATAGATTTGGCATAGAAGGCTTGGACATATAAATTTTGATAATATGGTAAAGATTAGTTCAAAGGGGCTAGTAAGGCATATGCCCAAGATTTACAAGATTCCTCATTCTCTTTGCAGGGCATGTCTTAATGGGAAGCAAACCAAAAGAAGATACAAAAATAAGGAATTCTCCACTACAGAGCCATTGGAGTTGATCGACACTGATCTATGTGGACCTATGTGAACTCAAATTATTCAAGGTAATATCTAATTCATGCTTCTCATTGATGATATTACTAGGATGACTTGGATATTCTTTCTTAAATAAAAATTAGAAGCTTTTACAAGATTTGTGACATTTAAATCCCTTGTTGAAAATGAAAGGTTCAAAGATCAAGTGTGTGAGATCAGGCAAAGGAGGTGAGTTTTGGTCTCATAAGTTTAATGAGTTTTGTGAATAATAAGGGATAAGAAGACAATATTCTACTGCTAGAACACCACAATAGAATGGTGTTATTGAAAGGAAGAATAGGACTATTTTAGATATGAGTAAAACCATGATTCAAGATGCAAAATTATCAAATGGCTATTGGGAAGAGGTATTCAAAACTTCTATTATAGGTGTCAAATAAGATTAAATAGTGATAATTCTCCTTATGATTATTAGAAGAATAGAGAAGCTAATGTCAGACCTTTTAGAGTGTTTGGGAGTAGGTGCTTCATCAAAAGAGATGAGGAGAATCTTGGAAAATTTGATTCAAGATATAATGAGTGCATCTTCTTAGGCTACTCCTATATTAGTATTGCCTATAGGTGATTCAATAAGAGACTTCAAAAGATTGTTAAAATTTAAAATGTAAGGGTAGATAAGACAAGTAAAGTCAAAAGGCCAAAATTGCAAGTAAGTGATTCAATTCAAAATTTTGTTACAAATAATGATGATTTATCCATTCAATTAGATGATGAAGATGAAGAGGAGAAAGAAATAGAAGACTCTAAAGCTCCACCTAGACGAATTTATAAAGATCATCTAATCTCTCAAATCATTGGAAATGTTGGTGCAAGGTTACAAACTAGAAGGAGAATGTTGATCAATCAAAATCAATAAGACTCAACTTTGTTATCCATGATTAAACCCAAAACATTCATATAAGATAGTAAAGATGATAGTCAGAATGTTTTAGTGAATGAAGAAATTGAGAAAATAGAAAAAAATGAAACTTGGAACTTAGTTCCTAGACCAAAAGATAAAAAAGTGATAGGTACCAAGTGGTTTTTCAAAAAAAAAAAAAAGAATTAAAAAGGATAAGTTACAAGGAACAAGGCTATATTGGTGTGTAAAGGATATGATTAGGTTTAAGGAATAGATTATAATGAGACATTTACTCTTGTATCAAGAATGGAAGCAATTATACTCTTATTGGCATGTGCAAGTTTCAAAGGTTTTAATTTATATCAAATGGATGTTAAATTTGCATTCTTGAATGGAAACTTAGAAAAAGAAGTCTACATTGAGTTACGTGAAGGATAATTCATGTCAAGTAATCAAGATCTTGTGTGAAAACTAAAGAAGGCTCTATATGGTCTTAAATAAGCTCCTAGAACCTGGTATGATAGGTTAGATAAGTATCTCTTGAGTCAAGGTTTTAAAAGAAGGGTAGCTGATAGTAATTTGTACATTAAGATAGAAGGAAATCATCAATCGATAGTTTTTGTATATGTTGATGACATAATTTTTGGATATGACAATGATAAAATGAGTAGAGACTTTATAGACACTATAAAGACTAAGTTTGAAATGTCAATGTTGGGAGAGCTATTTTTTTTATTAGGATTACAGATTAATCAACTTGATATAGGGATATTCATTTCACAAGATAAATACATCAAATATATGATAATGAAGTGTGACATGATGAATTTTAATCCAATGGGTAGTCCAATGATCACATGATGCAAGTTAAGTAAACTAGATGACTCATCAACAGTTGATCAAACTTTGTAGAGATCCATGATTGGAAGTATTTTATACTCTACTACTTCTAGGAATGACATCATGCAAGAAGTAGGTCTTGTAGGAAGGTTTCAAGTTGACCCTAGATAATCTCACTTGAAATTAGTCAAAAGGATCGTGAGATATCTCAAAGGCACCATATATTATGGTTTATGGTATCCCATGAGTAAAAAAATCTCTTTGAAATCTATACTAATGGAGATTGGACATGATGTATGGATGATACAAAGAGTACTAGTGGTGGGGTCTTCTTCATGGGGGAATGCTTCATGTCTTGGATAATTAAGAAGTAAGCCTTAGTATCTCTATCAACTATAGAAGCTAAGTATATAACAGTTACCTCTTGTTGTACTCAAGTCATATGGATGAAACAAACTTTGGAGGATTATAAGGTAAGATAAAATGGACCTTATCCTATTTATTGTGATAATACTAGTACAATTAGTATCTCAGAGAATCTTGTTATGTACCCAAAAACTAATCATGTTCCTATTGGATATAATTTATTGATAGAATAAGTGATTAATCAATGTGTTATGTTGGAGCATGTACCTACAAAAGAGTAGTTTGTAGATATTATGACCAAACCATTATCAAAAGCTACATTTGAGTATTTAAGACAAATCTTGGGTGTCATTTATTTCTATATAAATTTATAGAAGGTCTATGGTTAAGGGGGAGTATTAAGCTCATAAGATTGCTTCAAAGGTTTTTAAAGAAGCTATTTTGTAGAGGTAGAGTTGGTGGTCATGAAAGTGTCTTGAGAAAGAAGGCTGGTAAGCTTACATGGTGGTTCTTCATGGTATATGGAGATATAAATATTATCAAAAATTACAATGGATCAAAGATCTTAAGGGGAGTCCCTCTCATATTTATATTGGTAAGTTCCATCAATTATTAGTATTTTGTGTGTCCTGCCTTCATTATTTTTAGTGCTTGGTTGAAGTGAGCATTGACATGGAGCAAGAAGGATGTTGTCAAGGAAAGAAGAGGTAGGATCAAGGTAAGGAGGATTTTGTATCATATTTATAAGATGGTACTTTCCTTTTTGATAATATTTTTAGGTCCTCAAGATCAGTTTGTGCTTACTTTATCATTATGTCAAAGGGGGAGAAATTTCCTATTGTGGGAGTGCTTGAAGAGAGAGAGAAGACAAGCTGTATATTTATATATATGATGTTTGTTTACCTCAATGATAAAGGGGATATTTTTGGAGAGTTTTTATTGATGTCATAGTGATGTCATGGATGCATCCTTATGAGTGTATGAAGTGCTTTGATAGCCTAAGTAACAATGATAAAGTTTGTAATGTGCTTATCCTAGTGTGCTTAAAGGAGGCTTGGGTGTTACTTAGTTTTGGCATGATTAGAGATGTTTAGAGGAGGCTTGGGTGTTACTTAGTTTTGGCATGATTAGAGATGTTTAGAGCATGTGTAAAATGTCCCTAATATGTTATATATGATTTTAGAGCTTGTGTGCATAAGTTTAATTCATCTGTTAGTCCATAGTTTTCATATAGATAGTTTGGGTCTAGTGGTAGAAAATTTGAGTAGGCAGTTTGATGACATCACCACTACCTTGTGGGAATGAGTCAAGAGGAGTTGGTCATATGGTTTTGATCAAATTATTCCCTAGTTGATATGAACTAAATATAAAGTTATGAATCAAATCACAATCAAATATATGAGGATGCAAAGTTAGCTTCTCAGTTATAATTCATTGTTTTCCCATAGCCAAATTTGCATATGGCCAGAAAGAACTAAGTAAACATGTTGATGAGGTCAACATTCACATGGATGGAGGTGTCAGGATAAAATTATAAAATGGGTTTTTTTAATTTATGTGCCTATTTTATTTTCAATGTTTTTTAGATCATGCAAAAAATCATATCAAAATATATGCATATGTAAAGTTGGGCTTCCAAGAAGTTTGACTATGTTTTTCCATACTTAGCCAAATTTGCATGTAACTTGAAAATATGAGTAGGCATTTTGATGGTGTTATTTATTTTAGATGATAAGGTGACATTATAAATTGATTATATGGGTTTGTTTAGTTTTTATCCTAGTTTATTTTTTCTAAATTTTAGATCATGTAATAAAGTGTATAAAAATTTATGCAAGAGAAAAGTTAGCCTTCCAAGAAGATTTTGACATTGTTGGCTCTATGATTTTTTTTTTGAGAAGGCGTTTTTAAGGAATTATATCTCTCACATGTGTGGGTTCTAGGAGAATATTGTTATATTTTTATATTATCCTATGTGAGGATATCATTTGGTAAAAATTTGAGATCATGTGTCAAAGCATGGAAAAAGTTATTAAGGTCCAAAGTTGGCATTTCAAATAGATAAGAAAGGTTCCCATAGTCATTTATGCACAAGTTAAAGTTCAATCAATATTGATGATGCACATTTCTCTAAGAAGTTAGGAAGCAATGAGATGAGGATAGGTACACAATGTTTAATGATTGAGCAAAGGTATAAGATAAAGATCCAATGACAAGTGGGTGTTCGTATAGATTGATTAAATGGTGAACATTGATAGTTAAAGACCTAGTTGATCCATAGAGATCAATGGGGCACGTTGAGTCAAATTTTCTAGATTTCATGAGATGAGGTGAAAGTGATTAAGGTTTAATTTATGACATTGGTGGACTATGTACTAAATATCAAACAAGATTGATAGTGCGTATTTAATTTGAGTTGAGAGGACATGATATGCGAACATTGTGTTCAAATTTTAACTGACTATTTGAATTCAAATATTTGAATTTAATATATGGAAAAACTAAAGATCTATATTTTATCCATATATTTTGATAGAAGTTGAATTTACTATTTCATTAAAAATAAAATATGTAGAGGACTCCAAGGTACATCTAGCAATATGGATTTGAAGATCTGAAAGTGTGTACAGACAAAGATTTTGGACTCCAAAGTTAATTGTGTTTTTGTATATTTACTGTAAGTGACTTGAGAAGATTGTTCAATATTGTGTTGATGTTATATTGATGTTTCATGATGAATTGGATATTGGAGAGTGTTATAGACTCTATGAGGATGCTTTGCATGCATTTTTAAGGTTTGACCAATTGTATGCAATATGAACAAAGGTTTTGAAGTCATTTGTGTTTTATTTCATAATGGTTGTATGTATAGAGAAGTGTTTAAGCTATTTGGGATTTAGTAGAAGAGATTTTTGGCAAATGTGACCATTTAAGGATGCCAAAAGGGTCATTTGGAATGGGTCCATGATGTTTGAAAATGTCTCTATGTTCTTTGTTTGCTTAGATAAGTGTCAAAGATCTAAATGGGTCTCCATAGGACCTAAAAGTGACTTAGACCTATTTTGAAATGGTATTGTGCTATGTGTGAACCATATAAGATGTTTTAAGGATGAAGGCATGTTTTGTGGCTGATAAGGAAATATTATGATCTTTTTAATTCATGATTTATTTATATATAGTGAAACCAAATGTGTTAGTTTCCATATTTAAATGTGAGAGAGATGTATGTAAGGTGGATGTGAGAGTTGTGGAGTGAAGTATAGGTGGTATGGATGTTGGTCTAGTTAAGGAGCATAAGAGTTTATTGACTATGTGTATGAATTGTAGGTCATGTTCCTCATGTCAAGATAATAATCTTATAATTTGAGGATATGCGAAGAGGTTTGAGTGTGCATATGAGGAATGTTTGAGTGAAGGAGAGAGATTATGGAATGCCTATGTGAGAGGCATGTTTGAGAAAGAGATAGAGTTTATGAAGTGGTCAGATAATTAGAGGTCCATCATCAAGTGTTGAAGACATAAATTCTAAGGTGGAAATGTTATTTTCAATGAGGGTCTAAAGGACTTGATATTCCTTATGGGAGTTGCTCCTTGTGAAACGGGGTTTAAATAAATACCTTTGATCAAAAGGACTTGATCAAGGTTGTAGGTTAGAATGAATTTAATGAACAGGTGGTTAGAAAGACTTGATCATCTCAAGGGTAGGTTCTCCTTATGGAATTATTGTTTCACAAAAGTCCTTAGGTCAGAAGGACTTAACCAAGGTTCTTGATCAAAAGGAGTTGATCAGTCTCTTGTTTGTGATCATCTTATAAGACAATAGTCCATGTGTTTGTAGGCTTGAGAGTGAGTTTTATTACCCAAGAGGGATTCTCATGTAGATCTTATGTTATGTATGTAATATTACATTATGTTCATTATTCAATGCTATGAATGATTTGTATGCTTCATGAATGATTGTATTTAATGCTTAATTATTTGCAAGGGTTTGGAAATTGAATTGGATTGTTTACCACCACTGATTCATCCCCCCCTCAGTGGATTGTACCTTTAACAATTCATATATATTGAATATAGCCATGAAGTAACTAACCATAGAGGATTCCACTATTCCAATGGCCATATTATTCTATCTTTGAGGTAAGTTAAAATTAACTTCCAAGGAATACCACTTACCAATGCACTACAAAATCAAATGGATGGAAGAATTCCTAAATGATGAAAACATGGATCATAAGCATTTATGATATACTACGAGGCACATACTAAATTACTTATATCATGTTGTATAATTATTTGAGTATTGGGATGGTACCCATCACACTAAGACACATGTAAAAATAAAAATCACTTTGTCGATAACATTATAACTTATGAGTTTTAAAACTATCAAAACATGATTTATAGGAAGATACAATAAAAAAGGATAAAAATGATATATCAAAATTTAAATTTATAACATGCAATAAATTAAACAAATAACTATAATGGTATCAAGATAGTCTATATAGTTGTAAACATAAACAAAATTATATTAGGTTGGCCAATACATTCTCAAAATATAAATAATTTATTGTGCTATCTGATATCATCTACAAACATATAGGTAAAGGTATCAAGTTGTCCAACACAGTTGGAATGGAAAATATATGATAGTTTGGAATATTTTTCCAAGAAGTTAAATGGACAAACATGAATATGATTCAAATAAAAGAGGTACAAGATTCATGCTGGGTTCACTAGAATGTATGTATGATATAAGATGACCAAAAACTATCATCTTTCTCTCGATATATTGGGACACAAATAAAATCAATTGAATAGAGTTTATGTATACTTTATCAATTGGGTAAGGACCAAAGAATTATGTAGATATTTTATATAATGGGAAATGCAACATATCTACAAATCAATCCTATTTCAGAGAATATATATCCTACTCACACTTTTGATTGGGGATACATTAGATAATTGGGATCATAACCAATATGGATCTGTGAGACCTTGATAAGGGATATCTTACCACACTCATATCACTAAGGAGGGTTTCAAAGACTCTAATTAAGTAAAACTACATAATAACTCTAACTAGGTCCCATGATTTTATATTCACTAAACTAATAACAAGTAAATAAAAAATCTAATCTAGTGTTCACCAAAGATTGTAGTACAAAGTGGGGGTAATAAACACTAAAAGTAAACATGAATAGATGATATATAATCATGTCAATGCATATGGAATATTAATGTATATAATATAAGTACAAATACATATCTATCTACTCTTATAAAAGAAAAATAAAGTTAGGAATACTTACCTTTGAAGATGAATCAGCTAAGCCTCAATCTCTCCCTTGGCCAAGGTGCTTCATAAGAGGTTATTTTGGTATGTAAGGATGAAAAAGATAAATAAACTATAGGATACACAACCTATCAATGAATCCAAAAGAATTATCCACAAGAAAATATCTATATCTCTAATGAAAGTATGAAACCCTACTCTTGATCCTCAAGTAGAATGGTGGATAAGTATATGTGAAATATATCTTATTCTTGTCTTCTTTTAGAAATGGAAAAATAATTATTTTTATATAGGCGGATCTAACCCTAAAACCTTCCAAAATTTTTAGCCAAAAAGGTTGACCCCATCAACCTAGTATTGAATTTGACAAAAATCTAACTGAGTTATGAACTATGTCATTCATGGTTGACCTAGTTCTTAGTAAGGTTTTGTAAATAACAATACAAGGTTGATATGGTTGACATAGTCATGTAAAATACCAAAAAGGGTTTTAGGTTAGGGAAAGGGATAATGAGGATGGTAAATGATTAGAATAGGGTGAAAATATGAGAAAATTTTTAAGGTAATGGCTTTTGAAAGATAATTTTGTAGATAGAAAGTGACAAAAAGGGACAATAATCCTATAAAGCACCAATGGTTTGCCCACCCCTTTCTCGATGCATGCCTTAGGGAGTGCACTTAGAGAGATTGAGATTTGATGGGTTCCTACAAGATAGAAAGCATAATTATTTAATAAATATTGAAAATATTATGTGTATACATATTCCCCACTTAATTGTCATCATGTGTTATGTAAGTGCAAGATGGGATGGTGCTTTGGGAAAAAAACATAGTGACAAATAATGTTGAAGATAAATAAAGTGAAATAAAGAGAAAACAATATAAATGAAAGGAAATAATTGAAAAAAACATACCATTACTTACCTTAGTGTTTTATATAAAGAAGGATATATGATAAATGTGAAGGTGTCTATGGTGAGGAACATTAGGCGAACCTGTAGAGATTAGTGAAAAAGAGTGAAAAATCAATTGTTTTGCAATACATGAATATAATAGTGTAAAATATTATTTATGACATTAAGATTATAGAACATGTTATAGTTGTAAAAATAGTTATTAGACATAAATATATAAGCAAAATAAGAAATTTGATGGTAAATATTTTGAACAGTATATATTTTTTTAAAAAATAGCGAATGTAAATAGGGGGAAAAAGAATTCAATTTATCATTATTTACTATTCAAAGAATTATAGAGATATGAGAGAATGAGTGAGATATCTAGAGAATGAGGATGGTGGGGAGATGACAAATAAGATGGGGAAGATTCATATCAGTGACAATGAATGCAACATAGGTAAGCAACTAAAAATTTTAAATTTTTGAGTATTTTGATTTGAAATTGAGTGATTTGTAGAAATTTGATAATTAGGAAAAATATAAATACCAGAAAGAACCCTTGGAAATTTTTAGGGGCACTAGGGATTAAATAGGGTATTATTTTGAAGGGATTTGGACCAATAAATACTGAAGGCATTTATGCAAATTGAGGTAAAAAATCATGGTAGTGAAAGAACAAAGTCAACTAGGTCGACGTAGTTGGCAAAAGAGAAAAAAATCAATGGGTTGACTTAGTAGTAAGTGTCTAATTTAGTTGATTAGGTACTATAAGGGGGTTGAATTAAAAGTTGTAAGCCAAATATAGGTTGACTTAGTACTTAAAAAAGGTTAACATGGTTAAAATTGAAGCAAATTAGTTTATTTTTGTGAATTAGATAAGAATGTATTTTGACTATATAAATGACATGGATCTCTAATACATCCTTTGTTATTTGATATTATGCAAGGGTGCCATAGATTATGGATATTCATTAATGCCTTGTGGTTACCTAATTTATTGGAGTGGTTGACATATGTAGATAGGGAAACATTGGTAGCTTTGGGCTTGGGAGGAATCATGGAGATGTGACACATCTTGCTAAGTGATGATATTATTTTCATGTTCCTTAGAGTATGAGAATTATTAACCATTTTTTTTAATAGATGGTGGATGGGGATACCATATAGGTAGGTATCACACTCGAGGAAATCTTTGCATTACTTAGAATACCTATAGGAGGGACATCGATGATGATAGGGTCACTAGATGATCTAGATGAGAGATAAACATTAGACAGGTGGGTGATGAGCTTAGATAGGATCTATCTAGGGTTGAGGGTCAGATTATTCAATGTTTATATTGCATAGATTCTATATATTTAGAAGGATATGATAGACTTATGATAGTGTAAATGATATGTCACAAGTTAGATGATAGGTTATTGTGATATGTGATAGCCTTGTATGAGTCCATGTTGGATCAAGGAGTGATTTATGATTTTGGGCCTTTCATATGGGTCTATATCATGCATGATATGTGTGTGATATTATTTATAGGGAAGAAGATGATGGGACTAATGGTGCTACTGAGTTCATGGATATATGACACATTCCTGATGTATCAACTAGTTGGGTTTCCCCATGTGGTTGATGATAGGTTATCTTGGGTTATGAAATGGAGATAGGACTAGGTAGCATAGGCCATGCCCCACATGCTATTACTATAGATAGTCACATGAGGAGAGATTATGTGATATCCTTATGCATATATTGTTACTATTTGGCCAAGTTGGGTGATTGTGGCACCAAGGCTAGCTTTAGAGTGGATCATAGACCACTATACCTATTGGGTAGAGATACAACTAGTGGTATGCTTACCAAGACAATTTAAAATCCTACACTTAGTGAATCTTATATTAGTGCCTAAATTTTTAGTAAAACATGTGAGAGATACAAGGGGGTAGGAGGAAGAGGAACACCAATCAAGAGACTAGAAATCATATTGTGGTATGTGAGACCATAGATTGGTCAAGCATTACAACTAGTAGCTAGAGGAGGAGAGGGCATGGATGTGGATGTATGGGTGTAGCAAGTACCAAAATAAGCACCATAGTAAGAGGGGAAAACACCACCTTGGTCACATCAATGATGGATTTGCCATCAACATAATCAAGCACAAATAAGTGTTGTCACATGTGATAACCTGATAGTCAACCCATGGTAGAGCTGGTTGATAAAGGCACCATTGAGGAGAGGCCTAAGATGTACAAGGGTGGTAATTATAGTCTTTGATTTAATGGAGAGGTGATCCATAGATGATGTGATTGTGGGATGGGACAATAGAGAGACTATACTCAGTGGATGAGCTGATTGGGAGATGGTGGTTGGTGATACTAGGATAGGTAATAAATGTTGTAATTCTTAGTCTTTAAGATAGAATACTAGTTGTATATGATTGTTTATTGATAGATTTTGAGATATATATTTTATATGATATCTATCTAGGTTTTTGTTTTTTTAGACCTTATGATAAAGGAGACCAGATGGGGGTCTTTAGTCATGGGGGTAGTCCATGACATTTTGGATGGACTACCAGTGCCATACAACCTCACCACACTAGATGATCCTATGATATTATCTTCCCTAGCTTAGGTTAGTTGGTTTAGACTGGTGGGGGAGGATAAAAGGTAGCTAAAAACATGCAAAGATGAATTATAGCCACTAGTAGGGGTGGGATTAGGAAATATATAGGCTTGATAGGTCCTAACATAGGGGAGATCTGCACACATGGGTACGATGATCTAGATGGGAAGGTACAGGCATAGGTGGCCAACCTATAGAGATAGGTAATAGGTTTTAGATCATGAAATACCTCATATTTTGTTGAAGGGATAGTCTGAGGTATTTATGGGAAGCATGGCTAGGCTATGAGATAGGCATGATGGAGCCCAACCATAGATATGGAGTGATATATTTTTATATTTTGTATTAAAACACATGAGATATAGAGATAGATTATTTTCATAGTTGGATATTGATCTTATGATTTATATTTTGGTTGTGGTTATTGATGCATGGATATAATTTTTTATATAACATGTTTTTTTATTTTGTTATATATGCTATATGAAATATATGGGATGTGTTTTATTTTTTAGCATTATGCAGTACACATGCATGGTTAAAAAAATAGGCAAAAAAGATTTGGAAAAGTATAATTAATCAAAAACAAATGTACTACACACTATATCAAGATGATAAATGTGTAATAAAAAAATATAACTAAGTATAATAAACCAAAAAGTGGTAAACAAGAAGGAAAAATGTTTTTAAACCATGAAAATGATTGGCACCAAATTAAAATAAGTAAATCACACTAAATCATGTTGGGAAGTATGAAAATAATGTAATAAAATGGAAAACACATGAAATACCAATGGTAGGATAAAAAATAAATTAAGGAAATAAATCATGCTAGGAAGAATAAAAGAGAAGTAAAACTAGAAAATGGTCTTAAATTAATCATACTAATTCAAGTTGGGAAGTATGAAAAAATGAAGAGAAATGGTTGGATTCTTACATAAAATAAAAAAATAAGAAGATAAAAATGAAAGATTAATGAATTAAGCATAAAAAATAGTAAATTGAGATGGGAATCATTTCAATGACGTGTAACTCATAATAAATCACATCTTATCTCAAATTTGACACATGTAATTTTGTTGTGACTTGGGTATTGGAAAAGTTTGTGAGGAAGGCTAGGTCCTATCCATGGTCTTACACTACAACTCACAAAGGGAACACCAATGAGGTGGAAACAATGTGAAAATATGGTAAAATGGTATGTTTGGAATGGTAATATGAAAATTTGGTAATTTTTGAGGAAGGCCTAGTCCTTTCCAAGGTCTTACATTGCAACTCTTAAATGGAATTCTTAGGGGGAGTGATCAGTGACAAAACAATATTTCTCAAGGGGAAATATTGGGATTGTAAGGAGTGTAAAAGGAATGTAATAATAATAATGTAGGCATCTAATGAGAAGACCTTAGGAGAAATGAGGCATACTAAGGACATGAAAAGACACTAAGTGACTAGTGATGATCAATATAAAAAGGATACATGTTCACTTATAAGCACAAAGTTATGTAGGCAAATAAGTTTGGTACTAATATAAAATTATGTTGGTTGTTTTGAATAACAAAATTAAAATGAACCTAACTTCCCATGGTGTATTCCCTTCTCTTCAGGACCCCTTACAGAGTCATCATTCTAATGCAAACATTGGGTACTTATATAATAAAGTAGGTAGTACTAAAAGATTTTTTTTATTCTCTTTTTCTAATATACTAGTCTATCACACCCCAATGGACCTTAAATATATCATGAGGCCAACTATGTATTTTGAGCTTCAATTATAAAAATTAAATGTTCTTAGAATCACATCTTTTAGTATGATTTGACTTTTGAAAATTTTGAATGTTGCCTTTTAGATCATTGCCTTTTGTTAAATGATTTGGACTTTGAATTTTTATGGATTTTAAGATTCCTCCTCCATACATACATGGAATGACCAATCATGAGAGATAAATTGATACACATGAATGAGATTTAGGCTTAGGCTAAAGGAAGCTAAACATATAAAGATATGACTGATTAAAATATTTAGGCTTGACTACGAACCAACATGTTATCTCAAGCCTCAACCATGTGTATGCTTAGTTTTCAAAAGGTAATAAAGGGGAATGAGGGGAGATTCAAGGTGGATTGGTAAAAGGAGATTATAATGAGATGAATTGTTTACTAGCTAATCACATGGTAAATAATAAATGACTAAATTTTGTATAACCAAGTCACAATGACAAATATTCATGTTTATAGAGATAAGATAGCAAACGATCATAAAAGATAACAAGATAGCCATAAAAAATAAAATTTAAGAAGAATAGGTATGTAATCATGAAAAAGTATCCATAAGAGAACATAATAGGAATAATGACATCATAAGTAACATGTAATGAGAAATAAAAGTCACTATGTCAGATAGATAAGAATTTGACACAATGTCTAATGAGATAAGATAGATAAATGTAAAGTTGGAGCACATGTCCAATCAAAAGGAAGAAATAAATGAAATAACACCATGTTTGTGTTCATAAGTACTAATATATTTGTCCACACACATTATCCATAACATTTGACAAGTCTCTATGAAGCTAAACTCAGATTACAACTGAAGTCTCGTTGATCTTTAGGGAAAGTTGAGAAAATACTCCACATCAAATCTCCTCAATGGAAAAAGTAAAAATTTCTAAAGGATCATGTTGATGAGGCATATCTTACAAGAAATTCTTAGGATAAGGAATAAGAGTAGACCTTATAGGATAGGAAGTGGTCACTGGTGGATAATGGACTGCAAGTGAAGGAGTCACTAGTGGAGAAGGGGCCACTGGGGAAGGATGATCTATGGATGAGGGAATCATGGGTGAAGAAAGTGTAGGTAGAGAAGGAACCAAAGGTGGTATAACCATGGGGGAAGAAGGGAGATCCTTATTTTGAGGGTAACCTATGTGAGGAACAGTAGTAGGCACAAGAATAGTCATGAGGTGATCTTTGAGATGTTGTTGAAGGATAAAATGGTGATCAGTATGATGAGTACCATAATGGTGTCAAATATAATATACCTCTCCATATATGTGAATATATTTAGGTAATAATTTTAGTGGAGTTATAGCCTTGTCTATATTCTAAGGAATAGTGGGATGCAAGGTGCTGATATATTACCAAAGCTTACAATAATAAATGGATGAATGATTATATATGCTATGGAAGTAGTAGATACACTTAATAGACTTTGCTAGTGTATAAAAAGGAGTGAAAATAGAATCTGAGGAAGGATGGTATAATAAATAGTCTATATTCTAATGACTAAAATTTTTATGAATATCACATCATGGCTAATCATCACACTTGGTAGATAAAGGAGCAAGCTATGGTAAATGGAGAAAACCATAACCAAGGGAAGGTGGGGCTAGTTGAGAGACTGGGCAAAGCTCAACTAAAGGAGAAATAAGATCTAAAATAGGAAGAGACTTATCTAGAGAGGGAGTGTAAATAGGATCCAAACTAGGCTCTATTGAGGGAGGGGTGAGATACATAAAAGGTTGAAGGATAATTGCAAGCATCTCAGGGATAAGTCATCTAGATGGGTTTTGGAATCAATCAAAGTGATAGGGATCAATCATATCATGATTTATAAGCATACTCCTATGAGGATATTTATAAATTAGAGGTTTGTGTACCATCTCTACCTACAATTGAGAGGAAAAATGCTAAAATTAAGAATGCTATAAGATAAAATGCTAGAATAAATACTAAAATATTGAAGTAAAGAGGAATTATAATGAATAATTTCAACATATCAAGCCTAAAAAAGACCTCATAAGACTGGATCATCTGAGGTATATCCATCATCATAATTATGTGTAAGAAGATTGATGGCATAGGTAGGGATGACCTTGTCATCTAATGTGGTGTGATGAATGAAATGTTGAGTCTTAGTTAAGACAATGGGTATGTCATCACTAGTTGGTTGATGGGAATGAGATTTAAAATAAGGGGGATGCTGAGAAATGATATGAGGTGAGAGATCCAAGGTTTTAATATTGAGATTGTTCTTTTTAGGATCATCATCATCAAAATATAGGAGGTTAGGGGGTATATTCTTGATGAATTTGGGGTGACCATTGTGACCTCAAGTAGAATTGATAGGAAATTTAAACCATTGAGATTCATGAAATGGAATGCTTGTCCAGGGTTCAATGGTGGTAATATTGAATACACCACGGTCTTATAATTATTCAAAATTCCAAGGTCTAGTGTCACCTTGAATCCTATAGATGGATCCATTGTGAGGAAATTTGATGCATTGGAAAGTGGAAGAGGAAACTTATCTCATGTGATGAGTCCATGGCCTACCAAGAAAAATGTTATAGGATATATGAAATTTGAATATCATTACCTTCACATGAATGGTGATAGGTGGGATGATGATAGGGAGCCATGAAAATACTAAGGGAGGCATTTGACTTTGGTCATAGCCTTGATGCGTGTTGCATATGGACTTAAGATTACATTTTAAATATCTAAGGATTTTGATAAATTCAAGAGAGGCAACACAATTGATAAAAACCTCATCGATCAAAGCATGATTAACTTGGATATTTCTAATTTAGACACTAATAAAAATAGGAGGATCATTTGAATGAAGCATAATCTCATTAGGGATCATAGAATCAATGGGGAATTTTAGGGAAAGAGAAGTGTCTGTTATTTCATCAATGTGTATAGACATATCATCACACTATTGTAAAATGATATTTTATATTCTAGATAAGGTGGCTTCACATCCTACTAAGGGAGGATGAGGTATGTTTATTTAAAATAAAAATTACATAAGATGATTATGATGACGTGGATAGGTTTGCATATGTTTAATAAATGGGATTTGAGATGGGAGATTAGTAAGTTCTATGATAGGATCTAATTCATCATAACCCATAATAAGATTGTTGGAAAGAGTTGCATATTGTTGAAGAAGGTCCTTGGAAGGAGCGACCAAAGTGCATGTGAATTTATGTTTTTAAGATGTGGAAGGTTTAATTGGAGGACAAGTTTGTTGATTGTATTGAGAATATGGGGTGATTGACATAGATTTAGTTTGAGATAGATTGGAAGAAGTGTTGATAAAAGTTATATTATCATTGGTGATGGGTAAAGAGGTTAGAGGAATGGTATGAGAAGTGTTATCCAAGGGAGGTGTTGGAATTGGTTCATCAAAATATATAAGGTCTTCTTGCCCCAATTTTGTTAAGTGAGTTGGAGAAGAGTCTTAGATAACACAAAAAAGTTGTGAGACAATTGAGGAGTGTGGATGGGATGAGGATCAATGAAGGTAACAACCCTTTGTATATTAGTCATATTGACCACATTTTATTCAAAATTGGGTCAATAATAATATCAACATTATTGGTATAAGGGGTAGATTTATCTGGGTTATATTGGTGATTTAGAAAATGTTCTTTATAGATGGCCAAATGCGCATTAGCCTGGTCCAAAGTTTGAGATTTAATTTGTGTTTCATGGGCTTTGAAGGTAATTTAATATGTTTATTATTGTTTATAAATGATATAATCATTGTAATGTTGTCTATAAAATCATCACTAAGCTCATTGTGGAGAGGCTTAAAATCTGCCTTCCTGTGGCTATCTCAGAGGAGCAAGGGGGTTTCATGGCAGGCAAGCAAATTTTGGATGACATGGTTATAGCATCAGAAGCTATTCATTCTATGAGTACTTCCCAGGAATGAGCAATGTTTATTAAGCTTGATATGGCTAAGGCATATGATAGGGTCAGTTGGGGCTTCTTGCAAAGAGTTCTTTTGGCTTTTGGCTTCAACCAGGACTGGATCCACTAGGTACTCAGCTATGTGATGACTCCTTCTTTCTTGGTCCTTATTAATGGAGCACCCTCAGAGCTATTTGGCACTTCTAGAGGACTTCGGTAGGGAGACCCACTCTCTCCATATTTGTTTATCATTCTGGCAGAGGGACTTGGGCAACTTATTAAGCTCTAGATTTCTCAGCATATGCTTCAGGGATGGCATTGGGGGAATGGATTACCCACTTTGTCCCACCTCCTATTCGTTGATGACACTTCCCTTGCAGGGAGAGCTCAAATTTAGTAAGATGAAGCTTTTTGGCTCACCCTGTACACTTATTTGGTGGCTTCTGGGTAGAAAGTTAATGATTAAAGTCCTCCACTATGTTTTTCAACACTCCTAAGCCTATCCAGAGGAGAATTATTGCTATTTTGAGGTTTCAGTTATAGTCTCTTCCCCTCACTTACTTAGGAGTCCCTATTGTGGTGGGAAGATAGTCAAGGCTCTTTTGGCAAAATGTGCTAGATAAACTTAGATAGAAAGTTAATCATTGGACTCATAGGTGGCTCTCTACTGCTGGTAGGCTGAAACTTTTACAATTAGTGATTCAAGCCCTTCCAATTTACTGTAGTATGGTTCAGGCTGCCCTGGGGTACTTCCTTAAGGAATTTGATGCTCTTTCTTGCCAATTTTTGTGGAGCAGCAATCTGCAAAATTCCAAATGGAGTCTTCTTAATTAGGACACTGTTTGTCAACCAAAAAAGGAAGGTGGCCTTAGGGTGTGCTCTGTAATTCTATGCAGTTAAGCTCTTGCTACCAAACTTTATTGGCAATGGTGCTCCAGTCAAGCTCACCTTTGGGCCCGTATCCTAGCTTTCAAGTACTATCTGGGGGTTGATACGATGGATATTTCAAGACTTCCTCTTGAGGGATGAGGGTCGATGGTGTGGGATACCCTCAAGCATGGAGCTCATCTAGTGAAACATAGCCTCTTTTAGATCTGCAATAGGGGATTAGATGCTCTCTTTTGGAGTGACTCTTGGGATGGGTTTCCCCCTCTTTTATCCTCTCATCCACATTTGTAGCTACTCTGTGATTCTCTACTATATGCTGGGTGGAATATGATGGATCATTATAATGAGGCCTTCAAGATGGACACAGTGGTGGGGTATCGATGGAAGAACTATTTGGACTGGCCATCGAGTGGCCCTATGGAGGATCGGCTAGAGCTATCCCAGATTTTGGCCTCTAGGGAATGTAGTTCCTTGTAGGAGTGAGATGTGTTGGCATGGGGTGGAGATCCCTCTGAGAAATACTATGTATCATTTGGGTACCTTGCATTGACAAGGAAACTATTTAAAGTGGTGATCTCTTGGGGGAAGAAGGTCTAGAACAACTATTCTTGGCCTAAGTGTAACTTTTTCCTCTGGGTTCTAGTTTACAATAGGTGTCTTACTTAGGACAACCTCTAAAAATGGGGCTTCCAAGGGCCCTCTAAGTGTGTTCTATGCCACAACAGCGAAGAAACCATCTCCCATCTTTTCTTTCAGTGCTCCTTTGCTAAACAGATTTGGCACCTATGGTGGGAGGTGTGGGACTGCCCTTGTTGGCACGTTGCTTCTCTATCTAAATTATAGGACTGATTGGGTCACCCTCCCTCTTAGGCTTCACCTCTTCAGGTTGTTTGGTGCATCGGCCCATCTTTTATCTTGTGGCATCTATGGCTGGAGAGGAATAGGAGGATTTTTTAGGATGTGAATATTGAGTTCAAGGTCTTGTGGGGGAAAATTACAAATTCTATTCTTGAAACCATCCATGCTAAGTGTGAGGTGGCTGTGGACTTGGGTTCGGCTGATTATAGGATCTATGCGTGCCTTGCTACTGCGTATCCAAGAGATAGTCCCTTCACCCCTCACATCCCAGTGCATGAGTGTAGATAGCTTATGCACCCTGTCAACTAAATGGGACGGTGGTCTCCCCTTGCAGCTGGCATCCTCAAAGTCAATATTGATGGGTCATCTCTAGGAAATCTTGGATCAGTTGGTGTTGGCAGGGTGGGATGTGATAGTTTTGGTAAGATGCAATTTTTCTTTTCAATTCACAAAGGCTATCATATGAATAACCTCATGGAAGCTCTTACTATCTTGATGGCTATTCAACAGTGTTGTTATCTTGGCTAGCATAGAATCATCTATGAATCTGAATCGCAAGTGGTTGTTAATATGCTGAATAAGTGGGATTTGGAGATGGTTGACTGGCATTTGGCTGGGGTGGTGCAACATGTGCTTCAGCTTTGTACTTCCTTGGAGTCTGTGACCTTTATGCATATTCCCCATGAATGGAACAAGGTAGCTAATTGTTTGGCCAAATGGGCCTCTGAACATGGACCACCTTGGAACATCTTGGATCATATGATGTTGCCCCTCGATTTATCTCAGAAGTTGGTTCAACTTGTTGACCAGGATAATGCTATGTAACTTCTTATTTTCCCATTTTAAATAATATTTTTACCCCTCTTTTAGTAAAAAATAAATAAATGATATAATCATGGTAAAAATGAGGAATGAGAAGGAAATTCATAGCCAAATTATGAATTTGCCTATAAGTCTCATGAGAATGACCCCATCTAGCATGAAACTGACAAAATTTATTGGGATAGTACCATGATTTCATGGGATGTGTGGGATCAAGTTCTCATGGAAGATGACTTGGTATATGTTTTTTTAACTCTTCCAAGGATAAAGGTTTATGAACATTCATGTTATTTATTGAATATAAATGAGTATTAGTGATGTGTTTGGGAAAGGAAGTTTACTCCAGAGTTTGGTTGGGAATAATAACTTGAATATTATGAATGGTATCATAGGAATAAATGATACCATCATTGGTAGCATGAATATTATTATTTTTTATTAACATGCAAATACCAATATAAGGTTGGGATGGATAGAATTGATGCATGAAGAAATATTGATGCTTTTCTTGGTTAATAACCTCTTCAAAAGTTCATGGTGAGAGAGTTTGGACCTGATATTGTAACTTGGGAAAAAGAATGTTGGTAAACAAATGAAAGAGGTTGTTATCTACCATATTATTTTCACATTTTATATATAATTTATTCCACCATTTGATGAAATATTGTGTTGTTTCAGTCTCAAGTTGATTACAATTGATAAAATGGGCCAAGATATTTCTAGGGAGATCACTAGTTTATAACCCTTGGAATAGAGCATTGAATAAATATTCCAAACTAGTGATGGAATGTGATTTTATTTATTTGTACCAATATAAATCATCATCATGAGAGTTTTGGATAATAATTTGGTAATGGTAAAAGTATTTAAATTGACCCAATCTTTATATAGATTTACAAATGTTTTTAAGTGGAGAGTAGGATCGTCTGATCCATTTTAATTAATGGTAGGGGTGATGCCTCCTATATTTATATTAGGAATTTGAGGTGTAAGAGGATTATTTTGAATTTTCTTTATTGTTTTTTTAACAAGAGGATGTTGAGGGATAATATTACCAAGGGAATATTGAAGAGGAGGTAGGGGAACATTTTGGTTATGTGTGCCCCATAGAACCTATTGAGGATGGTTTTGAAGATGGATAAGATTATTTTACATTTTCATCAATTGATTTACATTGTTAGATTAGAAATAATTCATTTAATTAATATTTTTAAATAGAAATTGATGGGTTTGAGTAGTATTATGTGAATTATTTGAAGCATTAGAATTCATACTAGTGGCATGGGTACCAATATGGGTGTTAGTAGTAGCTTGAGAATAATTGTTGGTAAGTGAGGCACTAGTAGCATGATTAATTTATGTGGAAAAAGATGTAATAGTAGAGGGATGAGAATAAGGGGCACTAGAGGCATGACTACCATGGGTATAAAATGATGCACTAGTGGAAGAATTGAGAAGAGTGGGTCTTAGAAGAGGCCCACTAGATGTAGAACCTACCATGTTAGTAGAGATACTAGGCATGGAGGTTGATGAATTCAAAGAGGAAGATGTCATGATATGAGAAGGGGTAAAAATAAAGGGAAGAGGTTGAGAAGAAAAAAATATAGTGTCCCCGAATCCATGTGAAAATGTAGGAGAAGGTGAATGGGGATCCTCGACTTGACTACTTATCATGAGATGGTAAATAATAGAAGGATATTTTCCTCAATATTGAGGAAATTCATTAATGAAGAAGAACATTTTTAGGGTATACTCTAATTTAGGTTGATATTCAAATGAGAAGAGATGATTATGAAGTGCAGAGGAATGAGGAAGGGTCTCATAGTTTGTAGTGTGAGTGGATACATGCACATTACATTCATCTAGGGTAGGAGCCACATGATGCTTATGGGAGAACCTATTGGGATTGGTAAAAACCATCATATATATTGAATTCAATTCAATGTTGTCTCAAAATAGTAAGCTCATGATGAAGGAGAAATATTAGGGAAGACAAAGTTAATGCAAAGGCAAAGAGATAGGAAGGAGACAGAGTCGACTAGGTCAATTGTGTTTAGTAAACCAAGAGATAGATAAGAGTACAAGGTTGACTAGGGTGACTTAATACTAAAAATAGGGTAGGAAATTGAGAAAAGAAGGATACATGGGTGATGAAGTTGACTTAATACTATAGCTTGACTGGTAGTAAAGAGTACAGGGTCAACTAGGTTGACTTAGTATTGAAAATAAGGAAAAACATAATTTGATAAGGATATATGGTTGTTCGGGTCAACTTAGTACCATAACCTAGTTAGAATAAAAAAATAAAGGGTTGAATAGGTTAATATAGTACTATAGGTAGGAAAAAACATAGTCTATAAGAGATTGTGTCAAACAAAATGATAGTGTACTAAAAATAGGGAACATTTTTGCAATGTAATTTGAAGTTATAAATGGAAACAAACACACAAATACATGGATTAATGAGAATGATTCAATTGGGGAACACATCACAAAACCTTGCACCAATGCTAGCCAATGCAATTTTTTGCAATACAAAACATAATGATCAAAGATCAAGTAATCAACTAAAAAGTAAATGCTAAATAAGTGGTCATCCTAAGTGTTGTTAGATTATTATAAAGTTTTATTTTAAGTGTGATAGGGAAGTTGGCTAAAAATAGGAAACTAGAAAGCAATCTATAGATGGTTTCAAGACATTTAGGATGAAAGGGATATGTGTTGGAAATGGTACTAGCTTGGTATTAGGGCCTACCCCCTAACTTCACAATCCCATTATGATAAGGGTTTTAGGTGCTTTGACAATATATACCATTCACCATGTGTTTATACATGGCTAGAATACCAAGTTGGCTTCCCCCTTGGTGATGAAATCCAAGTCAATAGGCCTTGGGAAGACAAATGTTAAAGGAATTTTGAGTATTATGTGATTTTTTAGTGTGTTAAAAAAAAAAAATAGTGAAACCAAATGGAAATTTGAAAAACCACCTAATTAGACTATGTGAGCTACTCTAAGCATACAAATAGTTAAAAATGAAAGTGTGAATTAATTACTAGCAAATAATTGTTAATTCCTAAATTAAGAATGGTATAAAGTTAGTTCAGATGACAATGTATGAAAAAATTACAAAATAGTTTTGATTGGGTTTTTAATATTATATGGAAGTAAGATTCTTTAATAACAAAGTCAACCAGGTTGAATTAGTCTTTTAGATAAAAGACAAACTAAAGAACAAAGTTGACCAAGTCAACCTAGTTTGCTATAGGGTTGTAGTTTTGAAGGCTATAAAATTGCATAAAATATATTTGTAATGAATTAATAAATTAATAAATAGATAAATATAGGAACCTTGGTGGGTTGGAATATGATTAGGATTGAGAATTTTCTATTGAAGTGCCTTGAATGCTAATTTCAAGTTCTAAAAACTATGTCGACTAGTTTGACCTACTTCTATAAAAACCTATTTTTTTAAGCAAGATAAGATGACTAAGTCAATCTAAATGAATTAATTTATTGTTATGGATGCTAACTATAAGACCAAATCACCCTATTCGACTTAGTTTATTATCTACATGCTGACTAAAAGACTAAGTCAACCTGTCCAACTTAGTTTATTGATCTATATGCTGACTGAAAGACTAAATTAACTTTTTCAAATTAGTTTATTATTTGGGACTAAATAATAATAATATTTCAACCTATCCAATACAATAACCTATATTTGGTGAAGAAATGCATAAAAAGAATAGTCATTTTAATACGACTGTGTGTTAAACTTGCACAAAAAAGTTATAACTATAGCAGCCTGGTTGATATAGTATCACAAATATAGAAAATTAATAGAATTATAGAAATGAAAGCATGAAATAAAACCTTCAAGGGTTAGTTTTATGTCATGTTCACTAGAATGTATAAAATGATAAATGTAATAGATCTACAAATCAATTGTAGATTGAATAAGATAGATCCTACTTACACTTCCAATTGAGGATACATTAGATAATTAGGGACATGACCAGTATGGATATGATAGACCTATCCAAGAGATATCTTACCATAATAATATCACTATGGAGGGTTATAAATCCTTCAGTCAAATAAAACTACATAATAACCCTAACTAGGTCCTATATTTTCATTTTTACTAAAATAATAAGTAAAGTAAAAATTTAATCTAGTGCTCACCAAATCTTGTGGCACAAAGTGGGGGTAATAACCACTAAAATTAAACATTCATAGAAGACATATACTCATGGCAATGTATACAAAATCCTATTTCAGGGAAGAGAAGTGCAAATGCATATCTATCTACTCTTACAAAGGAGAAATAAAGTTAGGAATACTTACCTTTGAAGATGAACCCACTGAGCCTTAATCTCTTCCTTGGCCAAGATGATTCAAAATAGGTTTTTGTGGTATGTAAGGATGAAAAGGATAAATCATCTCTAGGATATACAACCTATCAATGCATCCAAAAGATGTTTCCATAAGACAAGATCTTTATCTCCAAAGAAAGTATGAAACCCTAAGATTGCTCTTTAAGTATAATGGTGGATAATCAGATGCAAAATATATATTACATCTTCTTCTCTTCTTTTATAAATGGTGAAATTAATGTGTTTATATAGGTGGATCTAACACTAAACTTTTTTGAAAGTTTTGGTTGACAAGGTTGACCCAGTCAACCTAATATTGAAATTGACCAAAAACTAACTAGGTTATGAACTATGTCAACCATGTCCAACCTAGTTCTTAGTACACTTTTGTAAATAAAAATATAAGGTTGATGTTTGACATAATAATGTAAACTTCCAAAAAGGGGGTTAGGCTATGGAAAGGGATAATGAGGATGGTAAATGATTAGAAGAGGGTACAAAATAAGAGGCAAATCTTAGGGGAATGGTTTTTGGGAGATAAGTGTGTAGATAAAAAGTGGAAAAAGGGAAAAAAATCCTTTGAAGCATCAATGGTCTACCCACCTCTTTCATAATTCACCCCTTAGGGAGTTCACTCAGAGAGATTGAGACTTGATAGGTTCTTACAATATAAAAAGCATTAGTATTTGATAAACTTTAAAAATATTATGTATACAAATATAGTATATGGTAACTTACATCTCAAATATAAGGAATAAATGGTTTCAAAAAATAATAATATAAAAACAATATATATCTCTCACTATACTTCAACAAAGGTAAATTTTTATAAAATATGGTTGTAAATATGCAAGAAAAGTAAATGTTTATAAAGGGGTTTAAACTAAAGTAAAAGATGGGATAGAATGGTTGTAAAGGGGTAGGGTGAAATGGTTAAAAAAAAGGAAGTATATATAATCTAAATTGATTAATGGATGGTATACACAATCCTATATCTATACCATCCTATTTGGTATGGGGAATAACCTAAACAAGGATACACACATAGACATACAAAATAAAACACAATAAACAATGTTTGATCTAATTATTAAAATAAAGAGTGTAGGGATAAAAATAATTACTTTTGAGTGGATCCATCGATGCTTCAATATCCCCCTTTGATCAACTAGATATTTTCAAGAGAATGTTGTAGATTGAAGACCTAATATGGTTATGTGAAGTCCTATATATCCTCAGTTATGAACTCTCAATGATTTATCATATTGAGCTTTAATAACAACATGATAATTTATCTAATATAAATTTTTAAGCCAATAAATCTCCCAAATACTTTATTAGGGTATAAAAATGAGCACAATAAAAGAGTATTAATGTGATATGATCTGATATAAATGAAATTTGACCTACATATAAGGTTACAATACCCAAAACCAACTCTAAAATATAATTTGATGGTATTTTTATGTTTGATATAGTTGGATATGTCATCGAGCACAACCCAAAACCAACTCTAAAATATAAGTTGATGGTATTTTTATGGTTGATATAGTTGGATATGTCATCTATCATAATATAGTATTGACCATGTTGATACAATATAAATGTTAGAATACACATTGAAAAATGTATCGATATGACCAATAGAGTACAATAAGGATAAAATCACAAAACTAATGGTATTAACTAGTTAATATCATAGGATATAAGGAAGCTATTGAATCTAGATAAAAATTAGATAGAATGGATAAATAGATAGAAACTTAGAAAAGTTTTGATTGATATTAGTAATGGTGAAATTATTATATAATTCAAACATCTTTTTCAAATCACAATAAGTTATTCCTACCCCATTATCAGTGCAACATTTAAGGTATACACTCAAGGAGATTGATACATCGACAAGCTACTACAAGAGAAATCATAAATAAATGATAAAGTGAAAAATATTGTGTATAAAGTGGAACCACTTAAATTTGATAATTATGCAAAAAAATCATAATTCAAATTAATAACATAAAATTACACAAACATCCTTAAACATGCAATTCAATGACTAATAAATGCCTAGGGGGCATTTTTAACTATCTATATGTACTTATATTAAACTCAAATAACAAGATTTTAAGACTCAAAATTAATTACATATGTAAATTACCTTCGTAACTCAAATTTTAACCTCTAAACTTTATATTTTTTTAGATGATTCCTTACAAAAATTGGGGAGGGTCAACAAACATCTACCCCATGGTCTTGATGCATTAGTAACATTTCATATGATAAAATACCCATTAGATTTGAACTTGGGTAAGTGAAAATAATGTCTATATAGTTTTACCAATTGGTTACAACTTGTGGTCTAATGCAAAATAACAAAATAAGTTTCCTAACTTGAACTTGTTTAGAGAGAGAACCTCAACAAAAAACTACATTTCACATTGGTTAGCTCTATAAATAAAAAAGAATCTAAAAAACATCTGAAAATACATATACCACATATAAATAAATTGTTATTTTGATCAAAATTATTATTAAAATAGGAGGTAGGTGAGGCCTATTATTTAATGATATGATGGTTTATATACTATGTGGAGAGAATAAAAAAAAATTGATGAATAAACCAAATGGCCAAACAAGATAGGAAAATTGAAGAGTATGGTTTGAGGGATTCAACATTGTGTGTGTGTGTGTGTGTGTGTGTGTGTGTGTGTGTGTGTGTGTGTGTGTGTGTGTGTGTGTGTGTGTGTGTGTGTGTGTGTGTATCAAACATGGGACTATAATTTCAACATAAATGAGATCAATTACTTCCTATGTTGATTATTCCTCAATCACCGAAATCACACCAAATTTGAATCATAAAAATATTTAGGTTGTAGCAAGAAATAAAAATAAAGTAAGTATAGTAATGTAAAAAAACCATTTAATTTTTTTACATTAATCCCATCACATTAATACATTATAAGATTTAAATGTTTTAATGTTACTATTTTTCTCAATTTTAGGATTTTTTTTAGAAAATAATTTCCCAATGTTTGACACAAATATTTTGATGACACTATTTATGTAAGAATATCTAACACAATGTTTGCCATAAATATTTTAATGAAAATATTAATGAAAGAATATCTAACACAAAGTTAAATGTTTCTCTATCAACTATTTAGCACAAAATTTGGATTAAATTTAATGTCACCTTATGTGATGTCAAATAAATGTGTGTCATAATTAGTCTCAGGTTGATTCTTTTATTAAAATGTATCTTTTTTTAATATGAGCCAATTTTTGTGTCATTCATTTTACATTATGGACTTTTGTAGAATAATTACATCATAAATTGTGTCAATGCATGTTTTCTAATGGTAAGAATCAAAATTAAGATATTCAAATAATTTTTAATGGTGCTTTTTATATTGTTTAAATATAAATATATAGAATAGTATTAATTGGACAAATTATTATTGTACTATTAAACTTTTTTTAATTTTTAAATTTATATTATCATCATTCCAAGGATTATTATTAGAATGATTATTAACTTACTAATAAAATATGAATTAAAATAAAAAATATTATAAAAAATGGTAATTAGAAAATATAATACTCAAATCAAATTCTAATTTAATCATTATCTTCATTAATTATGTATATAGGGATATCATTATTTACACCATTTAAAGACTTGATATAATAAAAAATAAATGAACTAGGAATGACTAACTATTAGTCATCATGATCATAATCATCTTCATCATTTCCATCATTATCATTGATTGCATTGTGATATTTAGTTTATTTATGATCATCATCATTTCAACTAATTACCTATAATAAAAAATATAAAAATTAAGATTCATTTCTTATTAGGAAAATAATATTTTTTGATTGGATAAATGTCTAGATTTTTATTTAAGCCTCAACCAGTTTTGGGACACAACATGAGGTCCAATCTCCCCATAAGATGAAAACCAAAATTAAAGTGATACCATTAACCTGGATATTTAATTTAAACTAAGAAAACCAAAGTTAAAAAGAGAAGATTAAAACCTAAAATAAATGTTAAGTCTAAGTTTAACTTTACGTAAAAACCAAAGAACAAAAATAAACCAGTCAACCAAGACAAAGCAACATCTTGAGCCCATCTCTAATTTAACCTTTAACTGCCAACGCCCATTTGCTTCTAATGGAAAATAATGATTCTATTGTCCACTATGTGCCTCCATTAATGGAATTTTGAGCATCAAGTTAGAGTCTCTCTACTTATATTTTCCTGCCCCTTTTGCCTTTCTTTCCATAGTTGGGGGTAATTAGATCACTAGGTGTCTGGACAATAGTCAAGAAAGCCTTACTAACCAACTCTTCTTCTTCTTCTTCCTCCCACCCTTCCTCTGCTTCTTCTAAATTTTATGAAGCTTCTTTTAGTTGAGGACTATCCAATAGAGAAGAATAAAATCTCACACATGCTAATTCATTTTTCCTTTCTGCCACTTTCCTTTTTGACTTGGGAGAAGAATGTTGTCATATCACTAGATCGATCAAAACCTCTGTGACCATTGAGTTCTTCCCAATCTAATGATTCAATTGAACTTCATATAGGAATTTTATAATATTATTATTAATAGAAATAGATTTTTATATTTTTTAAAAATTTAAAACCAAATATGGATTCAGAAAGCCCACTTTTCTAACCCATTTTTGCAATATCAAAGCCTTAGATTCTTTAAAACAATTCTCTAGACAAGAAGCAATCTTGTGATATATCTAATTACACTTAAAGCATCTAAAGGTAAGACCTTAAAAATTAATATATTGAGTCTACATACCATGAGAGGATGAAATCTAAATACATTGATGTATTGGTTTGGATAAATCAACCAATATACACACTCTAACAAAACTTAGTTAACCTCAACTAAATTATCTAGTTTCAAGAAAACTCCCAAATTTCCAACCAAATATTTGAAAAGATCAAGATCCCACAAAACTAAGGGTAGATTATATAACCTAACCAAAATAGATCTTATGAAATAACTGAGGAACCCAGATCAAAAAAGGATGCCCAGGGGCATAAAACATGCCTTGTTTGCCTATAAACTAGGGCCCATTTGACCAAAAAAATATCTCTCTTTGAAAGAGTGAAGCTGAATAAGGAAGAATCCGTTTGATAGTATTTAAATAAAGGGATATTGAATGAAATACTAGGTTTTAGTTGACCATTACAATAGAACTTCCTAGGATGGCCATTTCCATACACATTTGACAATCAACAACTTGCTACCCCTTTCTTGGTCAATCTATGAGAGCACATAATCCAAAATTTCCAATAATGGAGGAGAATCAGAAAAAATTAGGGGGACATCACCTAAATAGGACATTTACAATGTTCTCTTTTGAGTATTTTCTATTTGAGAAATCCCTTTTGAACCTTCCAGGGGTGATACTTCCTCCTCTAGGTAATTTTTTACCTGGATCTGACTTATGGGAATCATATAAGGATGAGAATTAGTTTGATTCCTAAGAATAAGCTCTTTATAGAAATATCTATAGGAATGAAAATTATTTGAAACATTTTTACAAGAGGGATACACCAAAGCTTGGCTAATCATATCTGCCTCTACTGAAGCTTCCAAAATCTTTCTCCCATGGGTAAAACCTCCTTAAAAAAAACCATTGTTCAAACCCTACTACTCGAACCCTAAAGTATATTCTTGAATCTTCAAAACTATTTTTAACTATTCAAAATCTATATAAGCACCCTTAAAAGATTTATTTTCCAATATTCCCATTCCTGATATTTTACTCACCTCTGGTCCCCTCTCTTCCCAGCTTGACCTAAACTCAACTCCTTCGCTACTATATCCACCCTTCTTCCCAATATTACTTTATGCTACCTTCTGCAAATTAGGTCTCTTTTGCCCCTATGATCCATCCCCTAATGCTGATGTAGTTGTTTATGCATCCTTCCCTATGTTCACCACCTATTTTCCAGAACATACCACTACTAACGCTTTCCTCAGACCATCTATTGTTACTATTGCTATCTTCGATGCCATACAAAATTATGAAAATAAAATATTAACATACAAGGAAAAATATATTTGAAATAATATTTGCTAGGGTGTAATTAAATATGCAAAAAATAACTTATAAAAGGTCAATAATGAGATTTGGAAATTCTATGTAAAATAAAAACTAAAATTTATTTATTTATTTAGTGCATAACATATTAATTAATAAACTATAACAATAATTTAAAATTGAAGAAGAAAATACTTCAAATTTTATAGTATTAATTGATATCTATATGACATGACTAATATCAAATTACTTGAATGTGTTTTTCCATATCAATGCTATATTAGTGTTTCCTAACCTTCATTCAAGTTATATGTATGTGATCATCTAATGGTGTGACTTTGGGTTATAAACTAGACATAAAAAAATATCATGACTTTAAAAAAGTACAAATAAACCAAAACCCCTCAACTTTGAAGAAAATATTACTAATATAAATAGTTACAAAATCATCATATATTTGTGCATGACATTTTTAAATGTAAAATATGTCCTCTTTAATTGGTTTGCACTAAATATCCTATGCTTGTAAATCATGAACAAGAAAATAACTAGCTTGGTATTTTAAATTAATTAATTATAAAAATTATAGTACTAATAATAATAATCAAAATTTTATTAAAATATGATATAATATGGGTAAGATTCTAAAATTAGGTAGCACTACATATAGGCCTTTTTGCCTTGTATAATCAATAATTGGGCTATTATGAAGCCGTATTTATATAAATTTTATGGACCCATTTTTTTAATCATGTCCTCTACTTCCCATTCTCCTAATACTTTTCAAATAAAATTTTCCACTCTAAATAATGTATAATACATTGCTTTTTTCCATTCTTTTCTTGAGTTAATATTTGTTATCTTATTGTTTTAATGGAATGCACACAATTGTGGTTTAAAGATAAACTAATTAAAATAAATCATATAACATTATGCATAATTTCAAACATGACCTAGGTACAATAATATGGCAAAAAAAACATATATCAAATGTGTAAAATAGAGGATATTTTACTTAGAATTTGATAAATAAATTCCTTAGAGAAAAACCTAAGATTTTAATCACTTGTATATGGTTAGATTCTAAAAATAGGTAGAAATGGGTCTAGAAGTAATCCTATAAAATTTCTACCAAACAAAGAATTTATAATATTTGAAAAAAATAATAGGTTTGATTTTGAAATTTAATTAGGTTCGATTATGATCATAGAGTTCAATTTTTGTTGGAGGTGTTAAATAGTTCAGAACCTTATTTTGGTACAAATGAGAAATATTTATAGATATTTAAAAATACTATGTCACTTCACATTCCAATGGTTTTTATAATTCACAAAACTACTCTTCACATTTTGAATACATTTCATGCTCAAAGAGAGTCACATAAAAACAAAAATAGCATACCACATATAGAATGGTGTGATACACAGACTTGAAATATAGTTATACATTGTGATTTTGTATCCTTATTCTCCTACCAACACTTTATCGAACTTAAATTATTGTTTCATCCCAAGATAAATTCATAAGAAGTGTGTTTCAAAATAGATCTAAAAGAGTTTCCTGCTAAAAAGGATCAAAATAAAAACATTATTTATAGTTATCACTCAAGGTGTCATTTATGAGTTTTCCTCTCTTACACACTACTTAATCTCCCTTTTAGGTTTTCAAACAAGTATCATACCACTATAACACCCTTTTATGTTTTTAATAGACTGACATAACCAAATGGATTCTATTTACATGTTTTAAACCAATTTATCCTTGATCCTAATGTTTTAATTTAATCAACTAAAATTCTCTTCAAATATTAAAAATTTAAGTGTTTGTAGTAATTACGTAGGATATGGTGGCATGGATTGCATCAGAGGAACTGAGAAATTGAAATGATGATTCTACTTAAGTTGATGAAGAATAATTCATGGTTGGATCATTTAGTGTTGGTGATGGTTGTTACATTTGAGTCATTCGATGTGAAACTATGACCATCTCTCTCTGATGAAGTTCATATTAAAACTAATTTAGAGGGATGAATGTAGGATCCTAAATGATGTCTAAGATGAAGCTATATAAATGTGGCAAGTAAATTTTTACATCATCTAGTTAGTGAAGACTTATTTCACTATACTAAGAATTATGTGTATCATGATTTGGCACACCATTATATTTTTAATACCACCATCTTCTATGATGGTGAGAAGTGTCCTAGAATTCAACACTTTTTGTTGGATTTCTTGGGATAGCTCTTTTAGGTGATATTAATTCCTCTATGTTTTTATGCATACAAATGTATTGAGTAACATCTCATTCCAACATATTTATAATTTATACATGACATTATCTCTTAATTAATTTTATTACTTGAATGTGATGTCCATTGTGTCTAAGGTATCATATAGATCCACCATTATTATTTTACCTCTATCTTCCTTATCAAAATCTGATTCGGATTCAAACCATAAGTGTTCAATTACTAATTCCAATTGATCATCCCTCATGTTAAGTGTTATGTTTAGAAAAAATCAACATCTAAAACTTGTTGATTCTCCTCCAAAAGTTAAAATATTACCTCCATCTCCAACTTAATGTTTTACCCCTATGTGTGAATCTCTTGTAACTTCTACACAAGGATCCAATATTTTTTAAGTTGTAGTAAGAGATTTGAAATTTATTTATATTTATATATAATTTGGACACCCAAAAATTGAGTGACCAATGTAGGGTAAGTACTATCAATGACTTGGTGTGCTTTGGTGAAATAGAGGTGTAGGTCTATGTTTTCCTCCTAGATCTATGAAACTTATTTCAATAAGGTTGAATCCTTATATGTAGTATATTTTTGAAATGAACTCACCCCTTCAATGTTTTAGGTATAAGAAATTAAGAATCATTAATAAATGCTTATTACACTATTATATTTAAAACCAAACTCAAACTCAGTCATGGTGGGTGCCTTCTTGATTTATGACATCGGTAGATAAAATGTTGTTTTACAAGTGGAGGGTCCAAGAATATCCCACGATAGTTAGCAAGGAAGTTATTATTTTGGTTGAATTACTTACTCTTACACATCTCCTTTGGTGTACCCTAAGCCTTGTGAGGTAGGTAGTGATTTTTTGGATTTAGGTATCGTACCCTTAGTTATGGAATTTTCTATGACTTGATGTTTTAAAAATTTCTCTACATTTATCATGGATTTAGCATAAAATTTTGCTTTAGCTTTGGCATCATCCTCTGCCTTAGTTTTGGATTTTACCTTTACCTCTTCCTTGGCCTCTTTTTCCTAACCCTACTTATTTACATGTTCATCTTATCTGCACAGATATTCTTTTCATTTTTTTTTCTTTTACCTTAGTTATTTCCTCAATTTCAACCTTCTTATACTATGTTTCTTATGCCTCTTGGCTTGCATGTTTTGTGTCTTGATTTACAAATTATTTTTCTCCCTACCACTTTTGGTGTTGTTTTTTATGCATTGTTTTTTATGTTTTTTGGTGAGAATTTACTTCCTCCCTTTACTTCTACACAATAGTTTCTTCCTCTTTATTCTTTTTTTATTCTTCCTATTACTTATTCCATTCCTCATCTTCATCAAATTTATGTTTTTCCTTCTCCTTTATATTCATATTCTCTTCCTTTCCATCCTTCTTCATAGTTTTTTTCCTTACCTTTTCTACCTTAACTGGTGCCTATGAAGCTTGCTACTAAGTTAGGGTGTCTTCATATTTTTTTGAATGCTTACGATCAAGTGGGTCCAAAGTTATGATCTCTTATTTTTATCATGAAGGATAAGATGAAGGAGATGAATCCACCATTATGTGCTTTCTTGCTAAGGAATTTGGCCTAGAAAGTGGCACTAATACTTTCTTTAGTCTCTTGTAGGCCCAAGTTATTTATTTTTGTTTGGATGCCAAAGTTGGATCTTTTTGTGTTTGATATTCCCTAATATGAGAGAATTGACAAAATAGACCATACATTCCCTAATTGATTATGAAAATCTTAGTATAGTATGGTTAGTTTATTATGTACTAGAAGTTGTATTGGACTCTCTTCCTATGATGAAATGTCTTACACTTATATATATATTGAACATGAACCTAACTACTGAGGGAATGTTGTCTACACTCTTTAAGACCCTGAACCTAGATTTGGTTTAAATAATTCATCTTGTTAATACTTGTAATATACATATTTCCCCATATTATCAACTATTATGGTAGGTGTAGGTATGGTAATAACAACCCACATGTATTTTCATATCTAGCTCTACACTTGTCAAATGTGCACTACACTCTAGAAGAAAAAATAATTTTCTTATTCGAGATCATATAATTCATTTCCTATGTCTATGAGTATATATTACAAATATAACTACTATTCAATGACTAATTATGCAAGATCACATTCTAATGTAATTTTTGGGACATGTTTGTGCTCTATAGCCATGATTTAGTGTTGTGTGTCCTCTTATTTTATAGAAGTGGTGAGGCTCTGCATGATGTCACTAATATTTTTCCTATTACATATTAAGATGAAGCTAATTTTTTTTAGGTGGTGCTTATCCCTCTAATTGTTGGTGTAGACACTATAAAACTTCACACTTATAGTTTTTAATGACTAAATGCCTTAGGATCCCCTAAAACTTATTAAACCTTACCAAAACCCCCCTTAATCCAACCAAATCACTATTTTCCTAGTCACAAATATCATACAAAATCACTATTTGAAATTTCTATTTAGAAGTACTATTCACCATCAATATTCATTATGGGACCCACTTCACTATTCATGATGACATGGAAAGTGAAATGGCATGTGACATGTCAAGTGACATGGGAGGTCATTTGGGAGGTGATATGGCAAGTGATGTGTCTTGATGTGGGACATCATACCCCACTTGGGACCCTTCCTAAGGTGCTTGATGACCTCATTCAAGCATCACAAGGGCCCCCCTTAAACTATGGTGAATTTCCCCTTAAGGGGTCATTATTAAACATGTATTTTTGTCTTCCAACATGAAATTAGACTTTAAAAGAGATACATACCTCTTTAAGACTTTGGAAAAGACAAAGGGCACCCATTGTTGACTTTTTAACCCAAGTGGAGGCTCAACAACCCAAATAGGAGACTTTCCAACCCACATGGGAATATTTCACAACCTCAACTTAGACTTTTCATACCCCACATAGAAAATTTCACCAAATTTGGTGTGACATCTCTTTACGTTCTTAAATGAAGACAAATAAGGGTGGTAAAAATTCTTTAGTCTCATTCAAACCCATGTACATGATTTCCATTCAAACTTGGATTCATGTGTAAAGAGAGATTTTCCAACCTACATATGAATCCCCACCAACCTCACCTTGAATAAATCATGCAACATTTGGAGAAATTCTAATTTCTCCACTATTCCTATATTTTGGCATGTTTCCCAACATCAAATTCTGTAAATACCCCCCTCTCCTTCACCCAAGGTTAAGTTAGAAGTTAGTCTTTGGTTTTTATCATCTTGTTATAGGTTTTTAGAGGAGGTCATAATATTAGAGGTCATCATCATCTTGGAGAAGAAAAAGACAAAACATCAAAGTTCTGTCAAAGCTCTGCCAAATTTGCTTCAACAACATCAACACCAACATCTTCTTCAACATTCTTCTTGAAACTTGGAAGTTAACCCTGGTTTTATTTGTTGCAATTTAATTTCTTATCCTTCTTGGCCTATTATTTCTTGAATTCCAAACCCAACCATTGGCCTTCTTATTATATTGGCCTCTATAACCATTACCCATAACCTCTTCATTTTCCTTTCCCCTTTATCCATTTACCTTCACCCCTTAAAGATTTTCCATATCAACCATTTTCCAACCATAAACACATCACTCTTTTTACCTTTGCCATTTCACCAAACCAAGAACCAAAACATTTCTTTTAGCTAATTTTTAACAATTTTAATTATTCAGACTATTTACTTTAGTTTAATCATCTTAGCAAAGCATTTAGTTTAAATTAATTAAATTTAGGTTATTTTCTATATTTAATTTCAGTTTAATATTTTAAATACATGTCTTCTTCATTTTTATCTATCAAACTTATGTGTTAAAAGTAGGTGGATTGACAACCTCCTAGAAAGCTTTCATTTCTAAGATCTAGCTTATGCTAGGCAATCCACCCATCTCTTTGTCTAACAAATAAGTTTTTTTTAGTGTTTTATTGTAATATCAGGTCATTAATTCCTATTCAAATATGATCTCTCCAAAATCACTTGGATCTAATG
The DNA here is from genome assembly GCA_037957365.1 of Torreya grandis. NCBI lineage: Eukaryota > Viridiplantae > Streptophyta > Pinopsida > Cupressales > Taxaceae > Torreya > Torreya grandis. The sequence goes on along the minus strand of JARHVA010003423.1, from coordinate 1,669,500 downwards.
TGTGCACTTTAATAGGTTCTCTTCTACACACCCTTCATAACTAGTTTCTTCTATTCAAACTTTTTTTAAAAAAGCAAAAATTAGATAGAAATATTTTGGCACACCTGGTGGGACCCTTGAGTTTTCTTGGGTTCATATATGTTTTAGGACATTTATAATTTAATTAGTGAAAGTCACTTAGTTTCATTCTAAGAAAATTAAGATTTCCTTCTTACTTAATAATTAAAAAAAAAAACACAAGTTTTAGTTACATTTTTAAAAACGTTAAAGTTTATTTTCCTTGCATCTTTAAAATAAATAAAAATAACAATCATCCTATGATTAGGACTTGCATTTTTATATTTAATTTAGAGATTTTGTATGCATTTAAATAAATCTAAAATTTTATTTTGGGTTTAAAATAAACACCTTGCATCCATTGAATTAATTGTTGATCTTAATTCATCTAGTAACTAGGAGGAATAGTAATTTTATCATAGCTTTCATTTGTCTTCACACACTAAGACAAACCAATGAATAACAAACAAATCAAAACAATACTTGAGATAAGGATCGACTAGGATTTCATCACCTAGTGATAACTTTACCCCTCCTAGCTATCTCACTTAAATTTAACCACCAAGGGGAGAACAAACTCAGCTCTCTAGTTAAGTATAAACTCTAGACTTGGTATATCTTGGCTAAGAACCTATCACCCTTATCACTACAAGATTGTGAAGTGAGGGGGTAGGCCCCAATACCAAGCCACGTACTGAAGTTCAACATAGATCTTTCTTTTGAGCACCTAAACAACCTAAAACCAATCATAGCTTGCCTTTTTAGTACCTATATCAAACCAAATTCCCCTTCACACTCTTTAAGGCATAAGCCAAAAGTGATTTAAAAATAATCTTAGGCTAAATGCATTTCTAATGTTTGTGTTGATTTCTTTGAAATCTTTTTGGTTGCTTCTTGTTTGAGTTGAGATCTTCACCTTTTCATTCCTTGTTTTCTCATATGGATAGTACCAGACAACAACTCAAAAATCAAGTTAACTAGCTCCCATCTTCTTCTACACCTATGGAGTACACCTCAGATGTTGAGAGTTCCACTCACATTGAGATTTCCCCTCCTCCCTCTCCTTCTAGGGTCCTAATAATATCTAAAGTATATCTTAACTTTGTTGCCTTCCTTGATAATAATTAGGTTGTTTTACAACACTACCTCAATACCATGCCACACCATACCCCCTTTGGTTTAGTTTCCTCTACCGAAACCCCTCTTGGCATGCCACCCCACCTTATGGTGGGTGCCAATTAAACCCAACCATTTTTGAACCACACCTCCTCCAACATCCCATCCACCCAAACCCAAACCAACCTTCCACCCCCCAACCAAACACCACCTATCATACCCCAAGTTGTTTAATCTTACCCTTAGTCACCTACACCCCACCTACTATGACATTATCCTCCACTTTTGATTCAATCCTCCCTTTGGTAGAAACCAATACCTCAACCACAACCTAATATCAAAATATAGTGCTATCTATACCATAAACACTTCCCCCTATAAGAACTTTGGTCACTACCCACCTTCAACCAACCCACTAATCACTTCGATGCCACACATAAACTCCCCAACATCAACCTTCCAACACATACCCATGACATCTTATCTACATATTCATAACACATAAGTATACATACCTTCACCTTCCAGCCAACCTTATGTGACCTCACACACACATGTAACATCATCCCAACCACCCAATATTTATTCCCATGTCACTTAGCCTGAAAAAAATGTGTCATATACCTATCTAACCCAACAACCCCAAATAGACTTGGTCAAGACGTTAATGGAGAAGATGAATACCCTTGAGTCATCCATCTCAGGATCACATAATGTTATCTCTTATGACCAAATTTTCAATGACCCATCCATCCATATGTCCCTCTCTGACCATATCCTCTATAATGGGAATTACCAAATTCTCTAACTTTCAAAGTGAGGAGGACCCCCAAAAACATTTAAGAGCATTTAGGCACACATGTTAGTTGATTTCCCATGATGATGCTCTTCTCCTCCATACCTTTCCTATGTCTTTATCTAGACCAATATTAGATTGGTATAGTGCTATCCCAAAACACTCCATCTTCTCCTTCAACCAACTAGCCAAAACTTTTTTAGATCACTTTTTGATCAATATATCTAAGAAAGTTTCTATTACCAACCTCTAATCCATTAAAAATTTTGAAGATGAATCTATTGCTAATTTTTTGACTCATTAGAGGAGCCTAATCAACCAAATTTATTTTTCATTACCTCAACCTAAGCTTATAGATTCTTTACTTGGGAATGTGCAAAACACATCTCATTCACATTACATGTCCAAAGACTTTAGAGATTTGATGAAGATTTTAACATAGATCATAAACAAGAGAAAAAATCCATTGATGAGGGAAGATTAGAGTCAAGGAACAAAAAACCAAATTATAAACCCAATGAGCCTCTTCTTCCAAACTAAACAACCCAACAAATACCAATTCCAAGAGCAAAGCCACCACCAATGCTATTATCTTCAAAGCCACACCTCCACCATCTACCAACCAATATAACCCAAGGAAGCAAACCTCTGACCCCTTTAACTATCTAGATTGAAACCAAAATAACCAAACTTGAAATAACCATAAACCATTAACTCCACTTGGGGAGCCTTATCCTTCTATTTTAGAAAAGTTATTAAAAACCAAAATCATCCAAATTCCACCAATTAAACCACCCCAATAGTTTGATACTTCTCTCCTCATGCTCAATTGGTATAATGATAATGACCATTGTGCTTTTCATCAAGTCATAAGACATGACATCAATAGGTGTAATACCTTTAAATACCTTATCCAATCCCTCATTGACAAGGGGAAGATCACATTGGATAATCTTAATGTGCCATCCAACCAAGCCCTTGACATATTCCACAAGCCTTTCCTTAATTATTTTCCTTCTACCCCTCATCATGAAAACAAACTCGAACCATATCGTGAGGCACACACTATTAATGTGGTTACTAGTGAACCCATTAATGAAGGAAATGTTACCTCAACTGCTACTTTCCCCATTACCCTAATGGAATAAAAAATACTACCTTCTATTCCTCTAGACACCCAAATAAAGGAAGCAACCATATCTCCACCTCCATTGGAGGATACCACACCTACCTCCCCTATCATAGAACCATCCACCCCCTCTTTGGAAGCTATCTCACAAGAGAAGATGGTTCCATCCAACCAACCTCTAATTGCAAAACCTTCTACCAGAGGTCAAGATAAAGGTAAGGGAACCAAAATGGAACTTCTAACCCCTCTTTGGTAGACAAACCTAGCCATTCTAAACCAACTAAAACCTCCACCCAACCAACCAAAACCTCATCCAAATTTATTAACCCTCAAACCCTAAACCCACCAAGATAGCTAAAGTGACCAAATCCCCTCTAAAACAAACAACTAAAACAACCAAAGAGTTAAAATCACCAATGGGCCTAAAACCCCAAATTTGACCTCCCTCAACATTACCCTCTATTCAAGGTCCCCATCCCTCTACCTTAAACACAAAGTCCATAATTTTTACCAAAACCCCATCACCTTTATTGGTCACACCTTCATACTTGCTTTCTAAAGAACCTTTTCCCACTACACCAATAATTCCTAAGTTACCTACTTTTCCCTCCTCTTCCACCATCTCATTAACCATCATGCCTAAACCAAAACCATAAACCAAGAATACCACTTTATCCAAGATACCTACCACCAAACCTACATCCACACAACCTCCCACTTCAACACCCAAAACAAAAACCACTAACATCTACCACCTTTAGCCAAATCTTACTTGACCATTCTCCAATAGTTATTGAAAACTTCTTCCTTGAGCTTACCACCCATTAAAGCCTTTAAACCTTCATGCACAAAACCCTCCTTCTTTGATGATAACTTGATATGGGAATATCATAGGGCACTAGGACATGACACTAAGAACTATAAAGATTTCCAATCACTTATTCATAACTTGTATGAAGATGATGATATGTTATTAGACAAACATCTTTCATCCCCATTGCCAATCCAACCACAAACTTAACCCATCCAATCTTTGATCTCACCCAAAATTGAAGAGGAGGAATTGAAGAAACCATCTAATCTAAAGAACCCCCTTATCCACACTATTCACATGATTACCTAATCTCGAGACTAATAGAAGGATAAAGGGAAGACTAAGGAATCCATTCCTTAAACTTATTTCTCTCTAAACTCCCAAGAAAATAATACCCAAACTTCTCCATCTTCAAACAAACCCAAGGTGTCTATCTTAGGTGCCTCCCCATCTAACCCTCCATACCCTAACCCATATGTGATATCCATCCAAAAAGCTATCCTCAAGAAACTTCATCAAACTCCAACAAAAATGAGCTTGTATGAGTTAATCTCTACCTCTCCCCATCACTATCAATTACTCATAGAGGCTCTACAATCCATTGAGGTCTAACCTAATGATCCTTAGCCTCTAGATGCTTCTGTTGGTGCCCTTCAGAATTTCAACTTTATCACCTTCAAAAATTTAGAAATACCTTCTATTCATTTAGAGGATCTCAATCCTCCCCTCTTCATTACAACATACATTAATCAAACTTGCATCAAAAGGGTGATGATAAATGGGGGAGATAACATCAATGTTATCTCCTCCCATGCTTATGACCAATTGTAGTTACATGAAAACATCATGTCTGAAAGCTCAATTATCCTTTGTTCTTTCAATGATACTATGGCTACCACCTTGGGCATAGTTGTCCTCCACATCCATGTCGAGCCTCATACTATTCTTGAACTCTTTTATGTTGTATAAGGGTAGTTTCAATACAACATTTTAATCAGATTCCCTTGGATTCATTCCATGAGTTATGTCCTTTCCACCCTACATCAATGTGTTAAGTTTGAACACAAAGGGCAAGTTGTGACTATCCAAGTTGACGCTAGTCCTTTTACATCTTGAAATATGACATATCAGCCCAATGACATCTTTATTCCTCCTTTATCCACAACACAACCATCTACCAATAACATAACCTCACCAACGAAAACCCATAACATTTCCACACCTAATGTTGATGAAGCTTCCACTAGCTCATCTATCCCCTCTACCAAGATTTTTATAAAAGACCCCATGAAAACCACATTCCAATACTTTTATTTTTGGGGAATATAGACTCTTAGCCTCAGATGCCCTCCTTACCCTAAATAATATGGGAATCTTAGACATGACCCTTCTTATGACCCTAACATTGAAACCATCATCCCCATTGGTCTCCCTAACCATCAAATGAATTTAATTTATGGGGGACTTAATCAACCACTTCTAGCCCCTACCACTACATCATCCATCCAACCATTTACCTCTAACTTTTATTATCTTAGCAAACCAAAGTTTGCTAGACTATAGCTCTATAGGTGTGCTTGGAAATGATTTGGCCTTGATCACTATGAACAAGGGCCTCAAGAGTTTCCCCATCTCAAAAATTTACAACCTCATGAGTCATTTGGCCTTGGGTATGAACCACCTCAAGAATCCACCAATTCACCCAAACCCATTACCACCATAGAAGAAGATATTCCATCCTTGCCAACCCAAGAACTTTCTCTACATGAAGACTTGATATTACCCCTCCTAAATTTTTTTTGATCAATACTATAAGTTTGGGCCCTCTCATCTATCATAATAGTGGCCAAACTAAAGTCCTTCCACTCATACACCCTGAAATAGAATATAATTATTCTCCCACCATCAACACCATCCAACATCAAGATGATGATTCCATTCTTACCTACCTCAATACAGGAGATTATTCTATCCATAAATCCCTTCCTCTTGAGGCCCCAACTATGTTTAATGAATCTACCATTGATATGAACTTGGGCAATTTGGATATCCCTCATATTGTCAAATTGGGCCAATCATTAGATATCGAGGAACTTTAAGATTTCTCCTCTTTCCTCTAAGACTATATCATAGCATTCACTTGGTCTTACAATGATATTCATATTATTTACACCACCGTTTCTAATCATAACATAGTCACTCACCATGATTCCATGTCTATTAATTAAAAGCTTTGATGCATGCATCCTCACATAGCCCTTCTTGTCAAAAAAGAGCTTCAACGTCTCCTATCTATAAACTTCATTCAACCCATTGACTATCCCCAATGGGTTTCAAACATTGTACCTATCTCTAAAGTCACTAGGGGTCTATGCATTCTTTTGTAATTTCATGACCTTAATCTCACCTACCCCAAGGATGACTTCCCTCTACCTAGCATTGACTAGCTTATTGATCTTATAGTCGGCCATGAGATGTTATCTCTCATGGATGGGTTTTTGGGTTATAATCAGATCTTGATTATTCTTGAAGATCAACATAAAACTACCTTTATGATCCCTTGGGGAAATTTCTACTATAGAGTCATGCCTTTTAGGTTAAAGAATGCTGGTACAACCTACCAACATGCCATGACTTATATTTTCCATGCTATCATCCATAGAATTGTAGAAGACTATGTGGATGACCTTATCAATAAATCCAAACTCTAAACAGATCACTTGACTATTCTTACAATCATATTTGAATGCCTCATCCATTTTTATGTTCGCTTAAATCCCAAGAAATGCATTTTTGGGGTCTTTTCAGGAAAGCTTCTTGGCTTCATCATCTTTTTTTGTGGTATTGAAGTAGACCCTACTAAAGTCAGAGCAATTTTAGACATGCCTCCTCTAACCAACCTTAAAGATATCTATAGCCTTTAAGGAAAAATTTAATCCATTTGACATTTCATTTCCCTACTTTCAGACTAGTGCCAACCTTTCCATCACCTTTTAAAGAAGGATCTCTCTTTAAAATGGAGTAGTGATTGTCAAAAGGCCTTTGATTCACTAAAAAAACACCTTTTATCACTACTTATCCTCACCCATCTTAAGTATGACCACCCCTTTTACCTATATATCTCTTCTACTGACCATTCCCTAGGGAAATGTTGGTACACTGAGATAAACAACACAAAGAGAAAGTTGTGTACTACATTAGTCATACACTTATAGAATATGAAACTCATTATACACACACTAAGAAACTATGCTTAGCATTAACCTTCATGGCCACCAAACTCCACCACTACCTTCTTAAACATAAAACCTATGTCATCACTAATACTAACCCACTCAAATACATGCACTCTAAACCATACCAAAATTAGCATATGGCTAAGTGGCTCATGCTCCTAGCTAAACCTAACCTTAAATTCCTCCAATAAAAGTAGATGAAAGGTCAGGTCATTATGGATCAATTGGCTAAATCTACTTTAAAAAATAACAAACCACCCCATCTTGCCTTTCTAGATTAGTCTATCATGACTTTGGTTTAAGAAGATGACATAACCTATAAAATGACCATGTTCTTCAATGGCTCAAAATGACAACAAGGAGGGGGTCCCAGAGTTATTCTCATTCCTCTCAATGGTGAACCCCTTCATCTCTCCTTCAAACTTGAATTTGAATGCACCAATAATATGGTTGAGTATGAAGCCCTAGTGATAGGTCTCCAAACTGCTCAAAGATTGGGAATTAAGACAATCTATGTCTTTGGTGATCTCAAATTGTGGTCAACCAGGTCAATGGATCCTATCAATATAAGAATGATGTCTTACTAAAATATAAGATTTTAGTTAAAAAACTCTTAAAATCATTTTAACATTACCTAATCCAATCCATCCCCTTATATAACAATACATTTGTAGATACAATGGCTTGCCTTACTTCTCAAATCCCTTCTTAACCTTGTAATTCCAAAATATTTATCACCATTCATCATTTTACCACACACTCTTATGGCCAATATGCCCTCCCTACCATTTTTAATGTAGAGGAATCCCCATCCTACATTTGGTATGACCAAACTTTAAACTACTTCAACGTAGGCATTGTTCCTCCCAACCTCTCTAGGAATACCTAAAGAGCTTTTATTCAGGGTACCTCTCATTACACCACAATAGGGGGAATCCTTTATGAACATGGTTTTGATGGTCTCCTTCTTCATTGCCTACATAGCCTTGAAGCTTCCCATGCCATCAAGGAAAAACATGATGGGATATGTGGGGGACACTTTAGCATACTAATGGTCACTAAATGTATCCTTCACCTTGGTTACTACTGGCCCACCCTCAACCAACACTATTGTGATTATGTAAAAAAGTGTGTTAAATGTCAACAACATGTTAATTTACATCATGCACCAACCAATAGCCTCCAAGTATCTAAGGACTTTTGGATTTTCTATCAATTGGGGCTCAATCTTATTAGGGAAATTACCCATTCTTCATAATGGCATAGCTCCATCATCATAACCACTGAATACTTCACCAAGTGGGTGGAAGCTATTACTGTAATCTCTACCAAAGCAAAAAATATTGATGACTTTATCAACCACCATATCATATATCACTTTAGTGTTCCTCATAAGATCATCACTAATAATGGTAAATCCTTAAAGAATAAGCAAGTCCAAGGTTTATGTGATGCATTTTGCATCGATTTAAGATTTTCTTACCTTACTGACCATAACCAAATGGATAAGCAAAAGTGTTGAATTAAACCCTCACCAAAATATTAGCCAAAGTTGTTAGTGTTTTAGGTCAAGATTGACACTTGCACATCCCATTAACCTTATGGGCCTATTTCACTAGCATTCAAACCTCTATGGGTGCTACCCCTTTCTCTCTAATCTTCAGAGTAGAGGTAGTCTTACCTCTTGATGTCCAAATCCCTTCTCTTCACATATCTTTGAAGGAACTCATTTTTGAGGAAGATTCTCATTAACATCATTTAGCTCAACTTGAGCTACTTGATAATTATCATTTAGTAGCTCTCACCCACCTCTATATTTATTAAGAGCATATCACACATGCTTATAATAAGCACCTCAAAAAATGGGAACTCAATATTGAAGATCTCATCCTAAAAGAAAAACATGTGACCAACATGGAGAAGAGTAAACAAGGTGAGTTTTCTTTCAATTGGCTTTGACCTTACATCATTACCCATAAGTATGGATTAGGAGCTTATCATTTATCCTCTCTCAAAGGCAAACAAGAACATGAGCCTCTTAATTCTTAACATCTACATCAATTTTTCTATTAAATAAGGATCAAGCTCACCTATTTGTCCAACTTAAGCTCATCCCTTGATTATGAGATTTTAACCTTCACCCACCTTTCTCCTCCCCTTTTGAGTACAATTGATTACAACATAGAACCATGTGATTAACCATCATAGTCATGGCCCAATCCTAAATATGGGTACCATGGCTCTACCCATAGCATGGTTCTCATGGATACTTTTCATCTCTACCAAGATGGAATCCCATGGTCATTGTCTCTCAAAACCACACCCTCTCACATATGATTCACCTTCTTGTGTAAAGTTTTTCCCTCATAAAGGTAAACTTTTGAATCTAATTAGACTAGTCCATGTCTAAACACATTTCATATTGAAACAATTAATTGGGTCATTATCTTAAGCATTTTAAACTGCTCCCTCAAAGGATAACTGCCCAAAAATAAAGTAAAAATTTCCACATGTAAGGTAGAATGATCCCTTGATGGACAACTATCAAGAACATTAAAACAAAACTAATAAGCTTAGACCAATCCCTTGAAGTATGTTTGAGTTAAATTTGTCAAAATTAGAGAAATTTCATGGAAGCTTCCCACATCGATCAGCTTCTCATATATAGAAATAAAGCAAAAGACCCATTATGAAAACAAATTCTAAAGCCACAATCATCTCTCAAGAAACATAATAAGTTGGAAGCCATAATCAAATTTCACATGTAGACTTATTACATTGATCAATGTACATCTAGCATATGACCCCTTCACACCACCTATCACCCATCTTCCCTTTAGACTATCTGTATATCAAGGGATTTAGAGCTTACTTGACACCTTATGATCAAGAAACCTTTTTTATCAACTAATGATCACTCATGAATATAAATTTAAGGGCTTATATTAATTAAGCTAATCTCACTTTGGGTCTATTCTTAGTCCTTGTAAAAAAAACCATCAGGCCTTATTCTTATCTTATTGTGTCTAGTTGATGTTTTCACCGTGACTTATACCATCCAACATTGCAACAACAATAGTCATTCTTTTTACATTATGTAAGATTACAATAAATATAACCACACAAATTATAACCATAAAACATAACATTTATAAGTATACACATAACCTCAAGCATAATAAAATTTGACTAAAAATATCCAACACATTACCCTTCTATTTCTACTAGCCCATTGCCACAAGCTCTAAACATTATACCCCAACCATTGGTAGTGTCTGCTTGATTACGGTAGTCTATTATTTTTTACCAACTAACATTTTATCCATAATAGGGGAACCACCATCTAATCTAATTATACAACCAATATCCTAGACCACATAGATCTTTGATACCAATGCCTCTTCTACATGGGACCCCACATCTATAGTTCTAAGCAACTGGGGCATAAGATGTAGATATGGCCACCAATTGTCTAGCCTACCCATGTAGCTCTTAGATAAAGTAGGGTCCATCCTCTATTTCTCACCACATTGATAACTTCCCTGCTTGTAGAATCTCCTTGACCATCAAATAAATTATTTGTAGGTCATCACTTTGTTACTACCCTTAAAACTCAACTTGTAGTAGTAGTGAACCTTGGTGACAATGACTCTCTAGATCTAAATATACCCCCACCTCTTAAAACTTGGCTTATAGTGGTATACACTATCTCCAAACTCCTACCCTCCCATAATTTTAGAAGGTGAAACCTCCTCACAAAATCACCTCTTCTTTAGATTAGCTCCATTAAAGATTATTTTTGGTACCTATCATTGTGTTCCCTTATAATTTATCCTACCTTACCCATCTGTATCTATCATCCTACTAAATGTGGGATCATTATGGTAACTATTTACCAACCTACCCCATTCACTTTCACTCACACCTTCACCAAAACCCAAAACATTTATTTAATAAAACCTTCTCCATTAGCCCAAACTAAGTCATGTGGTCCATCAAATTGGGGTAGCCAATTTGAACACCACTCACCCAAACCTTGTTGAACTACATTTGCCTGATGTCCACAAGATATGTAGGTGACGTTATAGGGGTAGCTTAGCTACTAAAAACTAATTCCCATCCCCCTTTTCCTCTTACTCATTTCCATCGCTAATAGTTCCCTCTTACTTAAGGCATCCTATATCAAGGAAGCTTTGAATTCTTTCTTCAACGTCCTTATGTTTTAACACCATCTAATACTTCCTCTTAAGATTTTCACCATTTTTGGGAGAACTACATTGGCCTGAGGTATTTTTGGACTATGTAGGTAGTGCTTAGTTACTAATGTCAGCTAACCTACATGCTTTATTTTTTTTTCCCTTCTCACCTAGAATCTCTTCCTCCACTTCTTTACCTCTTTCCTAACCATCTACCTACATCTAACTTGTCAATATCTTTTAACCACTTTTCCAGCTTATCAATCTCTATTAATAGAAGATTTGATATCCTTCCTCACTAGCCCATCTTACCTCACATAAAGCCACCTCCTACTCTACTTCGTTGGACTCCCTGTCACCTTTCCTTATGCATGCTTCACCACTTGTTCCTCCACCCACTTTTTATGTTTCTTGTCCCTCTCTTGACTTCTTACCAACTAGACCCTTTATCCCCTTCAACTTATTTCACCATCCTCATCATCTCCCCTCACCCTTGGCTACCCATCATACCCTCTTTATCACTCTCTTTTCCGAATCATACGATGCATCTTGTAAGCTTTCTATTTATTTTGTTATTGTACTTTTTCTTTACATGTACCACCACTCTCTACCATTCTGTCACTCTTCCTACTGTACCCATTTTCCATTCTTCTTATTTGTTTTTTCCTATCCGTTCATCCTTTTTGTCTTCTTTTTCTTCATCCACAACTAGCTTCTAACTAGATCTTTACCCTTTGAGAAGAATTTCATAATTGCCCTTTTCTTCTTATTAGTTCTTGCCTTTTGCATTTCACATTCCCCCTTTTCCTCTTTTTTATCTCAATACTCACTTATCTGTTGCATCTATGTGAGTATCCATGATTTATAGCCTTACTTCAATTCTACCTTTTTCTCATCCCTGATCTTCATCCCTTATTTCTATCACATGCCCTCTCATTGTGTTCCCTTATTTCTTCACCACCTCACCCCTTCAACTTGTTAATTTCTTCTAACAAGTTGATTGATGCCTACCTTATCTCTTTACCTTCTTGTCTACCCATCCTTTGCTTCCCCATGTTGTTCTTAACCCATTTCCCATTTTTCATCCCATTCTCATCTCTAAAACCACCATCTGTGTTGCTTCATTATCCATCATCATCCATGCTTACTTGGTCAAGATACCACCTAATTCTTCACTCTCTTATCATCCTTTTTATGTCCTCATTTCACTCTTTTTTCCTCCTATTTTCTTTATTTCCTTATTTTTTCATTTTCATCACCAAATTATTTCTCCTTGATCTATTTTTAGACTTATTTTCAAACCCTTTATGGCCTCCCATATTTACCATCCTCCCCTTACCCTTCATGATTGTTACATTTCTTTCCCCATCATTTTCAATTCTCCAATCTATCATTATTTCATGGATATCTCAGCCCACATATTCTACCTTTTATTTTTCTATTTTCTCCATTTCATTTCTTTTTTTCATCTCCTTTGATGCCCTTCCTTGCTCTTCCTAACCCATATGACCATGTCTAGCTTTTTCCATCCTTTTCCACCTTCATCTATATCTATGACGTCATTGTTTTCTCTTTATCCCTCTCCTAGTCCTCCTTTACCTCATCCCTTGTTGGATCCCCCTTATGTTCTCCAATTCAACCTCCACCTCTTTAAAGTGTGGTCACCAGTTATACTGCTTTTGCATACAACTCCTTATGTGCTTCCTCACATCCTCCATGCCCTTTCCTTAAGGCACACATTTTGGTTAGGTTTGTTACTTTAGGAACATCACTTTATTCCTTTAATGCCTTTGTATGTTGTGCTCAAGCTCTCTTTTTTATCCCTCTCCAACATCCTTCACTCAGACCTACCTATATGATATCAAATTGAGACAACCAATTTAACCAACACCCTTTTCCTTAGAAGAACTACATTTGGCCTGACATTCTTTTTATATTACTATCCATAGAAATATGTAGGTAGCATCCACTTGTCACATACATCTAGAGTTAGATTGACCATTCCATTCTAACCCATACCCAATCCACCCATGCTTTCACCATGACCACCTTGACATCAGTTGCTTTTAACCTAGACCATTGGTGTTTTTTGCAATAAATTTCAATTACAATGACCAACCTTGCCATGTTGAAATTTTAAAAAATTTCACCACCTCATGTGAAACTAGACCATTTGTGTTTTATCAGGAACACTTCTTATCCTAGATACCTGAATCAAAACTGACCCTATCTAGGAGCCTTGATAAGACTAACCCAATCAGCTATGACCAATGCTAGGGACCACTTACCTTATCATTTATCTTAAAAATTAACCTTTTTTTAATCAACGTTGGAACCTATAGTCTCTACATAATCTTGACTATTGCACTTATTCATATTTTGTGAACCCTTTGGCATTTCACACACATATCTACCTTGTAGTACCACCTAGTGCCTCCCCATCAATTGCTTATCAAACCTACACATGATTTGACCTTTCCTCATCTACTCTCAATTTGAAGGGGAACACCTCTCATACTCAAGGCACCCTGACCTTTAACTAAGTGATTCATTTTTGTTTTATAGATTGTTAATTCAAGGTTTCATAACAAAAGGGGCAAAATGTAGACATTAAAAAACTACACTTACAAATTTTGATTAATAACTGCCTTGGGATCCCCTAAAAATTATTAAACCTTACCAAAACCCCCTTTACTCCAACCAAATCACTATTTTCCTATTCATAAATATCAATCAAAATCACTATTTGAAACTACTATTCAAAATTACCATTCACCATCACTATTCACTATGGGATCCACTTTCACATTTCATGATGACATGGAAAGTGACATGGCATGTGACATGTCAAGTGACATGGGAGGTGATATGGCAAGTGACATGGACTAGAAGTGATGTGGCTTGAGGTGGGACACCATACCCCACTTGTGACCCTTCCCAAAGTGCTTGATGACTGCATTCAAGCATCACAAGGCCCCCCCTTGAAATGTTGTGAATTTAATCTTAATGGGTCATTATTAAACATGTATTTTTGTCTTTGCACATGAAATTAGACTTTAAAATAGAAACCCACCTCTTTAAGACTTTGGGAAAGACAAAGGGCACCCATTGTTGACTTTTTAACCCAAATGGAGGCTCACCAACCCAAATGGGAGACTTTCCAACCCACATAGGAATATTTCACAACCTCACCTTGGAATTTTTATCCCCCACATGGAAAATGGTGCCAAATTTGGTGTGAAACCTCTTTAAGTGCTTAAATGAATATAAATAAGGGTGGTAAAAGTCTTTGGTCTCATTCAAACCCATGTGCATGATTTCCATTCAAATTTGGATTCATGTGCAAAGACCAACATCACATTTATTGAACCATGAACCACTTGGAGAATTATAATTGCTTCACTATTGCTTTATTTTGGAATGTTTCCTAACATCAAATTATATAAATACCACCCCCCCTCTCCTTCACCCAAGGTTAAGTTGGAAGTTAGTCTTTGGTTTTTATCATCTTGTTATAAGTTTTTGGAGGAATTCATCATATTAGAGGTCATCATCATCTTTGAGAAGAAATAGCCAAAGAATCAAATTTATATCAAACTTCTACCAAATTTGTTTCGACAACATCAACACCAACATCTTCATCAACATTCTTCTTCAAGCTTGGAAGGTAACCTTGGTTTTATTTGTTGTAATTTAATTTATTATCCCTCTTAGACTATTATTTATTGACTTAAAATCCCACCATTTTTCCTTATTATTATATTGGCCTCCATATCCATTCCTCTTAACCTCTTCATTTTCTTTTCCCATTTATCTATTTACCTCTTCTCCCATTTCCCTCTTTACCATCTTCACTCTCTTTATCCCCTTACCCTTTTTCCACCTTAATAATTTGCTACATTATCCTTTCCAACATTCACCCATTAAACCTTTGACATATCAACCATTTTAAAACCCCAACCACATCACTCATTTGACCCTTGCCATTTCACCAAACCAAGAACCAAAACTTTACTTTTAGCTAATTTTCAGCAATTTTAATTATCAGACTATTTGCTTTAGTTTAATCATCTTAGCAAAGCATTTAGTTTTAATTAACTAAATTTAGGTTATTTTTTATATTTAATTTAATTTAATTATTTTAAATACATGTTTCCTTCATTTTTATCTATCAAACTTAAGTGATAAAATTAGGTTGATTGATAGCCTCCTAAAAAGCTTTCACTTCTAGGATCTAACTTATGCTTGGCAATCCACCCATCTCTTTGTCTAAAAAACAAGTTTATTTTAGTGTTTTATTGTAATTTCACGTCATTATTACCTATCCAAAGGGGATATCTCCATAATCACTTGGATCTAATGCGTGCACTTTATAAGTTCTCTTTTACACACCCTTCATAACTAGTTTCTTCTTTTTCAAACTTAAAAAAAAGCAAAAATTAGATAGAAATAGTTGGTGTCCTATAGTGTGATGTGGTAATGGTTGTTGTAACCTTGGTTGAATTGATTTCAATGGTTATACTAAACAAAAAAATAAAGTTTTTTATCTTATAACTTTTTCCACACATTGAGCATAGAGATTAAGAAGGGAAAAGATGTGATGGGTAACCTTATAAGATCATGCACTCTAAGTTATTTGCAATCATATAGTTTGGTCACTTTATCATATTCTAAAATATATTTCAACACATCAATGGGAATACAGGGTGTAAAGTGATCATCTACAAAATTTATAGCAACTACACATTGAACCTTCTCAGATGCGCATAATATTGCTTTATCTTGGTTTTAAAAATATTGGCAAATTCTATCATATGTGAAATTTCTATGTCAGTATTGACCAGTCTATCAAGGAAATTACATTGAGTGATGTAGAGAATAACTTAAAAAATTAGTACTAAAATTCATGTGATGTGTTGTTTACAAGCTTCTCAATATTTTCAATGTGTTATGAAATTAAAAAAATGGCAAATTTAAATGCTCATTAATCCTTAACATTTGATAGGTGATTTCAATGACACCTTTGGTGGATTGATTGTAATTTTTAATGGGTTTACAAAACTAATTTATGATGCATTAAAAAATAATTTGAACTATAACATCCTATACATTCTTAGTGGGAATCCCCCTAGATCCCTTATTTTTTCCCTCATATTTGGGAGAACTAGTGGTGCCTTTATCTTTTAGGGAACCAAATATTTAATGCTTGTAGGAAACCTTATTTATAGATCCATTCTAGTGGGATTGATGTATATTTTCACATCTTATGATAAATAGATATAACTCTCATTATATGTATAGATAAGGGTGAGCATGATCTCATTCACCTACCCTAAGCTTGGTAATTTAATAAATCTCTTTGCGTTAGAATATCATAGCCAATTTTGAAGTGTTAGGTCTTGTGGTTATGATTATTCTATTAGGTTAGGGATGAATAGATTGGATTAAAAATTATCTATGAAATCAAATGGGCTTTGATCATGATGTCTAGATTTTATTAGGGTAAGACTAGTCCCTATTTATTCTTTCTATATGTCTGAGAGTAGGATAAGGAGTTTAGATCTATCCATGGTGATGGATGTGATATTTGATTAATATTGGTTGGGTATAAACTTATTTGAAATAAACACTTCATGTCTAAGAAAATTAATTTATATTGAAATAGAAAGAGCTAGTTTTTCACAAAGGTGTTTAATATCATAGTGTTGTGCATGCCATTGTATATATAACTTTTACTATGTGATTTTCCCTGATAACTTACTTTGAATGTGTTCAATTTTATATATGGTTATGCATTAAAAATTTAAAGCACTTGATTATTAGATGATATAATGTTGTTTCCTTGGTGGCTACATGCATTTTTTAGATGATGAGAGTTGTTGATGTGATGTGCTATCTATTCATTAGTTAAGTTTTCATTATTGTTCATCCAATAAATCTGACCCTTGATCTATTTTTAAAAAAATGTGAAGTCATTCAAGTGTGTCACCATTAATGGGTTATTAATTATTATTATTTGTCATTTCCTCATACTCTATGTACCATTAACTCATTCCTAGAATTAGATGATAATGTGTCTCCCTGAATACTTGTACAACATGTTTCTTATGTTAGCTTCCTTATGTTTCTACACTTTATGACTTGAGATTTTTCATTATGGTTCCCCTAATGTATGATATAGAGACTTCTCTCTAATCTTATACTACAAACCAATAAAAAATTACATTAAAGAAAAAACCTAAAATATATGGTTTTAATTATAACCCACTTATGTTATTTATGTCAGATCAGATATGTATTATTAGTGGTAAGACTTAATCCTAGAACTATTTACCCACCTAATAAGAATGGTTCCCTATACATACATCAACACAATATTCCCTTATTGTGATAGTTCATGGATAATTTAGGGTCCTTTCCATATAATGTGGAGCTTGTCTAGATGAATTTGATATCATAAAATAACACTACATGTTCTTGTTAAAACTCTTTGGTTTGTAGGTTGCGATCATGCCATGCTTTCTATCTTTGCTTATTGATATATGTCCATTCTTATATGTATTTTTTATTTCATCTATGTTAGATCCATCATTATTGCTTGTAAGAATCCTTGATCTCCGATTCAAATAATCATTATAATTCATAGACTAGAAACTATGTATCCATGGGCATTATGAATTTAAGTCCATAAACCAACTTAAATGGGGTGAATCCTATTGCATGTTTGTATCTTATCCTACAAACCCATATAATCAAAAGTGTTAATCATGAAATATACTGAGAGGGGGGGGGTGAATCAATACATTATATATCTTTTACTTAATTTTATTTCTTTTCTTTAACCACTTAATCACACATTCAAGACATGCAATAAAATTGAAACAATAACATGCACCACACGAGAGAGAGAGAGAGAGAGAGAGAGAGAGAGAGAGAGAGAGAGAGAGAGAGAGAGAGAGAGAGAGAGAGAGAGAGAGAGAGAGAGAGAGAGAGAGAGAGAGAGAGAGAGAGAGAGTATTTTTACATGGAAATCCAAAGTAGGAAAAACCATAGAGAACAATCTCAAGTATATGAATGAGCACCAACTTAAATTAAAAATTTCACAAGAACTAACTTGTAGGAGCACCAACCCCTTTGTCAAGCACCAACACAACAACTATTTATGAGCACCAACCCATAAGAGTACCAACCCCTTACAAAGATTTGTGAGTACCAACCCACATGAGCACCAACTCCTCTTGTGTATAAAACACAACTATCTCTCAATGTTGTGAACTTAATAAATGATATAACTCTATAATATCTCCTACTTTTCTCTCATGAAAAATAAATAAAAACCATGCACTCTCTTGCATATGTTAAATGGATTACCAAGCCTTTATTTATAGATTTTCAAATGACCTTTGGCATTCACCCTTTGTGACCCTTCAATCCTCATGGAAAATGGTGCCAAACTTGCATGACCCTTCATATCCTTACATTTGAAAAGTCACATGGTAACCCTTCATAAGAAAATGCATCCTTTCCTCTTTTATCTTTATCTTGGTGACTTTTTATATTCCTCAAAGTGTCCCTTCATAAAAAAAATGCACCATACCCTATTTTGTCTTCACATGGTGACTCTTAAAATTCCTCAAAATGACTCTTCATGAGAAAATGAATCCCATTCCTCTTTTGTATTTACCCTATGACTCTTTGACTTCTCCATGGGCCCTCTTTCAACTTATATGCAACCAAAAATATATTAATTAATATTAAATAAATATTAACACATATTAGCCAAGATATGAATATTCAAAAAACCATTAAATGTAATGGGGACTTTATCACCAATGTTAGACCTTTGACATCAATGACAATATTTCCAACAATCTCCCACTTTATCATTGATGGTAACCTCAAACAGAAATTGCCACATCTAAAACTTGCACATACTGTCATCTAAAAAACATACAATAACTCCTCCTTATTGTAGTACCTATACCTAATCCCTATACCTATTTTTGTACCTATACCTATTTCTATTATTCTCCCCCTTTGACCTCAATGAAAAAGGACCTATATTGGAGCTAACAGTTATCTCCCCCTCAATTGATGCTAATCTACAATGGAAGTAAAATAAATTACTCCCAAATTCTCTTATAAATACTCAAATGTGTCTTTTGGTAGTGCCTTTGTGAAAATATATACAATCTACTTTTTACTACTGATATATTCCATCTTAATCTATTGATCTAAAAATTTCTCTCTCAAGAAGTAATATATGATAGGAATATGTTTTGTTCTTGAATGCATCATTAGATTCTTAGAAATATTAATAACACTTATGTTATAAAAATAGAAATAGGTTCATCATATTTTACCTTGATATCTTACAAAGTTTTCTTCATCTAAAGCACTTGAGTACAATAAAACACCACTGTAATATATTCTACTTTCGTTGTAGAAAGTGATACTGAGTTCTACTTCTTACTTAGCTAAGATACTAAGCTATCACCAAGAAAGAAATATCCTTCACTTGTACTCTTTCTATCATCCAAGCAACCTACCCAATATGAATCTATATAAGCAACCAAAGTGAAATATGTACTTGTAGGATACCATAATCTATAATCCAATGTCCCCTTGACATATTTGAATATTCTCTTCATCAACTAAACATGACTATCTTTGGGAGCCAACTAATATCTTGTAACTATACCTACTGCATGCATGATGTATGGCCTCGATGATATCAAATATAAAAGATTTCCAATCATATATCTATACAAATATTAATCTACAACAGGTGAATATTCAACCTTGATCACCTTATTTTCTATACTCATAGGTGTACCAACTAGTGCACAATCCTCAAAACTAGTTTTTTTAACATTTCCTTGGCATACTTAATTTGAGATATGAGAATTACTTTATCTGATTGAAATATTTGTAATCCTAATAAAAATGACAATTATCCAAGCATAGACATCTCAAATTATTTTTTCATATTATCAAAAAAAAAATTGTCATATTTTCAATATTCCATCCAAAAATGATGTCATCAACATATACCACAAAAATAAATTGATGCTCACCTTCTATTTTTATGTAGAGATTACTGTCAGCAAATCATCTTTTAAAACCTTGATCCTATAGGTACTTATCATTGTTTCTACCTCAAATTTGCTTTTCAGACTTAAAAGAAAGAAACTAAAAGAAAGTAATGGACAAGGCTTGGAAGTACCTGGACTAAAGATTGCACACCGTAAATCCAGACGTTTGTGAGCACTCCTCTTTGGCTGTGGAGGAATGACACCTACAAAGAAGAAAGAAACTTGGACAAGAGAACGTTAGACAGATAGGCAGTGGGTTGCCAAGCAAAAGCTTGTTCCCAGAAGTGTAAAAACTTCCTTAAGGGAGGTCAACCCACTGTTTTGATGAGATAAGTGACTGATAAAAGATAGAATGCCAGAATACAGAAGTGACAAAGAAAGTAGAAAGGAAAGAAGAAAGCAAAATGATTACCTGAAAGAGCTATTGGGCTGAAGACAGTCGCCGAGGTCGGAAATATCACCGGCGTCGGTTATCCGATCTGCCGGCGTCGGCTATCCTGCCGACGTCGGTTGGGGAAGTGACCGGCGTCGGTCGGGGTTGTGGCCTGTAGTCAGGTCTGGGTTGCTTTCTGGACTGTGGACGAGTCTGAGACTGAACGGGGACAAGTTTGGATGGATTGGGGAGTGGTCTGGTTCGGGTTGGGTGCCTGATGCAAGGTCTTTTTGGCAGAGAGATGGGGAAGAGGAAGAGACACAGAGGACAGGGAAGAGGAGGATTCACAGAGGACAGGGCCTGAGAAGGCTTTGCAGCCTCTCAGGGGGAAGGACAGAGGGAGCAGAAGACAATAGAGGATAGATGATTAAAAACTAAAGAAATGAAATAAAAACCCAGACTAGCTTACCTTTAGCTTGCTGAATGAAGAGAGAAGAAGATGTTGCTGGAGCCACGGAAGACTTGCTGCAAGGAGAAGATACTGATCCAGGGCCTTTTCACCTGTTGCTGTTGCTGCACGAGGTCAAGACAGAGGAGAGATGAAAGCCAAAGCACCGAGAGAAGTCTGTTTCGAGCTCAAGAGTCTAGGGGCTGCAACGGATGCAGGAAGGGATAATGAAGGCTACCGACGCCGGCAGTTTTGCCGACGTCAGCGGTCGCAGGATGGGCACAGAGGCTAAAAATAGCCTCTGCCCATTCTTGCACACCGCCAGGCGAGGGGTCATGGGAAGAACGGTCACAAGGATGCCAAAATGGGTGAGGGGGGATATAATGGTGAGATTTGGTCTAATAAATGCTAAGGGGAAGGTGGAGGGATTCAAGGGAGGATCCAAGGTGGCAAGGGTAGGGTGGAAAGGGGGCCTTATTTAATTAAAAATAGATGTTAATTTCTAATTAATAAGACTTAGGTGGGTTAGGGACCAAGGAGGACTAGGAGGGAGAAAGGACCAAGGGGGAGAACCAAGGTGCAGACACGTTTGCGGTGTCTACAATCATGTCTTACATACCAAGCTCTGGGAGCTTGTTTCAATCTATACATTGCTTTATTCAATCTACATACATGGCTACTAACATTTGAGAGAATAAATCACCTAGGTTGCTCAATATAAACCTCTTCTTCTAGATTCCCATTTAGGAAGGTAGATTTGACATCTATATGAAACACTTTGAAATTTTTAAATACTGCATATGCAAGAAACATTCTAATAGCCTCTAGCCTTGCCACCGGTGCAAAAGTTTCTTCAAAATCTCTTCCCTCAATCTGAGCATATCTTTTACATACTAATCTTGCTTTATTCCTAGTCACTTCTCCATTTTCATTCAAATTATTTATGTAAACCCATTTTGTTCCTATCACATTGTGATCTTTTATTCTAGGCACTAATTCCCAAGTATCATTCTTTTATATTTGATTTATTTCTTCATCCATTTCCTTAACCTAATGCTTATCATGTCTAGCTTCTAAAAAAGTTCTAGGTTGAATTTCGGATATCAAAGAGAAATTAACTTGCTTAGATTCACTTACCATCATTCTGCTGGTGTGTATTCCTTCATTTATGTCCCTAATGATGTCACTTTCATTATGATTTATATAGACATATTTGGATGGGATTTTGGTGTCATTTTTCTCCTTCTTCTCATCTTCATCTGATTCTTCAAAATCTTCCTCTTTAATGATTTTAGGAAAGTCTACTAGATCACTTATTCTTTGTGTTCCATCTTCTTCTATCCTGACACTTGCACTTTCAACTATTTTCTTGGTTCTTTTTTTATAACATTTATAAGCTTTACTTTTATAAGAATAACCAAGAAATATACCTTTATCTGCTCTAAATTCAAATTTACCAATATTTTCATTGATTCTCTTTATGAAGCATCTATTGTTAAAAACTCTGTAATAATCAACTATTACTAATTTGTCTTTCCATAGCTCATAAGGAGTCTTGTCACTATGGAATCTCAATAAATCTCTATTTTGAATATTCACTACTATAACAACTATCTCTCTCTAATATTTATCTGGTATGTTGGATTCATTTAGGATTGTCCTCTCTATCTCTTGAACTATTATGTTTCTCCATTTAACTACTCTATTTTACTATGGAGTTTTGTCTATTGAATAATGTCTCTTTATTCCATGGTCTTAACAATACTCAAGAAACTAATCTGACATGAATTCTCCTCCTTGATATGATCTTAGGCACTTAATATTCAAACTTGTTTCATTCTCAACTAATGCTTTGAACACTTTGAAATGTCTGAAGGCTTCTAATTTTTTCTTTAAAAACATTATCCAAGTCATACTTGAAAAATAGTCAATAAGCAACATGAAATATTTCTCACTTTGAGTACTTTGAGTTCTCATAGGTTCACACAAATTAGTGTGAATAAGCTCTAACATCTGAGTGGTTGAGTGCTCTTTTGTTTTGAACCACCTTCTGGCCTGGTTCCCATGTTAACAAGGTTCACAAAGCATGTTGGATGGCTTTGTAATCTTTTTAAGATTTATAACTTCTTACTTCTTATTGATGTTGACAATATTATCAAAATTTATGTGTCCCATTCTCTTGTGACATAGCCAACTTTCTTCAATCTGAATCAAACAACATCTTTGATCTTTGATGTCTAATAACACATACAAATTATTGCCTATTTTGTGAGCATCTGTAACTAACACATCTAAATATTTTCTCCTAATTTCAAAACCTTATACATAAAACTTTAGTATGTGCCTCTAATCACACATTTAACTTAAACTCAAAAGATTATGCCTAAGACCTTATACATACAAAACATTTTTATTTTTAGTTCTACCATTATCCAAATTTAGAGTACCTTTTCTAGCAATTTTGGTAGTAATATTATCTCTAAATTTCACTTTGTAACCATTGATCTTATTCAAGGTTATGAACTTTCTCTTATCTCTTATCATGTGCCTTGAACATCCACTATTAAAGAACCATGGATTTTCTTCATTTATTGCATGAAATGCTATCTGTACCAACATAGATTTTTCAAGTTGTTTCTTCTACCATGAGCCTATTTAAACTTTCTTCTTGATGAATTGAGCCTTGAAAATCTAGTCTTTCTTAACTGAATTGAACAAGCTTCTACAATACTAGGCTGTGTCTAAATCTATTGCACTTGTAACATATTATGGCCTCTTTATTTAAGCCTGATAGAGGAGAAAAAGAGTTGTGGCTTTTGTTTGACTTTGCATGAGTTTCCTTCTCCTTATTTCTAAAATTGTTATCCTTTTTTTGACATTCTATTTTTTTATGACCATATCCATTACAATAAAAATAGTAACCATAAAAATAGGACCTATTTGTGTATATTTGACCTAATTACCTTTTGTAGCTCTATTCCTTCCAGCCTTCTTTGTTTGAGATGTCTTCTATATTCTTAACTTCTTCCCTTTTTATTTCCTCTTTTGTAAGAGATTCAACATAGCTCTTTCATTTTTCTATGCTAACCTTTTCTATGAAAGTAGTGGCCTCCCCTTTCTCTTTTTAAAGTTTGATACCTTTCTTATCTGACATTTATCTTTGACTTTCTAATATCTTATTCAACATACTAGTGTTATTCTTAAATTTTGAATCATTGGCTACTCTATCATTGCTTTCTTTATTTATTTTCTCAAAATCTGATTTTAAATAAATAATTTCAATAACATACCTTTCACATTCTTCACTTACTTTTTGTAATTGTGTCATTAAATCTTTTTCATTCTTCTTGGCTTCTTCAAAGTGTGCTTGTAGATCTTCAATTATTTCCTTTGACTCCTTTTCATTTTTATTGATCTTGAGCTTTAATCTTTGATCCTTCTTCTCAAGAGATTTTAACTCTTCTAAGGCACAAACGAGTTCTCCTTCTAGATTCACTTCAGCTTCATCTTGTTCTTCTTCTTGATCATCTGTATTTTTTCTTATGGAGGCATTTTCATAAATGGCCATGAATAGAATCTTTTCTTCTTCTGAATCACTAACCCCACTATCTTTGACTGAGCTATGATATTTTGAATACAAACTCTTCTTCTCAAATCCCTTCTTGAATTTTCCTTTGAAATTTTTCTTGTATGTAGAATTTCCTTCTTCATTATCACCATTACCCTTATCTGGGAACTTAGCTAAAAAATGTCTAATCTTTCCATAATTATAAAATTTAAAAGGTAATTTTCCTTGATATTTACCTATTCCCTTTTTTGGCTTGAAAATGAATAGAGCTCCATTATCATATTCATCATCACTATAACTATCACTTGATTCTTGAATCTTAGCCTTCTCTTTCTTTGATGTCTTGAAAGTAGCTTTTCTCTTTGAGGGTTTCTCTTATTCGATCTGCATCTCATATGATGTAAGAATACCATGTAGCTCATCCCTATTTAGCTTGGATAAATTCTTCATCTCTTCAATTGCCAAAACTTTTGCATCATATCTCAATGGTAGAGATCTAAAAAAAAATTGTACCACAATTGATTCTTCTAACTTTTCTCCAAGACCTTGAATCTAAATAACTATTTGATCAACCCACAAAAGATAACTTTCTATATTTTCTTCATCTTGGATCTTCAAAATCTCAAACTATCTTCTAAAAGTTTGAAGCTTAGATTGCTAAAACTTTCCATCACCTTTATAAATATTGTCAAGTTTTACCTAAGTTTCACGAGTAGATTTACATTGCATAACTTTAAAAAATTCAAATTCACACAAACCTCATAAAATAGAATTTAAAGCTTTAGCATTATTTTAACTTGCCTTATTTTCCACCAGAGTAGTTACTAGTGTCTGTGGCTCTTCATATTCCTCCACCACTACTTGCCAAATGTCCAATCTAAGGGCCATCAAATAAGTCCTCATCCTTGTTCTCTAAAAATAATAATTTATCCCATCAAACAAAGGTGCCTTATTTATATGAAAACCTTCATGTGATCTAACCATCATACTTTCCCCGATCTACATTCAATCTATAATTTTTTTTCAAAAGGAACCTACTCTCATACCAATTGTTAAGCACAAAATATACTAAGAGGGGGAGGTGAATAAGTATATTATATATATTTTACTTAATCTGATTTATTTTATTTAACCATTTAATCACACATTCAAGATATGCAATAAAATTACAACAATAACATGAACCACACAAGAGAGAGAGAGAGACACTAGATTTTTACTTGAAACTCAAAGTGGGAAAAACCACAGAGAACAATATCAAGTATATGAATGAGCACCAAATCAAATTACAAAGGCTGGAAGCACCAACTTTTAGTAGTACCAACCCCTTTATCGATCACCAACATAGAAACTATTTGTGAGCACCAACCCACAAGAGTACAAACCCTTCTTATGTATAAAACACAACTATCTCTCAATGTTTCTTCCTCAACAAATGATATAACTCTATAATATCTCCTATTGTTCTCTTCTCTAAAACAAATACAAACCATGCACTCTCTTGCATATTTCAAATGGCTTCTCAAGTCTTTATTTATAGATTTCAAAATTACCTTTGGCATTCACCCTTTGTGACCCTTCAATCCTCATGGAAAATGGTGCCAAACTTGCATGACCCTTCTTATCCTTGTATTTGAAAAGTCACATGGTGACCTTCATAAGTAAATGCATCCTTTCCTCTTTTATCTTTATCTTAGTGAATTTTCATATTCCCCAAAGTATCCCTTCATGGAAAAATGTGCCATACCCTATTTTGTCTTCACATGGTGACTCTTGGAATTCCTCAAGATGACTCTTCATGAGAAAATGCATCCCATTCCTCTTTTGTCTTTACCCCATGACTCTTTTACTTCTCCATGGGCCCTCTTTTGACTTATATGCAACCAAAAATATATTCATTAATATTAAATAAATAGTAATACACATTATCCAAGATATGAATATTAAAAACACCATTAAATGAAATGGAGCCTTTATCGCCAATGCTAGACCTTTAACATCAATGATAATATTTCTAACAAAAATAATTTGATCCTCCCAATCATCTCTTTAGAGATTATATATCTTTGTAATCATCTTGCTGAAGACCTTATTTAATGTTTCACTTGTCCATTTACTTTTTGATGATATCTCATTGTTTCATGGTGTGAGATCATAAAATATTTTGTGAGTCTTTATAATATTATAGGGGAAATGTATTCCTCTGTCACTTACTAGCTTGATCAGACACCCAAATATGGTTATAATATTTTCATAAATAAACTTTAAAACATATTTAAAAATATAATTTGATGTTTTGGCATCTTCAACCCATTTAGTAAAATAGTTTGTCGTAGTGATTATGTACCATGCATGGATAAATTTTCTAAATGTCTTGATTGGTATAAAAAAATAAATACTCAGTTTTTTGTATTATTGTTACACTAACATAGTATTTAGTGGCATATCAACCCTCGTATTTGGTTTTCCAATTCTCTGGTAGACATCATAGTGTTTATCTACATAATGTTGATCCATAAATATAGTAGGCCACCATATACCAATTTTTAGAATCTTTCTCACATTGAATTCTCATACGAAATGTCTTCTTGTGACTATTTGATGAGCTTATTGAGGACATTGTGCTCATTAATTTTATATATCTACTCTATATAGTTTTCCTCCTTTACCATTTTAAACAAAAAACATTTATAATGATGAAAATAATAGCTCATGTGATCATCTAATTTTTATCTCTTTCTATATAATGTGTAATAAAGATACCTTGCTTCAAGAAATTTTTGTCTTGAAATTTTTTAGGAATTGTAGATAATCAAAAGAGGTGCACATACAATGATTCATATTGAAGATCCTATGGCTATTATCCATTGGGGATACATCTTAAGTGAACAAGTCCTACATTATTCCTCCCAAGCTTAGAATTTACTATGAACTAAAACTCTTGAAACAATATGAATCATCCATATATCCTAACTCCTAATATGGAATTATTTATTAGGTATCATAGATCTTGGTGATTTGTGAATAATTCAAATGTTATTTATATAAATTAGTGCTTTATGTATTCATATAATTATTATCTATAGCTAGGAATTTGTGACTTGTGAATTGAATGGGGTGATGCAATCATCCATATATAGGTTGTGCAAGAAAAACTCATGACACAATTCCTAAAGCATCCACATGAATGTGAAAAGGTTTGATCTAGTAGAGAAATAACAAATGGGAATTATTACTTGTTAAGCACATAATATACTAAGAGGGGGGGGGGGTGAATCAATATATTTATCTTATAAAAATTTCCCTTAAACAATCAAGATATGCAATAAAACTTAAATAATAAACATCACACAAGAAAGAGAGAGACACTAGATATAACGTGGAAACCCAATGTGGGAAAAACCATAGAGAAAAATCTCAAGTATATTAGTGAGAACAAACCCACAGGAGCACCATACCCCTTTGCCAAGTACCAACCTTAGCTACAATTTGTGAGCACCAACCCACAGGAGCTTCAAACCCCTTTGCTGAGCACCAACCCAGCTATCATTCGTGAACACCAACCCACATGAGCATCATCCACTTTGTGTAAACCACACACCTATCTCTCAATGTTGCTAAATCAACAAATGATATTTCAATACAACATCTCTTTCTTCTCTCTCACCTTTGGTCTTCTAAGCTAGATAATACAAAATCAAATTAACCTCTCACACTCATATTACAAATGGCTACTCAAGCCTTTATTTATAGCTTTCCAAATGACCTTTGGCCTTCCCCCTTTGTGACCCTTCAATAATCATGAAAAATGGTGCCAATCTTGGATGACTCTTCATATCCAAGCATTTCAAAAGTCATGTGGTGACTCTTCATGACCAAAAATGTCCTTCCCACTTTTGTTTTTATCTTTGGTGACTTTTCATATTCCTTAAAGTGTCCCTTCATGAGAAATTCGCCTTTACTCTTTTGTATTCACTTGGTGACTCTTGGTATTCCCCAAAATGACTCTTCATGGGAAAATGCATCCCATCCTTCTTTTGTCTTTACTCCATGGCTCTTCGAATTCTCCATGGGCCCTTCTTTTCTCTCATATGCAACCAAAAATATATTTGTTAATATTAAATAAATATTAACTCATATTAGCCAAGATAAACAATATTAAATGCAATGGGGCCTTTATCATCAATAATGCTAAACCTCTGACATCAATGACAATATTTCTAACAATCTCCCCCTTTGTCATTGATGGCAACCTCAATCTTGAAATTGCCACATCCTATCACCTGCACATACTATCATCTGAAAGCATACAGTAACTCCCCCTTACTATACCAACCTGTACCTATTTCATGTACCTATTTTTTCTACTTGTACCTATTATTCTCCCCCTTTGACATCAATGGCAAAGGGCCTACCTGGAGCTAACACTTAGCTCCCCCTCACTTGATGTTGAACCTTAATGGCAGGAAGTATGGGAAGTTACTCCCAACTTCTCTCCCAAATACTCAAATGTGTCTTTTGGTAGTGTCTTTGTGAAAATATCTACAATCTACTCTGTAGGACTAATTTATTCCAAATTAACCTGTTGATTTGCAACCTGATCTCTCAAAAATTGATATCTAATGGGAATATGTTTTATTCTTGAATGCATCACTAAATTTTTTGAAATATTTATGGAAATTGTGTTATCACAAAAAATGAAAATAGGTTCATCATACTTTACCTTGATATCTTCCAAAGTTTGCTTCATCCAAAGCACTTGAGTACAACACAATACTGTTGCAATATATTCTGCTTCACCTATATAATGTGATACTAAGTTCTACTTCTTGCTTAGCCATGATACTAAGCTATCACCAAGGAAGAAAGCTCCTCCACTTGTACTCTTTTTGTCATCTAAGCACCCTGCCCAATCTGAATCTGTATAAACAACTAAAGTGAAATCTTTACCTGTGGGATACCATAATCCATAACCTAATGTCCCTTTGATATATCTAAATATTCTTTTCACCAACTAAACATGACTATCTCTTGGAGATGATTGATATCTTGCAACCATACCTACTACATGCATGATGTCTGGTCTCAATGCTGTCAAATATAAAAGACTACCAATCATAGATCTATACAAAGATTGATCTGTAATAGATGAATCTTCATCCTTGTTCACCTTATTTATTGTACACATAGGTGTGCCAATTGGTACACAATTCTCAAAACCAAATTTATTCAACATTTCCTTGGTATATTTACTTTGAGATATAAAAATTCCTTTATTTGATTGAAATATTTGTAATCCTAAGAAAAATGATAATTCTCCAAGCATAGACATCTCAAATTCTTTTTGCATTCTATCAGAAAATTCTTTGTCATCTTTTCAATATTTCCTCCAAAAATGATATCATCAACATGAACCACAACAATCAATTGATGCTCACCTTCTATTTTGATGTAAAGATTACTATCAGCTAATCCTCTCTTGAATCCTTGATCTTGCAGGTACTTATCAAGTCTTGCATACCAAGCTCTGGGAGCTTGTTTTAATCCATACAATGCTTTCTTCAATTTGTATACATGATTACAAATATTCAAGAGAATAATCCCCTCAAGCTATTCAATGTAGACCTCTTCTTCAAGATTCCCATTTAGGAAGGCAGATTTGACATCCATCTGAAATACTTTGAAATTTTTAAATACTGCATATGCAAGAAACATTCTAATAGCCTCTAACCTTGCTACTAGTGCAAAAGTTTATTCAAAATCTATTCCCTCAATCTGAGCATATCCTTTACATACTAATCTTGCTTTATTTCTGGTTACTTCTCCATTTTCATTCAGCTTATTTCTATAAACCCATTTTGTTCCTATCACATTATGATCTTTTGGTCTAGGCACTAATTCCCAAGTATCATTCTTTTCTATCTGATCTAATTCTTCATCCATAGCCTTAACCCAATGCTCATCATGTTTGGCTTCTAAAAAATTTCTAGGCTGAATTTTAGATAACAAAGAGAAATTAACTTGTTCAGATTCACTTACCATCATTCTTCTAGTGTGAATTCTTTCTTTTATATCCTTGGTGATGTCACTTTCATTATGATTTTTTTGAACATATTTTGATGGATTCCTGGTGCCCTTTTTCTCCTTTTCCTCATCTTCATCTGATTCTTCAAAGCCTTCCTCTTTAATGATTTTAGGAATGTCTACTGGATCACTAATCTTTTGTGTTCCATCTTCTTCTATCCTGACACTTGCACTTTCAACAATTTTCTTGGTTCTTTTGTTATAACATTTATAAGCTTTAATTTTTCAAGAATAACCAAGAAATATACCTTCATCTGATCTGGATTAAAACTTACCAAGTTTTTCATCAGTTCTCTTTATGAAGCATTTGCTACTGAAAAATATGAAATAATCAACTATTGTTGGTTTGTCTTTCCATAGCTCATAAGCAGTTTTGCTGCTGTTGACTCTTAATAGAGCTCTATTCTAAATATGCACTATTTTACCAACTGCCTCTCTCTAATATTTATTTACTATTTTGGATTCATTTAGCATTGTCCTTGCCATCTCTTGAACTGTTCTATTTTTCCATTCAACTACTCCATTTTGTTACGGAGTTCTTGCTGCTGAATACTGTCTCTTTATTCCATGATCTTCACAAAACTCAATAAATTGATCTAACATGAATTCTCCTACTCATTCTAATCTTAGAAACTTAATCTTTAGATTAGTTTCATTCTCAACTAATGCTTTGAATGCTTTAAACTGTCTAAAAGCTTATGATTTTTTCTTTAAAAACAATATCCAAGTCATACGTGAAAAATCATCAATAAGCAACATGAAATATTTATCACCTTGAGTAATTTGAGTCCTCATAGGTCCACATAGATCAGTGTGAACAAGCTCTAGCATCTGAGTGGTAGAGTAATCTTTTGTTTTGAACCACCTTCTAGCCTACTTCCCATGCTGACAAGGTCCACAAAGGGTGTTAGATGGCTTTGTGATCGTTGGAAGCTTCCTGACGGTTTGCTTTTTTCAAAATTTGACAAGATTGTCAAAATTTATGTGCCCCATTCTCCTGTGCCATAGCCAACTTTCTTCAATCTAACTCAAACAACATTTTTGACCTTTGATGTCTGATAGCATATATAAGTTATTACCTGTTCTCTGAGCATCTGCAATTAATACATCTGAATCTTTTCTTCTAATTTCACAACCTTCTACATAAAAATTTAGTGTGTTCCCCTAATCACACATTTGACTTACACTCAAAATATTATGCTTAAGACCTTCTACATATAAAACATTTTCAGTTTTAGTTCTACCATTATCTAAACTTAGTGTACCTTTTCTAGCAATTTTGGTAGTAGTATTGTCCCCAAATTTCACTGTGCCACCATTGATCTTCTTCAGGGTTATGAACTTGCTCTTGTTCCCTGTCATGTGCCTCAAACATCTGATATCAATAAACCAAGGCTTTTCTTCATTTCTTGCATGCAGAGCTGTCTGGACCAATATAGAACCTTCAGATTGTTTCTTCTGCCATGTCTGAACCTTTTTCTTGATGAATGGAGCCCTAAAACTCTGGTCCTTCGTGACTGACTCGAACACACTTCTACAATACTGAGCTATGTGTCTGAATTTGTTACACTTGTAACAAATTATGGTGTCTTCATCAAAGCTTGATAGAGGAATAAAAGAGTTATAGCTTCTACTTGACTCTACATGACCTTCCTTTTCCTTATTTTTGAGATTATTAGCTCTTTTTCTACATTCCAATTTCTTATGACCATATCCATTAAAATAATAATAGTAACCATAAAAATAGGACCTATTTGTGAATCTTTGACCTGAGTGCCATTTATAGCTTTGTTCCTTCTAGCCTTCTTTGTCCTCTATATTATCCATTCCTTCCCTTCTTGATTCTTTATTTGTAAGAGCTTCAACATAGCTATTCTTATATTCAAAACCGATACTTGTCTTATCTGATATTGCCTTTTGGATTTTTGTTATCTTATTTAGCATATTAGTGCTATTCTCAAATTTTGAATCATTGACTATTTTATTATTGACTACTTTCTCAATCTCTTCTTTTAAAGAGGCAATTTTAGTAACATACCTTTCACATTATTTTCTTGATATTTCCAACTGTGCCATCAGATCTTCAATTATATTCTTTGACTCCTTGTCATTTTTCTCGATTTGATGCTTTAATCTTCATTTTTTCTTTTCAACAATTTTCAACTCTTCTAAGGCACACATGATTTCTCCTTCCATATTCACTTTGGCTTCATCCTCTTCTTCTTCTTGATCAACTATTCTTTTGCTTGCAGAGGCACCTTTATGTATGGCCATCATGTGCTTTCTTGATCTACCTTCAAGCTGTAAAACTTTTCAAAAAGGAACCTACTCTGATACCAATTGTTAAGCATGGAATATACTAAGAGGGGGGTGAATCAGTATATTTATCTTATAAAACTTTCCATTAATCAAACATTCAAGATATGCAATAAAACTTAAATAATAAACATCACACAAGAAAGAGAGAGACACCAAATATAATGTGGAAACCCAATGTGGGAAAAACCATAGAGAATAATCTCAAGTATATTAGTGAGAACAAACCCATAGGAGCACCATACCCCTTTGCCAAGTACCAACCTCAGCTACAATTTGTGAGTACCAACCCATAGGATCTTCAAACCCCTTTGCCGAGCACCAACCCACATGAGCATCATCCACTTTGTGTAAAGCACACACCTATATCTCAATGTTGCTAAATCAACAAATGATAGTTCAATACAACATCTCTTTCCTCTCTCTCACCTTTGCTCTTCTAAACTAGATAATACAAAATCAAATCAACCTCTCACACTCATATTACAAATGGCTACTCAAGCCTTTATTTATAGCTTTCCAAATGACCTTTGGCCTTCCCCCTTTGTGACCCTTAAATCCTCATGAAAAATGGCACCAATCTTGGATGACTCTTCATATCCAAGCATTTCAAAAGTCATGTGGTGACCCTTCATGACCAAAAACGTCCTTCCCACTTTTGTCTTTATCTTTGGTGATTTTTCATATTCCTTAAAGTGTCCCTTCATGAGAAATTCACCCTTACTCTTTTGTCTTCACTTGGTGACTCTTGGTATTCCCTAAAATGACTCTTCGTGGGAAAATGCATCCCATCCTTATTTTGTCTTTACTCTGTGGCTCTTTGACTTCTCCATAGGCCCTTCTTTTGTCTCATATGCAACCAAAAATATATTTGTTAATATTAAATAAATATTAACTCATATTAGCCAAGATAAACAATATTAAATGCAATGGGCCCTTTATCATCAATAATGCTAAACCTTTGACATCAATGACAATATTTCAAACAATCTCCCCCTTTGTCATTGATGGCAACCTCAATCTTGAAACGACCACATCCTGTCACCTGCACATACTGTCATCTAAAAGCATACAATAACTCCCCCTTACTGTAATAACCTATACCTATTTCATGTACCTATTTTCTGCACCTGTACCTATTATTCTCCCCCTTTGACATCAATGGCAAAGGGCCTACTTGGAGCTAACACTTAGCTCCCCCTCACTTGATGTTGAACCTCAATGGTAGGAAGTAAGGGAAGTTACTCTCAAATTCTCTCGTAGATACTCAAATGTGTCTTTTGGTAGTGCCTTTGTGAAAATATCTACAATCTGCTTTGTAGTGCTAATATATTCCAACTTAACCTGTAGATCTGCAACCTGCTCTCTCAAAAAGTGATATCTAATGGGAATATGTTTTGTTCTTGAATGCATCACTAGATTTTTTGAAATATTTATGGCACTTGTGTTATCACAAAAAATGGAAATAGGTTCATCATACTTTACCTTGATATCTTCCAAAGTTTGCTTCATCCAAAGCACTTGAGTACAACACAATACTACTACAATATATTCTACTTCACCTGTAGAATGTGATACTAAGTTCTACTTCTTGCTTAGCCATGATACTAAGCTATCACCAAGGAAGAAAGCTCCTCCACTTTTACTCTTTCTATCATCTAAGCACCCTACCCAATCTGAATCTATAGAAGCAACTAGAGTGAAATCTTTACCTATGGGATACCATAATCCATAATCCAATGTCCGTTTTATATATCTAAATATTATTTTCACCAACTGAACATGACTATCTCTTAGAGATGACTAATATCTTGTAACCATACCTACTACATGCATGATGTCTGGTCTTGATGCTGTCAAATATAAAAGACTACAAATCATAGATCTATACAAAGATTGATTTGTAACAGGTGAATCTTCATCCTTGTTCACCTTATTTCCTGTACACATAGGTGTGCCAACTGGTACACAATTCTCAAAACCAAATTTCTTCAACATTTCCTTGGCATATTTACTTTGAGTTATAAAAATTCCTTTATTTGATTGAAATATTTGTAATCCTAAGAAAAATGATAATTCTCCAAGCATAGACATCTTAAATTCTTTTTGCATTCTATCAGAAAATTCTTTTGTCATCTTTTCAATATTTCCTCCATAAATGATATCATCAACATAAACCACAACAATGAATTAATGCTCACCTTCTGTTTTGATGCTAATATTACTATCAACAAATCCTCTCTTGAATCCTTGATCTTGTAGGTACTTATCAAGTCTTGCATACCAAGCTCTGGGAGCTTGTTTTAATCCATACACTGCTTTCTTCAATCTGCATACATGATTACTAATATTTGAGAGAATAAACCCCTCAGGCTATTCAATGTAGACCTCTTCTTCAGGATTCCCATTTAGGAAGCTAGATTTGACATCCATCTGAAATACTTTGAAATTTTTAAATACTGCATATGCAAGAAACATTCTAATAGCCTCTAACCTTGCTACTGGTGCAAAAGTTTCTACAAAATCTATTCCCTCAATCTGAGCATATCCTTTACATACTAATCTTGCTTTATTTTTGGTTACTTCTCCATTTTCATTCAGCTTATTTCTATAAACCCATTTTGTTCCTATCACATTATGATCTTTTGGTCTAGGCACTAATTCCCACGTATCATTCTTTTCTATCTGATCTAATTCTTCATCCATAGCCTTAACCCAATGTTCATCATGTTAAGATTTTATCATAAGTTGGTCCCTTTATTTATATTATTTATAGTTTTTTAATATTTGTGATCAAATCCTTGGTTATTTATTCCTATGAATTGAAGTATAGTTTACTTATAAGATCTTTTTCTTAACTATGACACAAAAATATCATTATCTTCTATAGAGTTTGGTGTATCATTGGGTTCTTATCCTCAAACACAAATGTCTAGATAAAAACTTGTTGGACCTTATGCCATTTTTTTGTATTCTTTATGCACTCTTGATGCATATACCATAATTTTAGAAGTGTTTCTAGAGTATATTTAAATATATGCACCAAATATTAGGGTTTAACACTCTATACAAACCACACAACAACACACTTATGAACATGAAGTTTTTGATACTATCCCTCGTGGAAAAAGGGACACTATTCCCTAATAGTCATTGGTATTTGGAATCAAGTGTGTAGTAGTTTGAATGTTTCATCGCATTATAACTCATTTTTTTTATGAACTACCCACCAAGTCATAGTAGTTACCTTTAGAGCATATTTCAATACATTCACTCTCTGATCTCTATTGGGAAAATGATGTACTAATATAATTATTGTTAGTTTTTATATTTAGATTTGAAATACTAATTTAATTGATTTTTGATGGTGAAAAATTTATGCAATAAAAAATGCATGTCTATAGATCAATCTTAACTTAGAGAAGATAGATCATACTTACACTTCCGATTTGGGATACATTAGATAATTGAGAACATAACTAATATGTGGATTTTATAGACCTAATTAGGGTATCTCTTATCACAATAAACAATACTAGGGAGGGTTACAAAGCCTCTATTCAAGCACAATCATGTAATAAAAATAACTAAACCCTATGTTTTCATATTTACTAAACTAATAACAAGTAAAGTAAAGTCTAATCTAGTTCTCACCAAAGCTTGTGGGACAAAGTTGGGGTAAGAAAAAATAAAAATAAACATGCATATAAGACATATACTCATGTCAATGTATATGAAATTATAGTGTATGGAAGATAAGTAAAAATTCATATCTATCTACTCTTACAAAGGAGGAATAAAGCTAGGAATACTTACTTTTGAAGACTAACCTGTCGAGCCTTAATCTCTCCCTTGGACAAGGTTCTTTACAAGAGGTTATTATGGTATGTAAGGATGATAAGGATAAATAAAATTTAGGATAAATAACCTATCAATGCATCCAAAATACTTCTCCACAAGACAAGGGTCATATCTCTAAAGAAAGTTTGAAACCCTAAGCTTTCTCCTCAAGTAAAATGTTGAATAAGTGGATGCATCATAGCTCTTACTTCTTGTTGTCTTCTTTGAATAATGGAAAAATTATCTTGTATAACTCTAATCCATTTTAAATTTTTTGGCCAATAGGGTAGATGTAGTCTACCTAGTAATGTTATGGATAAAAATTCACCAGGTCACCGATTAGGTTGGCCAAGAGCCAACCTAGACCCTAAATGAATTTTATCCACAACAGTACAAGGTCAACCTAGTCAACCTACTATTGTAAATAGTTAAAAGGGAATTTAGGCTAGGAAAAGGGGGGAAAATATGGGAAATGATTGAGAAGTGTACAATAGATAATAAAAAGCTCAGGGATATGGTTTTTAAGAGATAACAAGTGGCAAAAGCGAAAACAATCTTGTGAAGCACCAATGGTCTACCCACCCCTTTCTTAGTGCATCCCTTAAGGTATACACTTAGAAAGATTGAGACTTGATGGGTTCCTAAAAGATAAAAATAATTAGTAATTGATAAAAGTTTTAAAATATTATGTGTATACATATGCCCCACTCGAAGCTCATCACGTGTCACATGAGTACAACATAGGATAGTATTTCAGGAATAAAATATTATAACACATAATGTTGATGCTAAGTAAAATGTATTAAGGAGAAAAAAAGATAAATGAAATGATAGAATTTAAAAAAACATACCTTTACTTACCTTAGTGTTGTAGATAAAGAAGGATACTACAAGAGAAGTGAAGGCATCCAGTGTAAAAAAATTTAGGCAAACCTATAGAGATTAGTGTAAAAAAGAGAAAAAATCAAAAAATTTGAAATATAAGAATATGGTAGTAGAAATTATACTATAAAAAATCATGAATAATTTTTTTTTATGATTTAAAAAATGAGTGAGTAAAAAGAAATATATGAGCAAAATGAGGATTTTGACGGTAAATATTTGAAAGGTAAAGAATTATGAATAGTAAGTTTAAATAGGGTGAAAATAAAATCATTTGATTATTGTTTAACTTATTTGGAGATAAAAATAAGGCTTGGAGAGACCAAATGAAAGGAAATAGAGCTATGATGGTGAGGAGACAATAGTTGATACAAGAGGGAAGCCTAATAGCTATAACAGGTGTAACACAGGTGGACAACTAAGAATTTCAAACTTGATTCAAATGTTTTAATGGAAATTAAGTGTTTTTTAGAAAATTTTTAATTATGCCAATTATAAAAAATATAATGAACCCCAAGAAGTTTTAAAGGGTACTATAGGCCAAAAGTGGAAATGGGTTTAAATGAATCAAAGTAATAACTACCAAAGGCATTTATTACAATCAGAGGAAAGAGTCAATGATCTAAATCAACTAGGTTGACCTAGTCAATCTAGTAGGGTAAAAATATTGATGAAGGCATTTATTACAATCAGAGGTAAGAGTTAGGAATCTGAAATAACTAGGTTAACCCAATCAACCTAATAGGCTAAAAATCTTGATTCCACATTGTTGAATTAGTAGCTATGTGTCAACTTAGTTTGTTTAGGTAAGATACTGACTTAGTAATTTACTATCAACTTAGTTATTTAAACCAGATTACCAAATTAGTACCTAGTGGGGGAAAATGAAAGGGTTAACATAGTTTGTTGAGTTAACATGGTAAACTAAGGACTATTTGGTCAACATAATGTTTGATTAAGTGGTCAAAATATTATGAAAATGTGGGAAATAGGCTAAAATAATAATTTAAAGGCCCATAATAGCTAATTGAGTACTAAAATATCTAAGTAGACTAAAAATACGTCAAATTGGTCAAAAATAGATAGATTAAGGTAAATTAGGTTTATTTTTGTAAAATTTTAAAAATAATGTATTTAATTATAAGTGACATGGAGGTATAATACGTATTTTTCCATTTGATGGTTGTAGGGGAATATGAGATTATGGTGATTAGTAGATGCAACATAGATCCCAAACCTTTTAGAGTGATTGATAGAGAAGGATCAAGTTTGGTTGGTCACACTAGGTCTAGGAGGTATTAGGGATATATGTCGAGTATCATTAAACACAAATCTAGTAGTCATGTTCCTAGCAGCCTAGGAATGATTGACTATTAATTTTATATGGGTGGTGGATGGGGATATAATAAAGGTGGGTATCACCCTAGAGTATGTCCATATTATTAGGAGGTACATCAGTGATCATGAGGGTACTAGATGGATAGGAAAAGAGGGAAGACTTAGCCTTGTGGTCAATGGGCTTAGATATGATATATCTAAGGTTTAAATTGAGCCTATTTTATGTGTATATAGCTTAGATTATAGATATCTATAAGGTGATGATAGGACTTGTAAGAACATAAGTACTATGTCACAAGTTAGATAATAAGGTACTATTATATGTGCTATCCTTATACAATTCTATTTTGGAGTAAGGGGCACTATATGATCTAGGTTATTTTATCTAGGTTTAACTGATGTATGATATGTATGGAATGCTATCCATAGGCTAGAAGACTATGGGATCAATTATTTTATTAAATACCTAGATATACAAGAGATTCTTAATATACTGACTAGCTAGGTTACCCCATGTGATCAATGATTAGTTACCTTAGGTGCAGATAAGGAGGCAACATAATCTAGCATGGGTTATGCCCCACATGCTAGTGATACAGATAGTCACATGAGCATATATCATGTGGTATCCATATCTATGTATTAAAATAGTTTGTTCAAGTTGGAGGATGGTGGCACTAGATTTGGCATGAACATAGATTATAGGCCATTACACTTAGTGTATAAAGCTACATATAGTGGCATGCATACAAAGATAGTTTAGACTCCCTCACCCAATCTATTTGATAGTGGTGCCCATATTTTGGGCTTGACATGTGAGAGAGTCAAGGGGGAGAGGAGTGGGACCACTAGTTACTAGGCTAGAGATTAGATCATGGTGTGAGAGATCATGTATAGGTCAATCATGATGGTTGGTAGATAGAGAGGAGATGGATGTGGATGCAAGAGTTCCATAGGTACCATATTTTAACACCATAGTATGAGGATCTATGACCATCTTGATTTTACCACTGATAGAGATGTCAGTATTGAGAGAGAGCACATAGGGTGGCTATTCTAAATGACCCATCAGGTGGCCTAGGATAGGGCCAGTCTATAGAAGCACCATTTAAGCAAGGATTGAGATGGGCATGGGTGGTGACCCTAAGGTTTTTATTGATTAAGAATCATCCCATAAATGAGGTACTTAGAGGATGATCCAATGGAGAGACTGTGCTTGGTGGTCATGTAAATAGGGAAATGGTGATAGGTAACATTCAAATAGGTAATAAATGGTTAAATTTTTCTTAAGTTTTTTTATATAGATTATAGATATATATATTTTGAGATATATCTATGATCTAATATCTATATAGTTTGAATTTTTTAGATCTTGTGGAGGAGGAGAGTAGATGGGGATTCTTAATGAGGGGATTACTCCATAAGATCTTAGATAAGGCACTGATTCCATATGACCCTACCATATTAGATGATCCCATAGTACTATCTACCCCATCTCAAATGAGTTAGTTTAGACTATCAAGAAAGGCTATGAGGAAATTACAAGTGCATGGGGATAAGAGACAACAACCAACAAGGGTGGGAGTGGGAGAGGCACATGAATGGAAAGCTTTGGCTTAGGAGAGAGCCATGCATATGGATACCATGAATTAGCTAGCACAAGTATAGACCCATGTGGACAACCTACAAGGAAAAGTGATATGTTTGAGATCATGAACAACTTATTTACAACATAATATTCAAAGGGGATTACCTGAGGCATTTATGGGCAATGTGGCTAGGCCATGAGATAGAAATGATAGATCCTAGTCTTAGAGATAAAATGATGTATATTTTTATAATTTTTATCAAAAACACATGATATATATATATATATATATATAATATTTAAATATATATATATATATATATATATATATATATGTATGTATGTATGTATATATATCATTTTGGTAGTTGCATGTTGATTTTATGGGTTTTTGTTGTGGTTGTGATTGTGGATGCATGAATATATTTATTTATAGAATATGTATTTATATTTTATTGTATATGTTATAAGAAATATTTGTGTTGTGGTTTATTTTCTAGCATTATGTAGGATGCATGCATGGTTAAAAAGAAACAAGTGAAAAGGACTTGGCTAGGTATAATCAATCAAAAATAAATATACTACACACTATTTCACATTGGAAATGTGTAATAACAAGAAATGAATAATTATAACAAACCAAGAGTGGTAAAGAAGAGGGAAAAAAGTTTTTTTAAACCATGAAAAAGATTGGCACCAAATTAAAACAAGTAAAATCACACTAAGTCACATTGGGAAGTATGAAAATAATGTA
Source organism: Torreya grandis (assembly GCA_037957365.1). NCBI lineage: Eukaryota > Viridiplantae > Streptophyta > Pinopsida > Cupressales > Taxaceae > Torreya > Torreya grandis. The sequence continues at coordinate 1,627,870 of JARHVA010003423.1, read as the reverse complement.
ATAAAATAAAAATAACTTTGAAAGAATAAATGGTATAAAAATAAATAAATAAATTCAATCAATCATACTAAATCAAATTGGGAAGTATAAAAGAGAAACAAAATTTGCAAAATTGGTCTTAAATTAATCACACTAATTCAAGTTGGGAAATATGAAAAACTAAAGAAAATGTTGGATTCTTACATGCAATCATAAAATAAGAAGATAAAAGTGAAAAGATTAAGGAATTAATCATAAAACATACTAAATCAAGATGGGAAGCATTCTAATGATGTATACATTTATAATAAATTACATCTTATCTCATATTTGACACATGTAATTTTGGTGTGACTCAGATATTAGAAAATTTTATGAGGAAGGCCAATTAATATCCATGGTCTTACACTCCAAATCATAAACAGAACACCAATGAGGTGGAATTAATGTGAAAATATGGTAAAAATGGAATTTGTTAATATTATTGAAAATTTTTGGTAATTTATGAGGAAGGCCAGGTCCTATCCATGGTCTTACAATGTAACTCACAAATGGAATCCCTAGGGGAGTGATCAGTGAAAAAAATTATTTCTCAAGGGGAAATATTAGGATTATAAGTAGTGAAAAAGGGAATGTAAAAATTATAACTTAGGCATCTTATGAGAATAATTTAGGAGACATGAGGCATACTAAGGACATTAGAAAACACTAAGTGACTAGTGACCATCAATGTACAAAGGAAACCTATTTACTATAGACACAAAGTTGTATAGGAAATTAAGTGTGTTACTAATATCAACTCATGAAGGTAGATTTTTTTAAGAAAAATAAAATATAACTACCTTCCCATGATGTGTTCTCCATTCCTTAGGACCCCTTATAGAGTCATCGATCTACTGCAAAGATTAGGTACTTATGTGAGAAAGTAGGTAACACTAAAGGATTTTTTTATTCCCCTTTTACAATCTACTAGCCTACTACACCCCAATAGACCTTGGCTCTATTGTGAGGCCAAATTTGGATTTTTATCTTTGAATATAAGAAAGTGATGCGCTTTAAATCATGTCTTTTAGTGTGATTTGACTTTTGAGAATTTTTAATGTTGCCTTTTGGATCATTGCCTTTTGTTAAATGATTAGGATTTTAAATATTTGATGGATTTTAAGATTCCTCCTCCATACGGACTTGGAATGACCAATCATGAGAGATAGAGTAATATACATTAATGATATTTAGGTTTTGGCTACAAGAAGCTAAGTAACCAAAGATAAGATTGAATAGGACACTTAGGCTTAACAATAAACTAGCATGTTATCTCAAGTCTCAACCATGTGTATGTTTAGTTTGAGAAGGTAATAAAGGGGAATAGAAGGAGATCCAAAGTGGACCAATAAAATGAGATTATCATGAGATGAACTATTTGCTAACTAATCACATGGTATAAAAGGAATGACTAAAGGGAACTAGGTTTGCATAACCAAGTCACAATAACAATTATCCATGTTTATAGAGATAAGATAGCAAAATTCCATGAAGAGATAACAAGGGAGTATTTAAGAAATAAAATCAATCATAAATTGAAGCCAATGATAAATAAGAAATCCATAATCAAACATAAATGACATCATAAGTAATATAAAGTGTGAAATCAAATTCACCATGTAAGAGAAATAAGAATTTGACACAATGACAAATGATATAACAAATAGATAAAGATATAGTTAGAAAACACATCCAATCAAAATGAAAATGTAAGGAAACCATGCATCTGATCATAAGTATTGATATATTTATCCACACACATTATCTAGAACATCTGTTAAGTCTCTATGTAGTTAAATATGAAATGTAGCTAATGTCTCATCTAACCTCAATGAAAATTGGGAAAATACTTCACATCTAATCTACTTAATATAAAAGGTAGGAATGCTTGATGGATCATGATTGAGAGGGATATAATGTAAGGGATGCTTAGGATAATGCATGAGAATGGATTCTATAGCTGATGAAGGGGTCACTAGTGGGGAAGGATCCATAGGTGAGGGAAGGTCCATGGGTGGAAGAATAGGAGGTGATGAAGGGACCACAGGAGGAGATGGAACCACAAGAGGTGGAACCATGGGGGAAGAAGGGGGAGCCTTCTTATGGGAATTAACTATGGGAGGAATGATAGAATGTACAAAAATGGTTAAAAGATGATCTTTAATATGTTTCTAAAATATATGACAATGATCAGTGTGATGGGTGCCACATTGATACTTGAGACAATATACCTTACCATACTTAGGAATATACTTAGTTAGTAACTTTTGGGGAGGTATATCCTTATTTGAGGATTGAGGGGTAATAAGACACAAAGTGTTAATATATTATCATAGCTTATGACAATGCATGGATGAATGGTTATATGTGTTGTGGAATCAATAAATATACCTATGAGTAGTCTTGGTAGGTGTACTCATAAGAGGAGGTGTAATATAATTATAAGGATCTTGGTAAGGATGATCAGCCAATTTGGTGTGTAATGGAGCCAACTATACTAAATCAATCAAACCATCACCAATAAAAGGTGGTGGTGGTGGAGAGATAGGGCAAGGATCGATAGTAGAAGTGATAGGATTATAAGTAAGAATAGACTCAACTAAAGTGGGTGTAAAAATAAGATATGAATTAGGATTTACTAAGGGAGGGGTGGGGTCTATAAAAGGATAAAGGAGAGTTGCACAAATCTTAGGGATAAGTAGCATATAAGGGTCATGGTACTTAGCAAAGTGATAGGGTCCAATCATAACATGATCCATAACCATACTCCTATGAGGTTCTTATGAAAATGAAGGTGTTTGTACCATCTCTACCCTATGATAAAGAGGAAAAATTCTAAAATTTAGAATGATAAATGACAAATTATTAGAAGATATACTAAAATACTAAAGTAAAGAGGAATGATAATAGATAATCTTGGCTCATGTGCCTAAACTAGACCTCTTAATAATGGATCATCTAAGGTATAACCATCATCATAATTATTTGTATGAAGATCAATGATGTATTTAGGGATGACATTGACATATGATGAGGCATGATGAATGGAATAATATGTCTTAGTTAAGATAATTGGGATGTCATCATAAGGTGGTTGATGAGAGCGAGGTTGCAAATAAGTGGGAAGCTAAGAGATGAGATGAGGTGAGAGATCAAAAGCTTTAATATTGAGATTTATCTCATCATGCTCATCATCAAAATTTAAGAGGTTAGGGGGAATATTCCGAATGAGTTTGGGATGACCATTGTAACCTCGAGTGGAATTGATGGGAAAATTAAATAATTGAGACTAATGAAATGAAATACTTAGAAAGGGTTAAAGTGTAGAAATATTGAATACACCCTGATCTTGGAATTATTCAAAATTATAAGGGTTAGTTGCACCCAAAATCCTATATATGGATCCATTATGAGGGAATTTAACACATTGGTAGGTAGAAGAAGTAACTACTTTCATATGATGAGTCCATGACCTACCAATTAGAATGTTCTAAGATAGAGGAAAGTTAAAAATCATCACCTTCACATGAATGATGATAGGTGAGATGTAATAGGGAGCCACACACAACTTAAAGGAGGAATTTTCATTTGGTCATAGCCTTGACATGTGCTACGTGTAGATTTGAGATTGCATTCAAAATATCTAAAGGTTTTGATAAAATAAAGAGAGGTAACACAAGTGTCAGAACCCTTGTCAATCAAGTCATGCTTGACTTGTATATCACCAAATTAGACACTAATGAAAAGAGGAGGATCATATGCATAATGCAAAATCTCATCGAGAATCATGAAAGTGATGGAAAATTTTATGGAAATAGAAGTGTCAATTTTTCACTATTGTTTATGGACATCTCTTCACATTGTTGGAATATGCTATCTTTAGATCTAGATAAAGTTACTTTGCATCCTTCTAGGGGAGGATTAGGGATGTTCATTTCATATAAAATTTGCATAAGATGTTTAAGATGACATATATAGGTCCTCATAATCTCAATAAATGTGATTTGGGATGGGATATTAGTGAGTTATGTGATAGGATCCCATTCATCATAACCCATAAGAAGATTATTAGATAGAGGTGCATAGTGTTGATGGACGTACTCAGAAGGAGGATCCAAAGTACATTGGAATTGATGTTGATAAGAGGTAGAAGGTTTAGTGAGAGGATAAATTGGTATATGATGTTGAGAATATGAAGTAGTTGATGCAGGTTGGATTTGAGAATTTCTATAAAAAGTGTTGATAGAAGCTTGAGTATCATTGGTGGTAGGTAAAGAAGATGGAGGGATAGTAAAAATAGTATGGGAAGTGTTATCAAAAGGAGGAGTTGAAATTATTTCATCAAAAGTTATAAGTTCATATTTCCCCAACTCATTTAAGTGAGCTAGATAAGAATTTTGGATAACATGAAATGCACGAGTCAATGGAGGTGTATAGATAGGTTGAGGATCAATGAAAACAACCACCCTTCACATATTAGTCATATTAACCACATTATATTTAGGATTTTGGTCAATAATAATATCAACATTATTGATACAAGGGGTGGTTTTGTCTTAGGTATCTTGGTGATTTGGAAGATGATATTTATAGATGGTAAAATGAGCATTATCTTGATTCAAATCTTGAGATTTAGTATTTATTTCATGGTATTTGAAATAAATGTTGTTGGCTTATTGATGTTTGTGAATGATATAATCATGGTCAAAATTGGGACCAAGAAGAAAATACATAGCCAAATTATGAAGATACCAATAGGTCTCATGAGAATGACCCAAATTAGCATGAAACCAATCAAATTTATTGGGATCATACCAAGATTTCATAGGATGAGTAGGATCGAATTCTCAAGGAGAGGCCTTGGTAGACATTTTAATAATTCTAATAAGGATAAAGGTTTGTGAACATTGATGTTATTAGGCGAAGAAAAATTAAGATTGGTGAATTTTTGAGAATGGGGAGTTGGTTAAAAAATTGGTTAGGAACAATAGCTTGAATAATGTGAATGGTGCCATAAGAGTCCATGACACCATCATTTTTAGCATTATGATTCTTGTTTTTAAGTATGATACTAGTACCCACAAAAGGTTGGGATAGATTTAATTAATCCATAATTAAATCTTGACATTTATCTTGGTCAGTAGCCTCCTCCAAGGTATGTGGAGAGAGAGTTCATACTCGATATTGCAACTTGGGGAAAAGAGCATTGGTAAAGAGATGGAAAAGTTTTAATCGGCCATGTTATGTTCACATTTTTTGGACAATGTCTTCCATCATTTAACAAAAACTTGAGAAATTTTGGTTTCAGTTTACTTACAATTGATATAATGGGCCAAGGTATTCTCAAGAAGATCACTATTTTGGAACTCTTAGACTAAATCATTTAATAAATATTCTAAAATAATAATAGAATGAGTTTTAAGCTGGTTGTACCAATCTAAAGCATCACCCATGAGAGTTTTGGCTAATAGCTTGATAGTGGTAAAGGTATCTAATTTGAGCTAGTCTTTATATAGATTTCCAGATGTTTTTAGATGAAGAGTAGGGTATGTTGACCCATTGTAATAAATGGTAGGGGTGATACATTATATTTTGATATTAGCAATTTGAGATGTAAGAGGCTCATTTTGAATATGATTAATGGTTTTTTTGACAAGAAGAAGTTGAGGGAAAGGATAACCATGGGAATCCTAAAGAGGAGGTGGAGGGAGATTATGATTATGCATGCCCTATGGCATCTATTGAGGGTGAGTTTGAATATGGATAAGGTGGTTTTACATATGCATCATATAATTTGAATTATTAGCTTGAAAAGCATTCATTTGATTAAGAGTTTGTAATAGGATTTGATGGGTTTGGGTTACATTGTTGGCATTATTTGAAGAATTAGAATTTGTAGTAGTGGCTTGGGTACAATTATGGGTGTTATTAGGATCTTGAGAAGAGTTTTTAGAATGTGAGGCTCTAGTGGTAAAGTTTTCTTGTGTGGAAAAAGATGAACTAATAAAGGGATGAGAAGAGGAAGCACTAGAGTAATGGTTACCATGGGTAGAAAATGATGTACTAGTGACATAATTGTGGAGAGTGGGTCTTGGAAGAGGACCACTAGATGTAAAACCTACCATGTTAGTAGAGATACTAGGCATAGAGGTAAAGGAAGTCAAAGAAGAAGACATGGTATAAGAAGGGGTCAAAATAGAGGGAAGAGGATGGAAAGAAAAGAAGATAGTATACCCAAATCCATGTGATAATGTGGGATAAGGTGAATGAGGCTCTTCCTCTTGACCAATAATCATGAAATGGTAAATGGTATAAGATTCCTTTCCTCAATGTTGAGGAAATTCAAAGATAAAGAAGAGCATTTTGGGTGTATCCTCTAATTCAGGTGGATATTCAAGTGAGAAGAGAGGATTTTGAAGTGAAGAAGAATGAGGAGGGGTCCCATTATTTTTTATGTGAGTGGATATATGAACATTAATTTCATCCAAGAGAGGAACCATAATCTACTGATGGGAGACCCTATGAGGGTTCGTAAGACTCATCATATCCATTGAATTCAACTCAGTGTTATCTTCAAATAGAAGTTCATGATAAAGGAGAGGAATAGATAAGGTAAAGGTGATGCAAAACTAAAGAAATAGAAATGAATAAATAACATTATAAATTCAACTAGGTTGACCTAATATTAAAAATAGGGTCTAAAAACTAAGAAAATAAGGATACAAAGTCGATAGGGTCTACCTAATATTATAACCTGGGACATAAAATAGATAGATAAGGATATATAGTTGATAGGGTTGACCTGTTACTATATCCTAAGGGGAAAAATATTGTGTTGATAGGGTCAACTTAGTAATATAGGTAGTGGAAATTGATAATCTGTAAGAGACTGTGTCAAACAAAATGATAGTATACTAAAATAAGAAAAAAACTCCAAGTACTTTTAGAAAGAAATAAATGAAAGGAAACACACAATCAATTGGGTTAATGAGGATGATCTAATTGAGGCACACATCACAAAACCATACACCAACACCGGCCAATGCAATTTTTACCAATGCAACTTATAATGATCAAAGAGCAAGCAATTAACTTGGAAAGTAAATTCTAACTAAGTGGTCATCTTGAATGTTGTTAGATTATTTGAGTATGATTTTAAGTGTGAAAAAGAAGCTGGCTGAATGTAGTGAACTATAAATTAATCTATGGATGGTTTCAATATCTTTAGGCTAAAAGGAATATATGTTGTCAATGGTATTAGGTTAGTATTGGGGCCTACTCCCTCACTTCACACACTAAAGAGATAAGGGTGTTAGGTGATTTACCAATATATACCATTAACCACATGTTTATACTTAGCCAAAAAAAAGTTGGCTTCCCCCTTGGTGATGAAATCCAAGTAGGTAGGCCTTAGCTAGATAAATGTTTAAATGTCTTTTAATATTATGTGATTTGGTAGTGTGTGCAAGAAAGAGAAAAATAGTGAAAGTAAATGGTATATTGAAAAACCACCTAATTAGACTATATGATATATTCAAATCATGCAAACAACTAGAAGTGAAAGTGTGATGTAATTACTTGCATATAGATGTTAATTACAACTTTGAAACATAGTATAATATCATTTTAGATGATAGTGTATGAAAATATTACAATATAGAGTCAACTATGTCACTATTTTACTACTAAAGTAAGGATCTATTAAGACTATGTCGATAGTGTCGACTTGTCTTTTAGACATAAGATAGAATATAAAACTAGGTCAACCAGGTCAACTTAGTTTGTTGTGTAAGGGTAGTTTTAAAGACTACAAACTATGAAAAGTAGAAATTCAATGAATAACAAAATGATAGAGAAAGAGAGAAAGGAACCTTGGTCAGTTGGAAGATGTAGAGGAAAGTGAGATTGTTGTTGAAGTGCCTTGATTTTTACATGCAAATTTTACCAATTGTGTTGACTAGGTTAACCTAGTTTTGTAGTTCCCTATTTGTTGAAGCCTATGAAGAATACTATACTGGCAGTGTCAACCTATTATGTTTTTTGGAAGTTTGTAAGTGTACTATGTTGACCCTGTCGACCTAGTAGCCTATCTAGAAGTGAAAAAATGTACTATGTCGACCTATTCGACCTAATAAGCTCTATCTAGTGAAGACCTACACATATAGAACAAAGTCATTTTGATGAGACTCTATGTTAAACCTAAACACAAAAGTTAGATACTATACTGGCACTATTGACCTAGTATCACAAATATAGAAAAATATAAATAAAATGATAGAATAATGAAAAATGTGAAATAAAACCTGTAAGGCTTAGATTCACATTAGATTCACTAGAATGTATACAATTAGAAATGCATCATGTCTATAAATAAATCCTAACTCATATAAGATATATCATACTTACACTTCTAATTGGGGATAGATTAAATAATTAGGAACATGACCAATATGTGGATCTGCTAGACCTAATTAGGGGATCTCTTATCAAAATAAACAATACTAGGGAGGATTCTAAAGCCTCCAATCAATCACAATCATGTAATAACCCTAACTAATCCCTATGAAATCATATTCACTAAATTAATAACAATATAAGTAAACTCTAATCTAGTGCTCACCAAAGCTTGTAGCATAAAGTGAGGGTAAGAAACAAAAAAAAATAAACATGCATAGAAAACATAAACTCATGTTAATGTATACAAAATTCTAATGCATAGAAGAGAAGTAAAAATTCATATCTATCCACTTTTACAAAGGAGGAATAAAGTTAGGAATACTTACTATTGAAAACAAACCCACCACACCTCAATCTCTCACTTGGCCAAGGTGCTTCATAAGAGGTTGTTGTGGTATGTAAGGATCATAAGGACAAATCAACTCTAGGATATACAACCTATCAATTCATCCAAAATACTTATCCATAAGAAAAAATTTGTATCTCTAAATAAAGTATGAAACCCTCAGCTTGCTCCTCAAGTAGAATGGTGGATAAATAGATACATAATAACTCTTACTTCTTCTTTTCTTCTCTAAATAATGGCAAAATGATCTTATATATATATATATATATATATATATATATATATATATATATATAGGTAGATTTAACCCTAAGCCCTTCTAAAATTTTGACCAATAGGGTTAACCCAGTGGACATAGTATGATTATGGATAAAAATTCACTAGGTCACATGCCAGGTTGGTTAAGAGATGACCTAGACCATAAATTAATTTTACCCATAATAGTACAGGGTCAACCCAGTCGACCTAGTGCTATAAATAGTCAAAAAGAGGTTTAATCTAGGAAAAGGGGGATAAAATGTGGTAAATTATAGAAGAGTGTACAATAGATAATAACAAGCTTAGGTATATGGTTTTTAGGAGATAATTGTGTAGATAATAAGTGGCTAAATATACAATAATCATTTGAAGCACTAATGGTCTTCCCACCCCTTTCCCAGTGCATCGCTTAAGGAATGCACTTAGAGAGATTGAGACTTGATGGGTTATTACAAGATAAATAGCATAAATAATTGATAAAAGGTTTAAAATATTATGTGTATACAAAAACCACTCATAGTATATGTACCTTGTTACCTCCTTTCACATAGTTCAACATGTGGTTATCAAAATCACCACTGTAGAAGATGTTGATTCCTAGGGTAAAAGGCCTTCTATTTTATGTTAAATATAATCCATATCTATCACACATACATTATACAATAGATATAATTTAGACCATATGGGTGATCTCACTAATGGTGAAGGGTAGTCTTTTATTTGATATTATGAAATTAGTATGTTTGTTATTACAGGTTTGTATACAAGTTATTTTGTTGACTATGACTACTATTAATGTTCAAGTAAAAGCATAAATGTTTTTTTTTAATCTCATAGTGTGTTCTACTTGTGTTTTATTCCTACCTTAATCTACTTTTTATCTCCATAAGAATAAGGTGAATTTGGATCCTTAGGTATAATATAGAGATTGATCTCATTTTTATTTAGGGGAATAATTGATAATTTTATCCCCTTGATGCACCTACAGTTGATTATGCATTGTGTTAACGGTCATTAGACCATCATAATCACACTTATTCCTAATAAATGTAGGGTATTGCATTTCCCTAGTCTTCATATCAATAACATCAAAATTCCCTCATAGGCTCATGTCTACAACACTAATTTATACATCTTCAAGATGACCAATAGGTTTTAACCTGCCATAGTCTAAGAGGTTTAGAGTTACTTAACTATAGTTGATTTTTTTAAATAAAATAGCCTCCCACATATATCATATGACTATATTATAAATTCAAATAAAAAATTTGGTACCTCATATCCTGCTAACTCAATATAGATATAGGATTCAACATCTCATGAGTTCTTAGTTTTCACATACCATACTATCTTGTCAGTGCATCACCTACCCCTTCATATGCACACCAAAAATTTATTAAATTTTTTTATAATATTCTAAGATATACATTCATTTTATAGAGTGATTATAAGTTTAATAATATTAGTCAAGGCAATCACTACACCATCCTATCTCATAATGCACACAATCTACCCATAGTTTTTAAAAATAATTGTTATAGTATCACCTTATGATGTAAATTGATATTTAATGTTCTAAAATACCTAAGATAATTAGTACATTAAATCCCTTTATATCAAAAGATCAAGATATTTATCCTAATGGGCCTTCTTGATTTGTTATTTTTGTGGCATCTCTAATGGAGGTAATCCCTATTTTTCATGATGTTTTTTTGTAACTTCTTATAAGAATGTAGATTCATTAGGATGTGAATTAATCAAATTCACATTTTTCATGGTATTTTATCTACTTATTTACTACTAAAAAATCATCTATGTGGTGTTATTTTGAAACTTTATAGTGGACACAAAATATTTGCCTCTAAAGATTAGTGAGACAATTACGTGTGAAGAGTTTATACTCCTCACATAAATAATATATAATTGGTTATCGTGCCTATCGTTCATCCTAATTGTGAAACACTTTGATATCCTCCTTGGTTACCCCCTCTATACCTAGCTTATATTTTATGGAAACCCTAGCATGTCTATTATTGTCCCTCATATCTTCCTTGCCTTTGAGGATAACCCCAACATTGTTGTTTTGATATATCATTTATAGAGTACATTCCTTGGGTAGAATATGGATTTCATCTTATTTTTTATTTTTATGGTGATGTAGTGTTCCAAGGGTATTAATACTATGAATATGGAGTTTTTCATCCCACCTAGTATTGAAGAGACTACAAAACATGCTATTTGTAACTTGTGAGAGCCTATGACTGATACTTTGGTGACGTTGGCATCCATATAGGAATAGTCTATCATATCAATCATATCTACATCTAATATTTGGATTCCTAGCTTCATAGTAGGAACTTGTTTTGTTATGACTATAAAGACATTCTCAGTGATGTCCTCCTCAATTTCCTTCAATGTTCAACATTACTTGTCATCATGGTTGTGCAAAATGAAAAAGTTAAAGTATATTTTTTTTGGTTTTTTATGTACTATTATAATAAATGACATTTTGTAGTCACATGCCCCACCACATGGTAGAGTTCATAGAATTTCATCTTAACTTTGGGGTAGTATTTTATATGGTGCCCTTCTTTTCCACATTCCATGAACTAGAGGCCTAAATTAAGATTTATGAATTCATGTAATTCCTCCATCTTGTATAACACAACATCATTTTTTTTCATCTATATTAATAGTGGGTTATGGGTTATCTCCATAACCCTATATTTATTATACCTAGGGTGCATCTACCTTATTATCAAACTAAGTCCAGATAATGCTAAACATAATTTTAGGCCATATGCATATACAAACCACTTGGCCTTGTAGTTATCCTAGAAAAAAAAGTCTACCTTATTAATTACATAAGAAAATCTATGATATTAATCATATACATATTCACCTAATTTATGTCAAATATATTTAATCTCCTAGATTGTTTAAATCACACACTTATTTTCTTTGAACTCAACTACCAACTAGGCTTTGACATCATCACAAATTAGTTTAGTAGAATCTCTTTTGGAGATAAACTCTTAAGCTCATCTTGTTAAATCTCCTATGAGTTCACACTTCACTTATTATATAGTTACATTTTTGATCTACCAATTCATATTGAAAATTAGTAGATATTTATCAAGGTTAATAAACTCATCATACGGTGTCAATGTGAAAAAACTATTAGACTCAATGACATACTCATAGTAGTAACACTAGAGACTGATGGTGGTGGCAGTATTGGACTTGACTAACGTAAAGCCTTAATATTGTGTGAAACTTGAAATACTACCTTAATAAGTGTCCTCCTATATAAAACTTGTATATTTTTTACACTATACTTCCAAAACTTATTTTTAAGAGAATCAAACCAAACACTTTTTCAAATAACATCTAAATTTTTTATTCTTTCTTATTATAAAATAGGGATAGGGGATGTATACAAATTAACTATCCATTTCTAAAAATTATAATATAATAGAAATTTAACCTTATTTTATCATGTGACATTGAATAAATTCTTCTAAATACTGATCCTTGTCTTGTCCAAATAATATTATCCCTTTTAGCCACAATCTAAAACTACCTTCTAATAGGTCTACTCATTCCTCTTATAACTTTATACTTGATTCCAATTCCTTAGATTATATACCTATATTTACACTCTTATTTGTGCCTTCTCATATATTGGTCCCACTCATTTATATATCCTCATATTCTCTAGCTTATCTTTCTCTCCTATGAGATCCCATTCCATCACACTCTTCTATACTATCTACTTTACTTCTAATCACAACTATGTTATTATTATTCCATTTATTCATCTTCTCTATTATTAAAGTCTCTCTCTAACCCAATAATTAAATTTTCACTTTTCTTCTATGTGTCCTCATTATTTTGGTTATAGGTTCAATCTTCTCTTTATTAATTATTCATAATTCACTCCATCATTTCACACATCCACCAAAATCCTAAAGTGACTAATCCATGTTGGTAGGTGATGTAGGAGCATCTTCACTTATCTTCATGCTAGACATGGTAAAGTTGAGATTATCATTACATAGGCATGAAAATTTTCAATCATGTTTGAATTCAAGTTCAAATCTTGTTTCCCTCCAAAATGTTGTTTTAAGGAGGAATAAATGTGAAGACAAGGTAAAAAAATACCCATGTCGGAATCCAATATTGGAATGTAGATAAATTAAGGAAAATGGTTGAGATATTAAACCATGGGATGTTTTTTAGGAAATATTCTCTAATTAACATGTTTGTTTATAAAATCTTCTTTGTTTTTTTAGAGCCCAAGATGGGTGTAGGAGAGAGAAGGAGTTTATTCCTTAAGAGTGTTATATTTATAATGTTTCAAATCATATTGTAAGAAGGAGAAGAGAGATAGAGAAGGAGGATATCCTTCACAAAGGAGGAAAGATAGAGAGGATAGTCAGGGGATTAAAGTATGTAATAATGGAGGAGAGAGATAAGATTTTGGATGTGAGGACAAGAAGTATGAAGATATCCAATAAAGCTTTGGGAAGACATTGAACATTGATCATGTAATATTAAGAAATTTGATTATAAGTATATTTATTTGATTAAGAATAATAATGTTTTATTCTCATGATAATGTTATGTAAACAATGATTTCATTTGTAGAATTCTTGTCTAGACAGTGATAAGGAAATGTACAAGCTTGTGTATGTATCTCCCTTAGAGCTTAAAGAACCAATGATCATTTTATAGAATAATAAATGCATGGGGAAACTTTATATGTATAATAATAACAATTTGGAAATGGTATTTTGTGATAAAGAGGTCTAAAGCTCTTGGAATGTATAAAGGATCATAAACAAGGTATGTGATAAGGTATTCAAACACATTCACAGTCCATAGTCCAAGGATCAATAGTAGATCTACATGAAATTAGATGCATGGAAGATATAGGATTATGGGAAAATATAATTGAGGTAATTAAGAACTCAAATGATGAGGAAGTGGAGTTTAGAAACCCTCAAATCATAAAATGCTTGCTCTCAGCCTGTAGGTGATAGTCTATAGGTATGTGCATAGAGTTTGGGAGGTTTTATGTAATAAATGGGATGATAAGACTCTTTTTGCATGAATATATGAATATGGGAAGATTTAGATCATTAATTTTCTTAAATATCATGTTGAATTTTTGTTGGACAAAGGAATTGTGAAGGAATTCTAGAAACCCCTGCTCACTATCATAACACATAATCAAGTCAAACTAACGTTTCTTGTTTGAGATGAATAAAGGATTATCTTGGTAAGATTAATGAATTAAAAAGGTGAAAAAACATGATAAATACCTCAAACATTAAACTAGACCCTTTGAAACCTTTTAAAATGCTCCCAAGAGAATTTATTGTGCTCTCAGCCCTGTGCAAGCTTAGAAAACCCTAGAATTAGGGTTTGGTTACTAAAATGAGATTCCACTAGTGAAATTTCATGAATTTTTTTAATATTTACCTTAGGAGTGTTTTATAACTAATTGATGTGGTTTCATGTTAGTACTGTATGGGAAAGTATAAAAAAAGCCAATTGAAATCAAGTTTTAGGTGCAAGGAGAGTAAAGAGAGTAGGTGTACCTCATACAAGTGGTTTTGTCAAAAGGAAAGGGACAAGAAATGGTTGAATCACCTATAAAGGCCTAATTGGTATTTTAAAATATGTTTTTTTCTAGGAAGTCTGTAAAATGATCAGGACAAGGAGCTTTGCATAAAAGGAAGGTTAATTAGAGTAAGGCTTATAAAGAGAAATATAGATCCATACAAAGTATCCAAATTTTATTCTCATGTAAGTTGTATAATATCTTAATGGGTATCAAAAAGTGTAATTAAATTTGTGTTTAAGCTGATATATCGAAATATATGGCCTAAAAATAGAGAAAAAATCTCTGCAATGAAGGTGCACAAGCTAACATGTATCTTGAGAATCTTAAGCCTTCTAAAGGAATGAATGACTTTAATAGGTCTATATAGATGTGTTAAGATGTATGAGATGAATCAAATATTTTAAATCAAATAAATAATTTATCTTTCATATGTGAGGTTTTTTGAATCCATAAACAAGGTTTAGAGGAGGTATGTGTGCATTGGCATAGTTTTGTATCAGAACAAGTTGTTTGAGTTAGGATGGGCATCTATTTTGGCATTAGAGATTGAAGATCTTGGGAATTTGGGAATCTATGGTGATTAATAATGAGTTTTTACAAGATTTGGAAAAATGATCAACAAGACAAAGGACCAAAAGACTAGGGTGTAAAAGACCTAGGTGAGATCCAAGAAATTTTCAAAAGACTAGGAAAGGAGAAAGGCTTGGGTGAGTCAAGTGTACCAATGGACTAAGGCTCAAAAGAAATAGCAAAAGTGAGGACCCGAAGGTACAAAAATCCCCATGTTGGAATCCAATCTTGACATGTAGATCATTTAAGTAAAATGGTTGAGATCTTCAACCATAGGAGGTTTGTTAGGAAATATTCTCCAATTATCATGTTGGTTTATAAAATATTATTTATTTGTTTTAGAGCCCAAGATGGGTGTAGGAGAGAGACAAGGAGTTTATTCATTAAGAGGGTTATATGTATAATGTTTCAAATCATCTTTTAAGAAGGAGAAGAGAGATAGAGAAGGAGGATATCCTTTAGATAGAGGAGAGATAGAGAGGATAGTCAGGAGATCAAAGCATGTATGTAACAGTGAAGGAGAGAGAAGATTTTGGATGTGAGGACAAGAAGAAGTATGCAGATGTCCAATAAGGCTTTAGGAAGCCATTTATCATTGATCATGTAATATTGAGCAATGTTATTGTAAGTATATTTGTTTGATTAAGAATAATTATGTTTTATTCTCATGACAATGTTATGCAAACAATGTTTTCATTTTTAGAATTTTGATCTAGAGAATGATAAGGAAATGTACAGGCCTGTGTATGTATCTACCTTAGAGATTAAAGAACCAATGATCATTTTATATAAAAAGAACAAATGGGGAAACTTTATATGTATACTTATAACAAGTTGGAAATGGTATTTTGTGACAAAGAGGTCTAAATCTCTTTGAATGTATAAAGGATCATAAATAGGGTATGTGACAGGGCATTCAAACACACTCATAGTCCACATTCCAAGGATCAATAGTAGATACACATGAAAATAGATACATTGAAGTTATAGGAGTATGAGAACATATCCTTGAGGTAAGTAAGAACTCAAATGATGAGGAAGTGGAGTTTAGAAGCCCTCAAATCATAAAATTCTTGCTCTCAGCCTATAAGTAATAGTCTATAGGTATGTGGACAAAGTTTGGGATGTTTTGTGTAATAAATGGGATGAAAAGACTCTTTTTGTGTGAGTATATTAATAGGGGAATTTTCAGATCATTAATATTCTTAAACATCATGTTTAAGGTCTGTTGGACAAAGGAATTATGAAGGAATTCTAGAAACCTCTACTCACTATCATAACACATAGTGAAGTCAAACTAAAGTTTCTTATTTGGGATGAATAGAGTATTAGGTTGGTAATATTTATGAATTGAAAAGGTTAAAAACCCATATAAATACATCAAAAACTAAACTAGACCTTTTGAAACCTTCTAAAATGCTCTCAAGATAATTTATTGTGCTCTCGACTCTGTGCAGGCTTAGAAAACCCTAAAGCTAGGGTTTGGTTACTAAAATGAGATTTCACTAGTGAAATTGCTTGAAATTTTGTAATATTTCCCTTAAGAGTGTTTTATAATTTATTGAGGTGGTTTCATCTTATTACTGTATGGGAAAGTATGGAAAAAGCCAATTGAAATCAAGTTTTAGGTGCAAAGAGAGTAAAGAGAGTAGGCCTACCTTAGAAAAGTGGTTTTGTCCAAAGGAAAGGGAAAATAAATGGTTGATTCACCTATAAGGGCCTAATGGGTATTTTTAAAGGTGTTTTTTTTTGGCTAAGAATTTGGTAAAATGATTAGGACAAGGATCTTTGCATAAAAGGAAGGCTAATTAGAGTAGGGTTTATAAAGAGAAGTACAGATCTGTACAAAGTAACCACATATAATTCGTAGGCATGTCATATAATATCTTAATGGGTATCAAAAAGTATCTTTAAATTTTTTTTAAGCTGATATATGGAAATATATGGCCTAAAAACAAATAGAAAGGGCTACAATGAAGGTGCACAAGCCAATAAGTATCTTGATAATCTTAAGCCTTCTAAAAGAATGAATGACCTTAATAGGTCTATATAGATGTGTTAAGATGTATGAGATGATTTTGAGATTTTAGATTAAGGAAATAAGTTATCTTTCATAGGTGAGGTTTTGTGAATACATAAATAAGGTTTAGAGGAGGTGTGTGTGTGTGTGTGCATTGACACAATTTTTGTATCAGAAGAATTTTTTTGAGTTAGGATGGGCATCAGTAGGTGTATGAAGCATAGAATTTTCTATAACAAACATCTTGAGAAGATTAGGTAGTCACTACAAAATCTTTCCTCTAATTTCTCTCACAAACAAGTCTTATGCATCCTCGAATGTAATATAGCCTTGTACAAAAAATAAAGTCATGTATTCATTTATAGTAGTTTTCACCTAGTGATCTATCACATGAACCTAATTAGTTTCTAATTTTTAAATGTTTTCTAGTCTCTATTATGTCCAATTTATAAACTCTATCATTATCAACCAAAATTAATTGTATTGCAATCTTGATAACCTTGTAGTTAGTAATCTGGGTAATTCATAATAGAAAATTTCATATATTTCATTGCAAATATGCTTGTGAATAACATATTACATTGAAATTCCTATTCTTCTTAATTCTTCATCTGATAAATTTTGAACTCCTTCATTAGTCCATATCTCCAAGTATCTATATCCTAGTAGCTATCACAACGTATTTTAATCTTACATACTCAACATAACATTGTTATCAAATGTTCTTAAAAAACCCATTAGAACATGTTAATAGGGGATAATTGTATGAAGAATACAAAAATAGACAAATATTAATCACATAATAACTTATATTAATATAATCATGGCGTATAATTTTATTTACATGATTTATAGATATATTCAGCTTGAATAATAAGCATTTGAATAGTAAATGGATTACATTAACACATAACATATCATAGGTAAGGAACACAAAGAAACATTATGGAAAACCATTTCTAAATCTCTATATTTGATCTCAATAGTTTAAAATCCTTTGTCAATACAAATAAATGATATTTATATAGATTTTCAAGACTCTATCACTTCACATTCCAATAATTTACTACAATTTAAAACAAGACTCATCGCATTACGAATGCTTGTGATGTTCAAATTAATTCACATACAAATGAAAATAATATACCACATATAAAATGGTATGAAATGAACACTTGTCATAAAAAATTTAACACTATGATTTGTCATCCCTATTATACTACCAAAAATCCATAATAGGTGGCTGGTTTGTGGGTAACATCTTAAAATTAGAGTAATTGAATGATGTTAGGCCATTAAGGAGGTGAAGTGTAAATCAGGGGTCATGGGGTAGTGTGGCGATTAGCAAAGGAGGTTGGATGGGAGAGTGGATAGTAGGAGTGGGTGGGGATAGTGAGGTAATGTGAGGTGGTATAATGGGTGGGAGGAGAGGAGTGATAAGGATTTGGTTGGCATGGAGTTGAATGAAGGAAATGTAGACAATGAGAAAAAATGGAGGTAGTTGTGGTTGTGGATAGGAAGAGGAGAAGGCATACAATGGATGGTTGTGGAGGTGAGATAAAGTTTCATGGAGATGGGGGACAAATTCCATGGGTAAATTGTAATGTGGTGTATTGAATATGATAGGGGAGGTGATAGTAGGAGGGGTGATTTTAAGGATGGAAAATGGCTATGAGGAGGCCAAGATAAATGGAGGTGGAGTGGGGAGATGGGGATGATATATGGATGTGGAGAGAAGGGAGGATATATGGATGTGTAGTTTGTATAATGTTTTGAGGTGGGGCAAGTTGGGGTGGGATTTGTCAAGTGAAGGTCATGCAATGATAAGGAAGTTGAAAGACTGGGGTAGGTTAGGATTTATTAGGGAGTTTTAGACATAATTAATTTATTTAAATAAAAAATAAAAATAAAATATTTAATAGTAATGAACCCCTTATTTTTTATTTAATTTTTAAATAATAATAAAAATATATTTAAAAGTAGTCCCTTTTAAAAAATAAACTCTTTTAGCTATAGATGATTAAAATTGACTTGAAGATTCCAACAAATGATGATAAAAAGAACCACTTTTCTATAAAATGAATCTTTCCCCTAAACCATATATTTTCACTTCGATTTTCACCCTTTGAGGAGATTTTTTATCTCTCTTCATCCAAGTGGTACAATTGAAACACCTCTAGTCTTGAGGGTAGCCTAAAGATGAGGTGAATCTCTAGATAGGGCTAGCTCCCTTGATGTACCACTTTGGATCACTACTGCATCTAAAATTTGGGTGGGGGAAGGAGAGAGAAAACTAAAATCAAACTATCCTAAGGGAGGTGATTCACCAAATTTATTGATGACTACCAACTAGATGCATGTTACACATGAAACTAAGGGACTAACCAAACATACACTTCTCTAATCTACATCTTCTCACATCAATATTACATTATGAGGTTATGGATGAATGTTTAGGTTATGAGGACTATAAAAGAGGCCTTAAATGACACTAGTGAATAGAATAACTCAAATAACCTTGAAACTTCATAGAACATCTTATTGCTTGAATTTTACAAGTAAAAGAAATAAAAAAGCCTAAAAGGGTAGAGATAGTGAAAAATAGGTTTTCAAACAATCTTTGGTTATGACTTTTACAAGAAGAAATAATCAAAAATTGAAGAAGCAAGTAAGAAGTAAAGTCACTTAAAAAACCCAAATGGGTCTATAGTACAAAACATGGGAGCTTTTACGAATAATCTAAGGTTCACAATAGTGATCTGAGCCATTTATTATTGAGGGTCATCTCACCATTGATTCTATAGTAATTTTGGTCATTTCAAGAGGGCAAATCAAAGAGAAAGACAAACTCCAATTGAATGAGAGAACAACTGGAATTAGTTTCACTAGGATGGTGAATGTAAACCATTTTAGAGGCTTCTATTTTATCATCCAAAAGCTCTCTCTTCTCTCCTTATTTTCCTATAAATAGGACCCTTGGGATCTTGTTTTATCATCTATAGATAGTATGGTGAAGCCTTGCTAGAATGTTTTGCCATTTTCTTGCCTTTGAGCAAAGAAGCATAAGTCTATTTTCTTTCTAAGTTCTAGACATTTGCCTAGGCATGAAAGAGACATAGAGTGATATCAAGTGATTTTTATCCTTATGTTCTCTATCCTTCATGTTTTTGGGCAAAAAATTGATCCAACAAGTCATGTAGAGTGCATTCTAGTTGTGTGAGATTTTACACATGTGTAACCCTTTTTTGGACTATATAGGTTGTCTTTTCTAGTTATTTACCTTATGTAATATCATTCATTTTGGGATGATACCAAATGTTTTATTATTTCAATAAATATTTTAAAGTTTATAATACTCAAGATAATAAATTTTGTAAGCTCTTAGCTTGTGTAAGGAAGAATAAAACCATCTCTATATTGAAATAATTATGTTGAAATCTGTTATATCTTGAGTTATATACTATATTATGTTATATTATGCATAAGTATAAGGCATACATGCAGATACTAATTCTAGGTGTATCCCCATCTTAGACTAGGATTTTCATTTATGCAAACTTTTGACTCTTTTCACTCATACAAATTGGTTCAATAATTTTATTGCACAAAAATCTAAGACAAGAAGCTATCCCTTTCAACCCATAGGTTTATCTCCACTTATAAGCACACCCAAAGGTTGTGAAATGTCCCAACATTACCCAAATCTAGAGGAGGCATGAATAACCCTCTTTTAGGGTACAATATTTGGAGATAATAGTTCTAGCATGCCTGATGGGACCTAAATTATTGCTAAGTCAAGGTGAATGCTAGTCTTAATAGGCCTAAGTAGTGTAAGTACCCCTAACACAACATTTGGTGACTTCAAAAAGGTGTGAATCCCTAGTTCTAGACAAAGTTTTATACATTATCTTACATAGTCCTCACAAGCTCCTTTAGATTTTTTGACCAAGCCCCTTTAATTGAAGCTTTTCCTAAAGAACAATGCCCTGAACCACTCTTATCCCTATTTAATCCTTAGTAAGGAGGTTCCTTGGAAGAAGTAGAAGAGGTTGAAGAAGTTCAAGGAGAGGTGGAAGTTGAAGAAGAAGAAGAAATAGAGGATCATAGAGAAATAAGATAAATGAGAGAAGGGGGAGAGATAGATAGACATCAACCTTTCCTTGCTTTTAATACCCAAAAATCAAAAGAGCTTCCTGCATATGACCCCATCCCTCTAAATACTACCAAAAATCTCCCTAGTTTTACTGGAAAGGGTCCTATTACCCCATCTGAACATATTAGAGACATCTCTAATTTCTAAAATTTCTATAATGTTACTAGGGTCAACATAGCCATTAGGCTAATTTCTATGTATTTAAAAGGCAAAGCACCTGACTATTATAGAATGTTGGAAGGGGGATGCATTACAAGTTGGGATGGTTTTGGAGACCTATTAGTGATAAGATTTGAAAATAAGAGTGATCATGCTTCCCTAATACATCGATTAAATGTAATAAGAAGAGGTCCAAATGAATCCATAAGAGATTTCAAAGAACATGGTATAGGCTGCCACCAATCATGAGACCTCCTCCTAGCTTTGTTTTCCCAGCACACCTCAAAGGGATTGGTATTACTATTGTTATGTTGTATTCAATCAAATGATTTACTATTCTAGGTGCATATGAGCCATCAATTAAGGCTGAGAATAGCTTGATTTAGTCTAGAAGACTCCCTCCAAGAGTTTCCATGCTTTTGCTATCCCACAATTCATTTGAATCTCTAAGCATGTCTCAAGTTCCCAATGCCAATGTGAATCCAAGAGCCTTTCCCAAGAATGTGGATAACATTGTGGACAAGGATGAAGAAATTAGATCATTGAGATCTCAGTGCAAGCAAGCTAAATATTAGGCAAGTGTTCTTCCTAATACACAATACTATCCTTAACAAGGATATAGATATCCATCCCAATAAAATTATCAAGGGAGAGGACAAAATCAACAAGGTTATAATAGGTAACCCAATACATATAATCCAAATTCTACTCCTCTTGTAAAGGCTGTTGTTCTAGTTCATGTAAATCTAGTGTAAGGATAATATCATGTGTACCAATGAGGGTAGCCTCAAAGTTAGTTTGCACATGATGATGGAAGAACTAGCTACACTTTAACTACATAAGAATAATCTACTCCTTACATGATAGTAGAAGAAGCATGTCCCAGCCAAGGGGATAATCATGGAGAAGGAATCAACCCAAGTGTGGGGATGATGAACTTTCAAGAAAAGGATGATTTTGTGTTGACTCAAAGCATGTCAATTATAGCTAATATAAGGTCCAAGAAGAGAGCCTTGGGAGAAGGCCAAGATCCATGAATATTTCCAAGTGATTCCTTTCCAAGGCCATCAAATGTCAATCAAAGTGTTGTACCTTCTACAAGCCATGTTCCTCAACAAAATTAGAATGTAAATTCAACTATCAAGATTGTAACACAATAGGAAAAATATCCTTTATTACCATAAAAAATGCAAGAGAAAGTGAGTACTCTATCTCTAAATATTGTGGACTCATTAAAGAGCACTAAGACAAGAATATCCCTTTGGGAGGTTCTACATATACATGGTCAAAAAGAGCTTTTGCAAGAGTAGTTAACAAGCATATAGGTAGCTCTTCAATATTCAAGGCATCATAGTGTGGCTCTCACAAATTATCTAAATCATCTTTTGGAGCCTTCCACTAAGGCTAAAAACCTTCACCGTTCTACCTCACACTCATTGTATGAGATAAGTTGGTCCATAATTGTATTGTGGATAGTGGAGCAAGCACTATTGTTATGCCTAAAGTTGTGGCTGATAAACTGGGTTTAAACTATGAGCCACATAGTAAAGGTGTGTTGTAGCTGGATGGAACTCCAACCAAGATGGTAGGATTGGTGAAATGTATAAAAGTGTTTTTGTATGGTTTCCCAAGCTTCCCTATTATGAAATATATTATGGTGGTGGACCTTCTAACACACTTTGCTATATGCTTGTCTAGATAATTTATGGACAAGATAAGAGGATACCTTTCTACTAATTGATCCTTTCTAGATTTCAAGACAAGGTATGGAACCAAGGTAACCATTAGGACTTACCTTTATCAAGGTTCTACATTGAGCCATACTTGGAGACAATGACAAATCAAAACTATCTAATTAGTAAGGAGGAAGATGCAGTCCTAAATAGTGAAACATCTTCTCCTCTTGAAGGTATTTCTGACCTCTATCTTGACAAGTACAACACTAAAACATATGGACTTGATCCTACACTTTTATTGAGGAAACTAATTTGGGATTTTCCTGCATGCATAAGGATATTGTCCTAATTCCTTCACTCACCAATGAATATCATGAGCTTGATGGCATGTGGGAAATGTTCTTTAATGGTTGAAGGAGAAAATTAGGTGTAGGAACTGGTGTCCTATTGGTATCCCCATCAGAGAATCATTACTACTCTTATTATAGGTTTCATTTTAGCTGTACTTGCAATGTGGTATAATATGAAGGCTTAGTTCATGATCTCCAATGGGAAAAGAAGAGAGGAATCAAGATTTTGAAAGTCTATGGAGATAGTGAGTTCATCATTCATTGAGTGAGAAGTCAAGCTACAACCAAGAAACCCTTGCTCAAGTCCCACAAATATAGGTTATGGGATCTACTTGAGTATTTTGATGCCTTCAACATCCAACCCATACCAAGAGACTTGATTAAACATGCTGATAAACTAGGTGCAATAGGAGCACATTTTAAATTATCTACTGACATTGAACAATAGAAAGATCAATCTCATATCAAGATCATTGTGAGACCTTCCATTCTAGATAATGAAGTGTTATGGCAAATGTTTGAAAGTGATGAACACATTGCACACTTCTTGAAAAATGAGTTAGGCTTCTCTTCGAGAAATCAAAATAAGTTGCATTATCATTATGAAGAGAAAATTATACAACTGAAGACAAATAAAATACCCAAGGGGTTGATTACCATAGAGAGTGTCTTCAATGAGAGGATTATCAAAATAAAAACCAAATAATGAGCATGCCAATAAAAGAAGAGAACTATGAGAGAGTTATGGTTTTCAAGGATAAACTTTTGATGATTGGCAAGGTTTATTCTTAGATAGAAAGGTAAGCTTTTATTACATTATGTAAAGAGTTTCATGACATCTTTTCCTGGGAATATAAGGACTTGAAGGGATTCAACCCAAGTCTAGATCATCAAACCATTGAGTTATAGCATGGAGCTAAACCAATAAGACAAAAGCAAAGGCATATCAACCCCAAGGTAGAAGAACTCATGAAGAAAGAGCTGACTAAATTGATTGAGTCTAGGATTAGCTTTCCTATCAATCACTCAACTTAGGTAGCCAACCTTGTTTCAGTTCAAAATAATAATAGATAAATCAAACTTTGTGTGTATTTTCATGATCTAAACAAAGTGTCTCTCAAGGATCATACCCACTCCCTTCCATGGAACAAATTTTACAAGTTATTTTAGTTTCTCAACATTTCTCACTTCTTGATGGTTATTCAAGTTCTAATTAAATATTGTCAAATGAAGGGGATCAATTCAAGATAGCCTTCACTACCAAGTGGGGGGCCTTTGCCTATAAGAAGATGCCATTTTGTTTATCCAATGATGGAGCTACATTTTAAAGGGCAATGGACATGGATTTCAAAGGTTTGATCAATAAGTTTTTGCTTGTTTACCTTGATGTTATAACCATTTTTTCAAAAGATGTTATTGATCATATGGGACATCTAAGGTAAGTGTTTGAGAAGTGTAGAGAGTATGACATATCCCTTAATCCAAAGAAGTGCATCTTCACTATCCATGAAGGTAAGATTTTGGGTCATGTTGTTTCAAAAGAAGGCTTATCTATTGACCATGAAATAATTGAAGCTATTTTAGGCTTGTCTTTGCCTCAATACAAGAAAAGGTTAAAAAGTTTCTTGGGAAAAATAAACTTTGTGAGGAGGTTCATCCTAAACTTTGTAACTATGGTAAAGCCTATCACAACCATGCTAAAAAAGAAACAAGTTTTTACTTGGACAAAGGAAGGTAAAGGCAACTTTGAGGCAATCAAGAAAGTAATTATAGCCTCTCCCACTTTCTTAAAGCCAAATTTTTCTAAAGATTTCATTATTTATATTTTTTCTAACCTTGACACTATCTCAACTATGCTTATGCAAAAGAATGATGAAGATGTTGAATAACGAATTTATTTCTTTAGCCAAGGCATAAAAGACTACAAAGTGAGATATTATTTTATTGAGAAGCAAGCTCTAACCATCATTAGAGTTTTGAAAATTTTCTTCTATTGAGAAGAAAGCTCTAACCATCATTAGAGGTTTGAAATTTTTTAGGCATATGGTTTCCAATAGCATGATCCATGTCATGGTCTCCCATCCTACCACTAAAGAGTTTCTCCTAAACATAGATCTCAATGAGAAGAGAGTTGGATAGATCACGAAGGTGATGGAATATGACATTGACATCAAGGTAACCAGCCTAGTAAGAGGAAGAGGTTTAAGTGAGCACTTAGCATCTAACTTTTAAGAGCCAAAAGAGTAGGCCTTGGTAAATCAAGTTTAAGACCACCCAGTTGATCAAATGCAAAATGAAAGTTAGAAACAATACACCATTGGTTTTCTTCAAAATATTGAGTATCTTAATAGCTTAAACAAATATCAAAAATGGTACTTTAGGTTGCAAGATATTCCTTATTATCTTGTGGATGGTAGTTTATTTAATAAGGATGTGAGCAATGTGTTTCTAAGATGCATTAACAATGACCAATTTGACATGCTATTATAAAAGTTACATAATGGTGTAGATGGTGATCACTTCTCTTCTAGAACAATAACTACAAAAATAATGAGAGTTGGTTATTATTGGCCTAGTATTTTTAAGGATTTTTATCATTGGGCTAAGGTTTGTCCTCAATGTGCTTTATTTGTTGGAAAAAAAATCTTGCTTCCATTCCATTGAATCCTATCCAAGTAGACCCGCCTTTCATGGAATGGAGAGTTGACTTTATTGGCATGATCAAACGTCTATCAAGTGCTAGACATAAATGGATATTGACTTCTACATACTACTTCACAAGATGGGTAAAGGCTATTTCTTTTAAGGAAGTAAATGAAAATTCCATCTTGGAATTCTATGACAAAATTATAACAAGGTTTGGATCTCATCATGTCATCATCTCAAATAATTCACTTGCTTTCATAAGTGTTAAAACATTTTATTAGGTAGTAAAGAGTGGAGTTTATTTGAGTACCTCATCCAACTACTACCCTTAAGGTAATGGATTGGTTGAGTCTACCAATAAGAGCCTCATCAAGATCATCAAGAGGAATCTAGAAACCAATCAAAGAGAATGGAATAGAAAGATAAAGACAACCTTATGGGTAGACAAAATCACTCCGAAGAAGTCAATTGGTAATTATCCCTTTTTACTTGTCTATGGGAGAGAAGCTAGGTTGTCCATATCACAAGAGCTCCCTACCTTGGAACTTGCATAGAAACTAAAATTACATGAAAACACTCTCATGGAGGTTAGATTAACAGAATTAATGTAGATGTAAGAAGTAGGAGATGATGCACACAAAACTTTGAAACACTTTCAAGTTCTCATGAAGAAATCCTTTGACAAAAGGGAAAGGGTAAGAGTGTTAAAAAAAGGTGACTTGGTCTTGAAATGGTATGAATATAGAAAAAAACCAAGAAAATATACAAAGTTTGATACCTTGTGGAGTGGTCCTTACATCATCAACAAGTCCAAGAAAAGAAATTCCTTTCAACTATCTAAAATGGATGGAGAAGAGCTACCTATTCTACTAAATATAATCTATTTGAAGCCTTGCTTTTGACCCTTGCTATCCATGTATTATACATAATTTGCTTTGGTGTGTTTATTTTTTTGTGTTTGTTTTACCTAAGTGATCTATAGCACATGTGTGTTTTCCTTCCCTTTGTTTGATGTGCATCTCTACCTTGTGTGTGTAATCAACCCAGCTAGTGTGTTTTTGAGCCAAAGCTTGTTTAGTTCTCTTTGAAGTGCCTATATGCATGAATCCATGCCCAATGGAAGGATTTAGGTGATTGGTCTTTGACATAATGAGCATACCTCCCCTCAAAATCACTAAGAATGTTGACCAAATTTCACCTCAGTATAATTTGTTCAACCATTTTCATGGAGAGTTGAATAACAATTACAAGAACATGTCATTTTAGAGTTCCAACTTTCAAGTCAAGGAGGCTAAAGTGTTTTGGCTCCATTTTCATGTATGTCAGGTTCTCCACAAGTCAAGTATTGGCCCCTCATACACTTGAGTTACTCCTCAAAACCAAGTTGGGTTCTCTAAATGACTCAACTTATAAAAATTTCATAAGTAGAAGTAATCTAAGTTTATGAACCCAAATTAATCCTCCCAATGCTTTGCCAATTTTCCAAGGAGCGAGTCTTAAATTGCTTTACCCAAATTACTCCTCCTAATTCTTCTCAAGTTTTCTAGGGAGCAAGTCTTAAATTTATTTATAAGTAAAAGCAATCAAAAAACCTGAAATGGTCTTGATAATTCCTCTCAAAAGTGGCCCTTCAAAACTTTTTCAATTTTTTTTGAAGGGCACATTGTTTTCGCAATGTCCCTTTTGGACTTTTTTTGAAGGGCACTTTTATTTCTAAGTGACCCTTTGGAAAAATTTTGAAGGGCACTTTTTTTCCCAAGTGTCCCTTTAGACTTTTTTGAAGGGTACTTTGTTATCCAAGTGACCCTTTGAAAAAGTTCTGAAGGGCAATTTTCTTCCCAAGTGACCCTTCAAACTTTTTCAAAGGGCACTTTGTTGTCCAAGTGACCCTTTGGAATTTTTTGAAGGGCACTTTGTCTTTGGAAATGACCTTCAAAAAAAATTTAAAGGGCCATTTCCTTTGGAAATTCCCTTCAATTTTTTTTGAAGGGAACCTATGACTTCCCCAAGTGTCCTTCAAGAAAAGTTCTCGAAGAAAATAGCCATTGCCTTTTGGGAAAAATCCTTGAAAGAATTCCTTCAAATAAATTTTTCAAATGAATTTATTTAATAAAATTTCCCAAAACAATAAACTCAACCTAATGGATCCCCATGACATGCCACATGATGTCAAGTCTAATATAGCCAACTAGCCATTGGGGTCAAAAGACACAATGTGCCATAGGATGTCAAATTTAGGGCATCTAACTAGCTGTTGGGATTCAAAGACATGACATTCTATAAGATGTCAAATTAAAGGTGGCTAACTAGCCTTTGAGATTCAAAAATGACATGCCATAAGATGTCAAATTCATGCCTAAAGTCTTCAAGCAAGGAGTTAAGCCATTCAGAGAACCTGATAGGGTCTTAAGCAAAGATAGTGCAAATCAAGTTTTGTAAAGAGATTTGCTTATGAATTTTACAATTAAAAGCAATAAAAAAACCCAAAAGGGTAGAGATAGTGTAGATTAGGTTTTCAAATAAGCTTTGCTTATGAAATTTACAAGTAGAAGAAATCAAAGAACCTGAAGAAGCAAGTAAGAAGTAAAGTCACTTGGAAAACTAGAATGGGTCTATAGTACAAAACATGGGAGCTTTCAGGAAGAATCTAAGGTTCAAAATAGTGATTTGAGCCATTTATTATGGAAGGTAATCTAACCATTTATTCTACAATGATGCTAGTCATTTCAAGAGGGTGAATCAAAGAGAAGGATAAACTCTAACTAAATAAAAGAACAACTAGAATTAGTTTCACTAGGATGGTGACTATAAACCATTTTAGAGGATTCTATTTTGGAACATAAGATCTCTCTCTTATATCCATCTATTTATATAAATATGACCCTTATGCTCTTGTTTTATCATCAATAGATAGTATGGTGAAGCCTTGCTAGAATGTTTTGCCATTTTCTTGCCTTTGAGAAAAGAAACATAAGTGTATTTTCTTTCTAAGTTTTAGACATTTGCCTGGGCATGTAAGAGACACAGAGTGACAAAAAGTGATGTTTTATCTTTTTGTTCTTTATCCTTCATGTTTTTTGAGTAGATAATTGATCCAATAGGTCATGTAGAGTGCATTCTAGCTGTGTGAGATTTTGCACATATGTAACCCTTTTATTGGACTATACAAGTTGTCTTTTCTAGTTATTTACTTTATGTAATCTCATTCATTTTGTCTCTACATTGAAATAATTATTTTGGAATATTATATATTTAATGTTATAGACTATATTCTATTGTATTATGCATAAGTATAGAGCATACATGTGGATACTAATTCTTGGTGTTTCACCATCTTAGACTAAGATTTTCATTTATGCAAACTTTTGACTCTTTTCACTCAAAAAAATTGGCTCAAGAGTTTTATCACACAAAAATATAATACAAGGATCTATCCCTTTCAACCTAGAAGTTCATTTCCACTTATAGACACACCCATAGATCTATAAATGTCCCAATGTTTCCCAAATCTAGAGGAGGCTTGAACAACCCTCTTCTAGGGTGCAAGATTTGGAGACAACATTATCTTTGAGCCAGAAGTGGCTATCTGTATGGTTTCATTACATTAAAAGAGCTCGGGTACATCCTATTTCATATAATAAACATAATTTAATAGGGAAAAAAGCATATCTAGGGCTATAAATGTGATTGACCTCCTCATTGGACATTAGGCCTAATCCTTGTTTAATAAGCTTGATTGTAACCTTGGAGTTATAGGAAATTTGGATAAGATTATTCCCTATGTTCTAACTCCCCATGATTTTATAGATGTGTTTAAATTCCCTACACCTTCCTAAATTTTTTGAACATCTCTTGGTTCATCCATTCCACCATTCTTTCCAAGATTGTGGGTTTCACACACAAAGGGAGTCACCTTTGTCTGAGATAAAATAAAGGGCACTCCCCTATTTACCTAGACAAATGTGAATATTTTATGGGCCTCTATGAGTTATAAACATGCCATGTATCATATTTTATCCCTTGGTGTGATGATTTGACCATCTAAACTCTTAAAGACCCAAGATAGACTATTTAAAAAAGTAAAACCATGGGTATGATTGAAGTATAAGCTATGTGCTAATTGATTGGGGTTCCCTCATTAATTATTTACATGACATTGGTATACTATTAATAATCCATTCTCATTTTCTAATCACCTATTATGTTTTTTAACACTCTTCAAGTCATATTTATGAGTTTGATTGTCTCAGCCTGTTGACTATATTCCTATTTCAAAAGACCCCTATAGGTGCATATTACCTAAATAGACTCTAATAAAAATGTGTAAATACCATACTTGAATCTCTCAAAGGTTATATATCAATTATTTTATCTCATTAATTGCATACTTGGGCTAAACTATCACTTAGGACTTCAAACCTGCTCACTACCTGAGACAATCATCTACAGTTGGTTGTAGGTACATATGAGTCATATTTTATCTTTGATCATGGTATATAGAGGCCCTTATTTAATTATTGAGGTCAAAAATCACTTTATAATGATTTTATTCCCATTTAATGTCTTCAAACATCACCAAGGCATCATGTTTATGTCACTATTTGCCTACAACTGTAGGTGCACATTTATGAGAGGAAAGGACACTTGTAGGTTACCCTAAGACCCCAAATAATATATATCAACCTATCTTGATGTCCTCCATGCCCATTTTGTATAAATTTAATTAAAAAACATTTATATCTCAATTCTTAATATATTCCTTATGAATGATATGGAAAATAGGTCTTGGTTATAGGTCAACATTTTCTCAGTGTATGGATTAGAAGTGTACATGAGAAGCACAAAATAGTATATCCCCATAATTTGATCATCCCTTATGTCATTAATTCCATATTAACTATTTATAACTACTTTAATTTGATTTAATTATCTAGGTTTTCAATTTTTGGATGGATAAGTCTATTCTTGACTCAAAATAATAGATAACACTTCCTAAACTTAGTGTATAAAAGTGCTTTTTTAGGCCTTCTAATGACTATCTTCTACTAATTTTTTCCCTTAGAAATTTTTGAGGTACTTTTATATGATATAGGATACAAGGTATAATCATATATATTCTTAAAATTTCATTTAAACCATGTTATATGATATCAACAAAACCCATAGGATCCCTATTTTGCACTTTTAGGGATAAAGGGCTTAAACATTATCATCTCATGCTTTGAAGGTTTCTCCACTTTCATTTGCCAAATTGACATATAAAATGAGTCTACTATGGTATTTTAAACCTAATAGTATTTCAAAAGGGTTTTATCACTTTCTTCAAAACTCCTATATGACATCCTAACTCTCTGTATTATCACCCATAGATGAACATTTTCTTGTCTACAGGTAGTGAATGCAAACTTAGAAAATCAACAAGATATGTGATCTTGTGATCAATTTTAGGCCTTATCAAAGTTTCAAAATTCAATTATAAGACTCCAAAATATTTGGATAAACTATCAAATCTCTTCTTCTATCATGATGTAATCAAAGGGAGACCCCTGTAGGTGGACTTCAGATGTATGCAATCAGTTAACTTGAAATGATTCATGCAAAAAAGGGACTAGATTCATAATAAATTGATATTTTCACTAAAATATCGAAATTAAACATCATGATAATTACAAATCACCTCCATGGACATACTAAAAAGGTTTTACACATGTTCTCTAACATGGCTACAAGTTAAATTGAGCAAAGAGTTGCCTGTCAGCATAAAAAGACTAAAAAATTGATCCAAGTATGATTTTATGAGATTAAAAATGAAGTAAAGATTATAAATATGAAATTAATACATGGTAAATATCACATGAAATTCCTATGAGACCTCTTTTGATAACCAAACATTCTATAAGCAATGATCTTTGACTAAAACCTCACATGATGACACCTTCCGGCAACATGAGATAAATTGCCCATAAAAACACCATGAAACATGAAACTTAAAATGGAGAACATAACCAATTGGTTTGTATGGAATTTCTCAAAACATAGTAAAACTTATAAGGTGCATGAAATAACAAGCAAAAAAACATAGTCAACTTTATGAGGATGGTTCATAAAACACATGGCACAATTATTAAAAATATTTTTATGTAAATGAATTTATCTAATTTTACTATGACATACCAAAATAATTTGACATGGAACCTCTTCTACTGACCATACCAAGCATGAACTTGTTGATCACTTCTGCATGTCTAGAAGGGCAAGAAAGGAGAATAACATTTTTAGAACTTAAAAAGAATTTAAATCATTGATATTAGTTTTATTAATATTAATGTATGTTCCATGATCTTCTACCCTATGTCACCTTCTCCCATGGGCCATACAAGTGCCAAATTCTTCTCTTTTCTCAATAAATTGCCCTTTCTTTTGAAAAATATACCACTTTACAGTTATTACAATTGATTAAGACCTATTCGGACACATGGGATGTGAAATCACCTTTTTTAACCTTCAAACATCCCTAAGAGGCTATACAAATCATTAAATGGCTCTTTTTTGACCTCAAAATGACTCATATGACTAAAAGGATTTAAATGACTAAGGACCAAGGCTAAAATTACATGGAATAACATAAAAATACATATAATACCCAATATGACATAATATTAGACCCATAAAAACACCTAAAACTCAAGTTTTTACCTATAGGGGTCCCAATTTGACTTGCAGGTTCAAATTTGCTCAACACCATCTACTCAAGACACGTTTGCATGGTTAGATTTGGCTAAAAATGCATAGATTCTAAGCAAATTGATCATAAACTCACATGATTTTAAGTAGATATAGAGCTATAGGTGTTCATTTTAAAACAACATGAATGGATAAAAATCCTTTCTTAATTTCTATAAACATGCCAATTAGGTTTGATATACTTCAAACTTCAAAAAATGTATAAAATTCAAATTAGAGAAAGGGCATAAGGAATCCACCAAGATAACAACTTGTAAATCATATCAATTTTATATCCATCCTAAAGGTTTGGGACTCTTCTAAACACAATAAAAGAGGTATAATATCCAAGAATTTGACCTAAATTACACTTCCCCTAAAAAATACTAAAATATTGAAGTTATCCTAAGAATCCCACTCTTATACCATATAAGTATTGTAGACTATCCAGGATCAATCACATTTGTTTTATACATAGTTCACATTGTGAAAATAATAGACATAGAATGATTGGATGCAATAGTGTACCCCTAATGTTTTAGTAGTACTACACATAGGTAAGGGCTGAGCAATAAAATTATCCTCTCACAACCTATTCTCCTTACCACCAAGATAATACCAATTCAATTTATTATCCATACTAATAACTCAATGTGAGAGTGAGGCAGAGCCTTGATTTTGTAGAGCAATAAATGCCTTGTAAATACATGTGGTTGTAGAAATGCAAGTACCTTAAATTTGTTTCCTAAAAGTCATAAACTTAGATTTTTTTGTACATTTCCACTTGAGTGTGAAAATTTAAATTTATTTCAAGTTTCCATGTACAAAAAAAATTATTTTGTAATTTAAAAAATAAGAAATCCTAGGAAAATTACTTACTTAGTAAGTAAACTTAATGTGTAATTAAAAATTTACGCCTACAATTTAAACCTTTAGCATGGGTAGATTATAATGATAATTATCAATTTATCATCACATAACCGATAAAGGAAACTATTTTTTTCTAATTTTAACATATTTTTGAATTTTTATAATTTTTTAGAATAATGGACCAAGAAAGTTGGATTAGAAGGGGTGTAATAAAGATAAGAATGGGGATATTAATCAGGCAATAAATAAACTAATGTGAACAAAAATGTGAAGTAAGGAAGAGAGCAAATAGACAATGAAAATACTAAGGAATAAGAGGAGGATTAAAATTGACCTATTTTTTTTTAGATAAGAGATTTCTAGTTCTTCCATGTTTTGACTTAATGATTCCAAAATTTTAGATATAGTAGGTGTATCCATCTTTACGAAAAAGAGATCAATGCATAATAAAATAACTGCAAATGTGTTAGTGTTGTTAACCTAAAAATTTCCTAAGAGCTCAATGTATAATATGTCAGAACATCTCTCTCTCTTGGCTCTCTCTCTCTCTCTCTCTCTCTCTCTCTCTCTCTCTCTCTCTCTCTCTCTCTCTCTCTCTCTCTCTCTCTCTCTCTCTCTCTCTCTCTCTCTCTCTCTCTCTCTCTCTCTCTCTCTCTGTGTGTGTGTGTGTGTGTGTGTGTGTGTGTGTGTGTGTGTGTGTGTGTGTGTGTGTGTGTGTGTGTGTGTGTGTGTGTGTGTGTGTGTGTGTGTGTGTGTGTGTGTATTCTCATAATTTTAAAGTCCATGTAGGATTTGAAAATGAGATCAAAAATTATAGGGGAAAGGGTCATGCTAGTAAATTAAGCAATGTGAACCAAGGGGTTGGAATAATGCCAATGCAAAGTGAGGAAAGAACATATAAGTAAACCAAGAAAAAAAATGAGAAAATGATAAACTCAAGGGAGGAAGCATGATGTACCCAAAAGTGGACATGACACTAGAATAAGACATGTGAAATGGCATAAAAATTATGGAAGGGAGAAAAATTAACTATGTATAATATATATTATTTTTAATAGCATGATATAGTATATGAATTTTAAATGATAATACCATATAAGTTTTTGTAAAGATATACTAACTCCTACCTTGAGGGTGTCATGGACAATGAATGTGATGAGTTAGGTATGTCACTAGAAGTATTAGAAATGTGATCACAAATTTAATTATAGCCTTAAGTCATCATCACCAAGAGAGACATCATGGTGATGGGATAGAAGATATGCATTAACATATTTAAAATAAAATCATGTATTAGTTTGAATATTCATTGTGTAGTTTAATTATATGTACGTGATTTAACATTAACATACACAATATGTTATTGTAATACTGTCTTGTTTCATGGATGAGTAATGGCTATAAATCTAGGTGGTTTAACTATGGGACTTTTAAATCTAGGATTATTATCTCTATGATTTGTAACTCTAGGATATCTAACCATAGATGCAATTGTAGCGACCAAAATTATAAAAGACATAACTATGGAAGATATGACTTGAGGTTGAATGATTTTTTGATAGGAAGCACTTCCAATAATACCTTGTGTTGTTTGTTTTTTTATAGGTAATCATAATGTGTTCCATTAATGATAAAGCAAATTTTATATGATTCACAAACTTAAGACATTGGTGTAATGTGTGTGGGATATATTTAATTTTGATTTATCCTAGGCATAAAATTAAGCAATCATATGTGTCATTATCTGATAATACATAAAATGAAACTAAAAGGGTATTAAGGCCTATGGTGATAGGTAATGTGATAACCCTAAGAGGTGTCATTTTGATACCCTCATACCTCTAGATCTATGATTATACTAATAAAGTATGGTTGAGTGTAATCTCTTCTAGAAAGGAATTTAATTATACATAAATTTCTACTTGAACAATTTTAAACCATAATTCCAAGTTTAATCATATGATGTGAATCAATAAAATAATGTATAAATAGTGAACCATTATTATAATTATCCATTGGAATATCATGATAAAAAATCTTAAAAATGGACCTTATTTTCATGAACTCGTAACCACACATATAACACCATCTAATATATGAGCATTTAAAAGTATTAGTTTATGTGTAAGTTTTGTCAAGAGATAATTATATTTATTTGTAATATCATAATATGGAAATAAATTTTTAAATATTTTCAAATGTTTATTCCAAAAATAATATGATTCATTCAATGTATTATTGTATTCTTCAAGTCAACTAACATTACTAATGATTGATAAACAATGTACCAGTGTAATAACTTGGAAATTCCAATGCATTAGAATTGTACTTAAACCACTTAAAAGATTGAGATGATAAATTATAATACTATAAAACTATATCTAATTTAAATTAGGGGTGAAAATGGAGGAAAAATATATCAAATCAGTAGAAAGGAAAATGCACCGCAATAGTCTATTCTCAGTGCACCCAAAGTAAAACATACACTGAATAATTATTGTAGATCAAATAAAACATTTCATAATTTTATTAAAAGAGGCAAGGTAAACATATATGAAGAAAGGTAATAAATAATCCACAAAATTTATATTAAGTGTTAAATTAAACTACACAATTTCAATATATAGCATGCTCTCTCACAGAGCTTTAAAATTTCCACATGCTAAGGACCTAAATAATAGGGAGAATCTCCATATTAATAAAAATTCATTATAAATATAATTAATTATCCTTGATAATATTGACCTACATATTATTAAAATTCATCCAACATCAATGCAAGTAACACCTACAATTTTTTTATATTTTCTTCCTTCACAACGTTCTCATAAATCTAAAAATCTGAGTCAAGCCTCTAATAATCTATAACATTTAATTAGCATAACCAACCAATTTTAATATTTAAATGTAAATTACCTCCCATATATATCATATCCATATTTTTTATTCTTCCATTCCTGTGTATTTTTTTTCATTTAAGACCTAAAATCCTAAAAGGCTTTTATAAACAAGGTGGTTCCTCCATGGATTAAAAATAAAATAATCTTAAATCCTTTTAAATTAAAAGGTAGGAATTTTATATATAAATAAAATTATTTAATTATTTTTAATCTGGTGGAGATTTATTAGTAAAATAAAATGTGGGTTATGCATACACATCAATCCTTGAGATAAATAATAGGCAATGATAAGATAGAGTGCCATGTTGTGGAACTTGGACTTGGCCAAATATATTGCTAATATTTTGGAGAATATAATTTTACAAAAACTACTATAAATGAGATATTTTATATTATGTCTAAATTTATAAAATATATTGGTATTATGTATTGAAACTTTTTGGAACTCCTAAAAAGCATTCACATTGTAGTTTATAGGTAAAGGTCAAGATGTATCCAACCCAAGTTGTGGAAGTAAATATTAATTTTTAATTCAATAAATGTTTTAAGGACTTGGCGAGGATTGTAAAAATTATTTTTAAACTATATTTTTGATTGATGAGGAAGAAAAATCCAATGAAGTGGTTGGGATACCATTTTTACTATAATAATTACCTTACTCTTAGTTTGAAAATTAGGAGTACCATTAGTCTTAGCCTTAAATATTAACTTAAATTGATATTTGGAGTTAACAAGGTTAGGATAATTAAACACATATTTAAACATGTTTGATTTTAAATGTTTAAACTCATATTTGTGAACCTTGTGGAAAATATCAAGGTATTGATAGGTGTTAAACATAACTTTGTATTTGAGAGGTTGAAGATTATTTTTGGAGAAAATAATTTACAATTAATTATCAGTTATTTGGTGAGACATTTTTATAAACATAGTATTTAATTTTAATAAATTACTCAGTCATATTCTTCTTTAGTCCTTGTTTAAGTTGGAAAAGTTGTGAAAATGTGACCTTTAAGATAAATGTTGATAGAAAAATGAGATAACATATATTGGTAAAATCATTGAAATGATACATGGATATTAATGACAGGGGATAAAATAAATCCAATTCATAGTGATTGAGACTTATAAGAAATATAAAATCCATCAATAGATCATCATGTATAATACTAATGCATTAAGAATATAAGGATAAAATATCACCTGAAGTATTACCCTTGTCATTGTATACTTAAAATTTAATAACAATAAAATGAGTTGGAAAAATTTAGACAAGGACATCATGAGCCAATTCATTGTGTAGTATATTATGAGAAGTTAACACATCACTATATGTTTTAGATCTATAAATTTGATGATTTTCACTTTCATATCTTGAATTATTTTTTAAATCAATGCATTTTAAATATGTATTAACATATGTGGGAGCCAAATTATGATTAACATGTGTACAAATGGATGCTCTAGTATTTTTACCGATACATAGAGTAATAGAAATGGGTCAATAATTTTTATTGACAATAGAGGCATATGAGAAGTATTAGGATATGTAGGATGTATATTAGTAAATTTATTAGAAGTAATAGGATAGATGAAATATGGAGAAATAGGAATAAAAATTAGTAGCATAAAAGTATTCATAATATGTTAATTCTTAGGTGTAGGTATAGTAAAGTAAACCCTAAATAAATCAAATCTAAAATAGCCACAATAAATAAACCATGAGGGAAAAAGAAATAAAAAAATACTAAGGTTGATATGATTGAAAATAGAAGTTTTTTCAAAATAAATTATAATGGCAATCTTATAAGACAATGTAAAAAAGTATGTCTATGACAATAAATGAAATTAAAATGATCAAAATCTTAATTCCTTAATTAAAAGATACTTTGAGAAATTACTGGTTGGAATAGGGAATGATGGGTAAATTGATATGTAATAATTAATATGACTTACATAGGTTATAAAAATGACTTATAATACATGAAAATAGGCTCTAATATAATAAGATACTAAAACTTTGAAAGAAGACTATGTTTTTCATGATGAACATAATTAAACACCACTAGTTATCAAAAGAACATAATCATATTCCTGATTATGGGCAATTTATATTGATTTTGGAAAAGAGATATGATTTTGTTATTGTTGATCTTAGGTATTTAAAATTTTATAAGATGATTTAGTAACAATATATGTCTATGAATTTTACTTCACTTGGTAGAATCATTACATGGAATTCTCAAAATATGTTCTTTGATGTAACCTTAGTTTAATACAAGATATCAAGAATATATAAAATATGCATGATTATTTATCTAGGAATACTTGAGACTTATAGCCACATATCCACTTGCTCATAATTAGGGCTCAATGTTTTTAATTGATTGTGAGTGTCTCAACCCAAGTGTGAGAAATGAATGCATCTGATGTAGGGGCATCTTTATGGTCTCCAATTTTGAGTTTTTTTGGTTTTTATAAGTCAAATATTATGTTTTTTCAATGGTTATATTCCTTAACTGGTATTTAAATTTAAATTTGAGTTTATATAGTGTTTTCCCACCAAAACACCCATTTGAATATTTGAATGTGTCAAGTGTGCTTAGGAGTATCTTGGTGTGATGGAAATGAATGTTATGTTTGTAAGAGTTTATGTAAAATAATGTGTGGGTATTATATAGGTGTGTAGGTGGAATATTAATTTAAAAGTGTAATGTACTACCATGTCAAGGTAGTTGATGTGAGAATTAGTTATCATAAGGTAGTTATCGGTTTTCTTTCAAAATGTTATAAAGTTATATGGTTTGGCATGAGTCTTGGGAAACGAGTAGTGAAGGTCCATTTGAAGGTTGAGAGAGTCCAAAATTTAATAAATTATATAAATAATCCTCATTTTGAATATTATTTCAATGCAAACCCTATTTTTTTGTATAGAAGCATTATATGACTGTGTAAATTCAAATTATTGCTAAATGAATCTAAGGAGACAACTGTTTGAAAATTATATTGAGTTTGGTAAGCATATTTATTATTATTAAGTGTTATTATATGTTTTATAATGATTTTTTACCCTATTCCTTTGTGATAAAGCCCATGCAAGTTCTATAGACTTGTGTACTTTACATTTTGAGTTACAAGGTCTATGAGCATGAGATGTTGAAGGACATATATTATTGATTCAGGATTGGGTATTAAACATGTTAGAATATTGTATGAATTTAGTATAAAGAGTTCCATTTCAAAGGATAAATGAATAGAGAGTTATTATGAGATAGTTAACTACTATACCCTATATTTATGTGTTTCTTGTTAAGATTATAGAGAAAAGACTGAGAAAAGTTTGTATGAAATAAATCCTATTCTAAAAGGTAGATTATGTTAAACATATGGTTGTTAAGTCCTATTAACATGTTCTTTAAGCTCCCTATGTGATCATAATTCATTCTCATTGTGTATTTTGTGAATAGATTGAAGTTCAGACCTATAGGTTACTATGTTTTGCACACAGTCACACTAAAACTAAAACCAAATCAATCTAAAGAGACATCAAGCAAGGGTTTATAGATTAAAATATGTGTAACATGATATCATAGACCCAAAACAACATTTACAGTCATTTAAAGTTGGTTAGAAATATTAAAATGATTAATTGACCCTTCTCAGGTTACCTTGACTGTGTCAAACCCTACTTTTAAGGGTTTCAAGAAAACCTTTATGTATCTAAATATTTCACTAGTAAAAATT
This sequence comes from Torreya grandis, assembly GCA_037957365.1. Lineage (NCBI taxonomy): Eukaryota > Viridiplantae > Streptophyta > Pinopsida > Cupressales > Taxaceae > Torreya > Torreya grandis. The sequence goes on along the minus strand of JARHVA010003423.1, from coordinate 1,587,345 downwards.
TACCAATTTTTGTAATTTGATATGGCAAAGGGTATAAAGAGATATTAAAGAGGTTTTTAATTAATTGAGTATGGATTAGTATGGTTGTAGTCTATTTTATCTATATAAAGGTTGGTAGAGGCCTAATAAGTCTAAACAAAGAGAACGATAGACCTTAAAAGATGATCAAATAGTGTAAAAAATCCAAGAAACATTTTGGATATCAAGAAGATGATAGAGAATGAATAGAAAAGTAATTTTTTTCCAATAATCATTCATAAAAATCCATACCAAGAGGTAAAAGAGGAAAAAAGGCTAGTATGTAGCCTATGAAAAAGAAAGAGACATTTCATAATGGAAGGAGTATAATTTGGAGTTGGGAGAGTCGCATAGAAGGTAATTAAGGTTCAAACCATTCAAAAATTAGATTCAAGAACCCCTAAGATGTAAGGAAACTTAGAATCGTGAATGGATTAAGTTGTCAAAGGATTATTGTTATAAGACAAGTATATGGTCAAGATGAGAGTATGAGGATGGAATTAGGGAGTGACATGTTTGAAAGTTTGTGAAAGGAGAATATATTAGTGTCAAATAGGTGATAAAATATTAGAGTTTAAATTCAAGAGGGGTGATATCAAGAAGTATAGGATGCTTATAACCCAATTGAGGAAGACAAGATTATAAAGAGACCAAGGGGATATTCCTTGACGATATGCAAAAAAACAAGGTTAGAGCTAGGAGATCATTGGTAGAGGTGAGTGTTTGTTCCTATTTTATTACATGAGTGAAAATATTTATAAATAACTCTGCATCATTTGGTATCAGAGAGAGAAGGTTCTTAGAAAGAGAAATTACAATCAAAGCAAGGTATAATTGTTTTTTTGAGTTTTATTTTATGTATCTGATTAGTTAATTTCAATAATGATGAATGTTTTTAAAAGAATATTAAATTTTTTTTAGGTGTATGAGAGAGAGGTGGAAAAGTGATAAGTTTATGGTGAAGCCATTAATCCAAGAGGATTGAAGAGAGAGAAAGTAGAGAGATAGAGAAATCTCACAAGAGAGAAGCTCAAGAGGAGAGCTTGAAGATAGTAAAAGAGACCAAGTGAAGGTCAAAAAATTCAAGTGGGAAGGTTTTTTAGGAAGAATAAGAGATAATTTAATAGATACCTAGAGAGAGTGAAGAGAGTGAAAAAAAGATGAAGGGCTTGAAACAAGAATGTTGTCACAAGGAATAGAAGAAAGAGGAAGTGGATAAGAAAGAGATTGATGAGTTTAAGGAATAATTGATAGGGTTAGATAAATATTTGGAATCACTTAAACCAAAGTTTTCATTTGGATTTATCAAAGGAGTAAGATGGCCTCTCAAGGATATAGTGATGAAGAAGAAAAGACAAAGAAAAGTGAGTAAAGTGAAAAGACAACTAAAGGTGTTGAGCAAGCAACCTATGAAGAAGGAGAAAGAGGTAATCAAGCCTCATGATTTGAAAAATAATGATGCTTTGATATGTGTGAATGAAGGTATGAGCATTGAGGAATATAATGAGATAGTTGGGATAGAGCATGGGCTCAGGAAATAAAAAGAGGAAGCATATGATCAAGTTACGTTCAAGAGGCATCAAGAGGAAGAAGAGGCTTAAGGTACAGTATGATGATAAAAGAAGAATAAGAAGATTAGACATCCATGAATCAAGTTGACATGAAACATGAAGTGGCTATAAATGAAATGAAAGGAATAATGGGATAAATTCATAAAAAAAGGTATGATTAATATTCTAGTTTGTATGAATCTTTTAAGAAAGAATATGATTTTAATCCTCATAAAATGTATAGAGAGATGGTAAAGGAGGTTAAAAAAGAGAATATATACTTTTGGAATGCATTAGTGCTATCCAAGATAGGAGAAATCATGAAGGCATAGAGGATCAATCCACATGAAGACACTCTATAAGAAGAAGTTATAGTTGTTGAGGTTGAAGAACATGTGGCAAATGAAGGAGAAATCATACAAGGAGAAGAGCAAGGTGCATTGATAGATGATGAAAATAATAAACATGAACCATACAAGGATTTTGAAGATTCTTAGGATTAATAAAAATAATAAATAAAATAAATGAGTTGGAAAATACCTCAAGGGCATGAGGAGATACATGTTATCTTTAATTATTTGTTGTATCTTGCAGGTATAACATGGAGGAAGATAGAAAGAGGCAAAAGGAAATACAAGTGTGGCTCTAGAGAACATGCACATATTCATGAGAATTTTTTTGTAGTAGTATACAACATATAATAGGGTCTATATTACTCAAGTAGGCTTTGGGATCTAGGAGGCCAAACAATGAAGATCACAAGTCAACACATCAAAGCAAGATTATTGATAACTTTTAGGGAAAGTTTTCTTTTCCCCTTGGTAGTATGATGCATGGGAATCTTTATTGTCTCTAATTTTGATTTTTTTAGTATAAGTAAAATAGGATGTGTTTTAATTGGTTAGAGTATTTAGGTGGTATTTAAATTCAAATTTGAGTCTATATAGTGTTTTCTAGCCAAAACATGCATTTGAATGTGTCAAGTGTGCTTAGGAGTATCTTGGTGTGATGACAAGGAATGTTATGTTTGTAATCGATTATGTAAAATCATGTGTGGGTCTTAGATAGGTGTGTGAGTGTAAAATCAATGTGCAAGTGAATTGTACTACCATGTCAAGGTATTTGACATGAGAAGTAGTTATCAAAAGGTAGTTATAGGTTTTCTTTAAAAATGTTGTAAAGCTCTATGTTTTGGTATGAGTATTGGGAAGGGAGTTTTGAGGGTCCATTATAAGTTTAAGAGAGTCCAAAATTCAATAAATTATAGAAAGACTCCTCATTTTGAAGATTATTCCAAGGCAGACCCTATTTATTTGTATAGAAGCATTATATGACTATGTAAATTCTAAATATTGGTAAATGAATCAAAGGAGAAAAGTTTTTTAAAATTAGATTGATTTTTATAAGTATATTATATGATTATTAAGTGTTATTATATGTGCTCTAATACTTTATGATAAATCCTATACAAACTCTATAGACCTGGGTACTTTGCATTTTGAGTTACAAGTTCTATGAACATGAGATGATGAAGGATAGATATTATTCATTAAGGATTGGTTATTAAAAATGTTATAATATTGTATGAGTTTAAGTGTAACAAGTTCCATTTCAAATTATAAATTAACAAAGAGTTATTGTGAGATAGTTAACTACTATACCCTGTATTTATGTGTTCCTTTTCAAGATTGTAGAGAGAAGACTAAGCAAAGTTTGTATGCAAGCAATACTCTTGTGAAAGTTATATTAGATGACATATTAAGTTGGTAATTCATATTATCATATTCGTGAAAATCCCTATGTGATCATATTCATTCTCATTATGTATTTTGTGAAGAGATTGAGGTTTAGACCTGTAGGTTATTGTGTTTTGCAAATGGTCACACTAGAACTAAAACTAAATAAATCTAAAGAAACATGGAGCAAGGGTTTATAGATTCCAAGAAATTTAAGATGATATAAAAACCCAAAACAACATTTATATTCATTTGAATTTGGTTAGAAATATTAAAATTCTTAATAGATTGTTCTCAGGTTACCCTGACTCTGTCAAACCCTATTTTTAGGGTTTCCAGGAAAATCTTTGTGTATCTAAAGATTTCACTAGTATAAAGTTAATTTTTTTTTTAATTATATAGGGGAAAGGGTATAAAAATATATTAAATAGGTTTTGAATCAGTTAAGTATAGATTAGAAGGTTATAGGTGACTATATCTATATAAAGGTTGATAGATGCCTAATAGGCCTAAATTGAGAACAAGATAGACCTTAAATGGTGATAAAACTATATAAAGAATCCAAGAAACATTATGCATAACAAGAAGAAAATAGAGGGTTACTATAAAAGTAATTATTTTTCCAATATTCATTCGTATAAATTTGTACCAAGAGGTAAAGGAGGAAAAAAGGCTAGTAGGTAGCATATGGATAAGAAAGAGATAGTTCATAATGGAAGGAGTATAGTTTAGAGTTGGGAGAGTTAAATATAAAGTAAATAAGGTTAAAACCATTCAATAATTATATACAAGAACACCTAAGATGTAAGGAAGCTTAGAAGCATATATGGATTAAGTTGTCAAAGAATTATTGTTACAAGACAAGTACATGGTCAAGAGGAGAGTGTGAAGATGGAATTAGGGAGTGACAAGTTTGAAATGTGTTTTGTGAAAGGAGAAAATGTCAATGTAAAATAGGTGAAAAAATATCAGAGTTTGAATATAATAAGGGTGATATCAAGAAGCAGAGGAGGTTTAGAACCCCAATTAAGGAATACAAGATTAGAAAGAGACCAAGTGGGACATTCCTTTAAGAGATCCAAATAAATAAGGTAAGAGATAGGATATAATTATAAAAGGTAAGTGTTTATTACTATTTTATTAGATGAGTGACAAGATTTGAAAAGACCTATGCATAAGCATATCCTCTCCATAGATAATCAAAGGAAATTATATTCAATGTAATGTTACTTTATTTTGGTACAAATATGTAGGCACAAGACTTTAGTATATGATTATGGTAGAATAGGCTAAATGTTAAACATCATCAATAAAAGTGTACAAGGGAGATACATAATGTGTAGATCAAAAAATCAAGGTGTGATATTATGAAATGACTTATGGTACATGTGTATATATAGTCTCATTTAAATTCAATTTTGGACACATTTACACATTATATGACCATGACAAAAAGTGAGATAAAGCAATCAAGGCACGTGAAATTTTAAATTGTCACAAATGACCCAATAAAGGAATGTGCCCATAATTAGCCACTAGTAATAATAGAGAGACTATAATTAACCATCATCAATTTTGGTCATGTCAAGAAAATATATGGAAACATAGATCAATCTAGACTGAGGAAGACTAGATGGATATTAATATAAATAACTAACATATATAAGTTATTTATGAATAAATGTGGAAGACAAAGGATATAAAGGACCCATTATGAGGAAACATTTCTCAAAAAGAGAAAAATTCATAAAAATAAACCATGTGTGAAAAGGCATGAAAAAGACATGATGGAAACATTAATTTTAATAAAATTAGGTTTCTATAATTAGGGTTATGGAGTTGATGATGGTGTAAAATATTTAAACAATTAGATTCGTTAGCATATATAACTTATTATGGATAAAAATCATGAAATTGGGGGTTTTGAATGAATAGTTATTAATTTATTACCCCTACATAGTCAAGAAAAGACACTTCAAAGTGTCTTTGAAGTGTATGAATCAATATACATTAGATATGGTCACTCAAAGAAAGAGCTCTAAAATATTTTTCATCATGTAATAGCTAAGTAATTGAGGACTTTAAATAATTTATAAAATTCAATATAGGAAAAAGTTATTTTAAATGAGAATATGAAGGACAAACAAAACAATGCATGTTTTAAAAAAATATATATTAATATAAACTAATTTGTTTTAGTATCCTTATTTTTTATTATGGAAACATATAGTATAGTAATTTAACCTAATATCTTGTATCATATATAATTAGTAGTCAAAATACATTGGGAATACAAGTGTTGCTTGTAAGTGCACCAAATAAATTTACATATTTTTATTGCATAAATTTCTTTCAACATTTCAATAAGATGAATGCCCTAAATCATAAACATAGTGAGATCCTACAAAAACTACCATTGCATACTAACAATAAAAATTAATGTGTACACAATGATTTTTTATCAAGTTTGGAAAAAGAGTGGAAAGTTGATTTCCATTATCACCATCTACATCAAATGTACTATTATTTCTATTTTTTCAAAAATAAGTAGAAATTTTAATATTTTCATCCTCTTCATCTTATTAAGCCTCATCATGGTCCTCATTACCATCACATTGTTTTTCACCCTCATATACACTTAGATCTTCATTGTGGCTATCATTATAAATAGATTATTCTTCATCATTTTTACTTTCTTTCCCATATCCAACTAATTATTTCTCAATATAGTTTTCTTGTCCTTCATAATTCATATATATTCCCACCTCTTTATTAATAATGTCATCATGGTCTATCAAAAGATCTTATTATTATTATTATTATTATTATTATTATTATTATTATGTATTTTTGTATTCAACATATTCATCAAATTTTATATCTCATGGATGGTGATTCAATCTAGATGAATATTTTACACCATAGACATGATATGCCTTAAGATAACAATGTATTACCAACTTCAATTTATATAGCTCTTACACATATTTTTTTAAAATACTTTCATTAAGAAAAACATATTTTGTTAAGATAATATATCTACTTGAATGATAAAATTCATAAATAGTTTTGTTATATTAAAGTAAATAATTCAAATTAAACAACCAAAAAATGTTGATATAACACATAGGGTTCCTCAGTTTCCACTAGATTTCAAGTGTAATCTATAGAATATATACCACTATCTATACATCTCAAAATATGAATTACATTCTAACAACATAATTTTTAGGATCTTATAGTTAAAATTTGGTATTTTTGGATTAACCTTATATAATTAAAATGCCCTTTAATTAGTATTTTTAATATTTGGAGCTCGTGTGACTAACTTGCTCAAAAATTACAATAAATCCACAATTTTAGTCAATTCTCTTATTTTCTACACTTTTTACTTGAATTTATTGTCTTCCAATACATATTTCATCATATTTTATAACCTAATAATATAAATTAAATAAAACAAGATAAAAATTATAATGGAAACTTGTATCATCCAAATAATTATTTGGAAAAAATAATTGTCAATTTATCAAAATAATACTTACAAATTATTCACATCCTTCCATAATTTCCACATTTTATTCACTTATATTGTCCCCATTATCCTTCAAAACTTGAAGATAATAATATATCTAATAAAATTTTCACTATTGAGGCCAATATTTATTTTATAAACCCTTTGGAAAAACTACATTACGTGCATATATTGTCCTATTCTATTCCCCCTTGTAGATTATATTTTATCTTTGTGTGAATACAACCACTTGGTAATAAATTATTTATTATGGAGAAAAAATTGATTTATTGTTATGAGATCATCAATCATTGTACAAGACAAAATTAAATTTTTTGATAAGGAAAATAATGCACACATATATGTGCATGCATCTACTAAAGTATGGCTTAAAATTGAAATGTACACACATATTAATTCTCTTTCTTAAAACCTTTCCAAATATTAGTTATCATAACTTATAATATCCACCCTCTTCATCCCATATTCATTGAAAAATAGGATGACCATATACCTAGTTTATGTATTACATAAAAAAGAATAATATTTGAGGAATAATATATCCCTTAACCATTGAACAATCCAGATGGTAAAATTACTTAACAAACCCATTTAAATTTTTTTATGTACCTTTATATTAAAAATAAATTCCTCATGATTATTATCCAATATATATATATATATATATATATATATGTAGTCCACTAAATGGATTAGAATATGCACCATTATTTTCATGTATCTTATAGGGAGCTCATTTTAAAACATGCAAACAATTTATATTATACTCTTTCTCCATGTTTCAATATTGTCTTAATGTATCTCCATCAACTTGATCTATCTCTATAAAATAATTAGATACATTTAAGCATTAATGACTTCAATGAAACCCCATCTATAATATAACTAGTTTAAATATACCTAGAAACCCATGATAGTTTATAGATAGCTTTGCATAATTATTTGGTGAGACATTCCTATCCCATTAAATCAAAAGGGAAAATATGCTCATAAATAAAAAAATAATGTCATTTTGTGTTTATCTGCACAAATGGAATTCATAACCTACCATAAAATGTATAATGTGGCATATAATAACTGAATTTAAAAAAACCAACTTCCATATACACCTTTAACATGTTTTATCAATCATGAGTTTTAAGGCTTATGATATGTCCATCAACTTTGAATTACTTTCAAAGGGACAACCCAACATTTTTTAGAATACTTATTTTTTATTTTTTGGTTACAATTACCCACCTTATTATTTCATAACCCATGAGATGTTTTTTTCCTTACATAGCCAATACTCTCTCTTTGTAATTTACACCTTGAGGTTTTTTTATCATATTTAATTGTTCATTTTATTATAGATTTATGTGATTATGAAGATATTAAACATAAATTAAAATGTAGAAGATCATAAAATTTAAGATATCTTTTAGTCCCATTATATATTATAACATTTTCTTCATCAATTTCTTATAGATGAGCCTAATCTAAGTGATTAAATACTAATTTTTTGGTGACAATACCTTTGTAGGTTCCCTTATTTCAATTACTCCATATAATTTTTTAAATATTAAAATGGGTGGGACATCTATATAAATATCTTGTACACTTCATACACAAAGATGTCCTCTAACCATTTATTGGCCAATTATTTTTTGACATTTGATTTATCCCTCTATGTGAATACACACACACACACACACACACACACACACACACACACACACACACACACACACACACACACACACACACACACACACACACACACACACACACACACACACACACACACACATGTATGTATGCATGTATGCATGTACATACATAAATACATACACACACATATATACATATACATACACATACACACACATATATATATATACATATATTTTATTTGTAAAACTAGCTTATATGAATTTGAAAAATATAAATAAATATGCAAGAGAATAATTAAAAACCTTGTTAGTCATGAATAAACCAAAATAAAATTACATATTAATTAAAGGGTTTATTATCAACTAGTATTGGAACATAAAACATACACAAACCATTCCATAGCTTAGTTAACCCTTTATAAGTGGCACATGATAAATAACATATTTTCTACTTGATTATTCCTTGAAACAAGTAGTGAAATCATAAGGATATCCTTTCATATTATTAATCATGGAGGAATAATATAGTTCACTATATTAAAAAGACATTTTTGGAAGCATAATCACTGAGAGGGGTGGGGGGAGGGTGAATTAGTGACTTAAAAACATTCATTCAATTTTACTTAAGCATACATGAACCATTAATATAAACATGAACATCTAGCAAAACATATGTAACCATACAAGATCATGAAACAAGATAACATATTACATATGTGGGAAACCCTTAGGGGTAATAAAACCCATTGATATATGAAAATAATTAATACAATACAAAAACAAATCTTTAGTGAAGCACAAAATCCACATGGATCACCAACCCCAACTAGTCAAGCACCCACTCAAATCGGCTTTAGAAAACACCAAACTGTAAGGAGACAAAACCCCCTAGATGACTCAACACCAACTCAAACACCTAAAAATTTTTATCACCTTCATAAAACCTTGTTTCTCACACAAAAAATTATGATCACCTTATTTAGATATTCTCACTCTTCTATCCCTCTCAAACTAACTTCTAGGCTTCTTTACTCAACTAGGTCTCTTCAAGACAGATTAGGTCAAATGACCTTTATATTAATCTATAGTACCCATATTAGATATTCATAAAAGTTTTAAAAAACCAATATTATGGTATAAAATACCTCATTATGATCTTAAACATGTTATTTCCTTTACTTACACTCTCAAAATTCTCTAACTAGCCAATTAGGCCTTATTCTTATATAATCATCTAAATCACACACCTCTTGGTCAATCAAACACACTTGCACAATTGTATTAACCTTAAAATATGTCTTAAAACATGTTTCATACATGAATAAATTATTAAAATAGGTTTGTCACAACTTAAAATACCAAAACCTCTTTTAGGCATTAAGGACACCTAATTCAATTAAGCCTTCATTAGTACATGTAACCCATTGATCTCTTTAGAAAACTTTAAAACAAAAAATATGGTAGGGAAACTTAATATAATAATGAAATATAATCCAAATAATGTCTTATATTATCAAAAATATATTTTAGAAAAAATCACTACTTGAAACCCTTCATTAGCACTATTCACATTAGGCCTTTAAACACATAGAAAAGTCTGTCTTGAAAATCCAAAGATAACATACCATTTATCCACATAACCATGAAAATATATAATATATAAATAAAAATAATGACCTAAAAAATATCATTATATTAATTAAATAAATTAATTAGGTAATATAGCCTCAAAAACACCTCTACAACTCACTTATTTAGCACTACTAATTTTCCTCGAAGACTAGTCATGGTGACTCAGACATCCAACACCCATATAAACATATTAAATGAATTTTGATGTATGTAGATGATCATATGAGATAATTATATAATTATAAAATACAAATATAATATGTTCAAATTAAAAATATTGGTCTTGTAGACCAATCCCATGACCTTATATCTAATTGTCTTATCTGAACCGGATAAGTCAACATGTGAGTAACTTCTTCACTATATTCACTAACCTCCAAAACTTATAAAAAACATGAACATGTATTAAAATTCATGAGAAACATCTTAATTTAATTTTTTTCATCATCTTATCATGAATACACATTCCTAATCATCTTCTCATTAATGCCTAGGTTTTTCACCATTTGTACCATTAGGCCTGTGTTAAGGTCAACATACCTTCATTTAAAAAAAATGACCCTTGTTCAAATTTTGAAAATTTGTGTATTAAATTGAACATCCTAATTTATTAGATTAAATTATTTAAATATCATGCTTGATCTAGTTTACATTGGCATGTTAGTATATTATCTTCATTTGACGTTATCTAATGTTTCTAACTTTGATTCTTATGTTTTTTATTATAGGTTAACATAGATTCATTTAAATTAACATTGTTTAGGGTTTTTGTGATTTAATTATAACTTAACCATTTTATATTAATCCTTTAGTATTTTTAGTCTATTAATTGGGTCTATGTCTAATTAATTTTAAAAAAAACCTTAGTCTAATTGTTTTAAGCCTAAGTTCCTTTGAACTAGATTCAAATTTATGCAAGATCAAATTTATGTGGGAACACTTTATTATGACTTAGGCTTATTTTAAATTTTATCATAAATTTCTAATCATGTTTATTAACATGACTAAAACCTTATTCTAAAATTTTATTCTAATTCCTTTATATCCTAAAACCTCACCTAGTCTATTTTATTGTTTTAGGGGAATATTTAATGTAGGGGCACTGTTATTATGTTTTAAACTTAGTTTAAATTTTATCCAAAAGTTTAAATCATGTTTATTAACATGAAAAAAACCTTAGTGTAAAATTTTATCCTAATTTTTCTTTATGTTCCCAAGCCCTTTATATATTTTCATTGCCTATAGGAATGAATTAATGTGAAGATTCCAAGTGGCAAGATCTTGGGAGCTCGTAGTGAAGATCAAGAATCCACAGACATAGTGAGAGTTAATGAGTCAAAATAATTAATTGATGTTTCAAGTTAATCTTTTAAAATCAAATACAATAGTGAGGGAAGGATCAAAGAATCAAAGTATTTTAAATTTAGATATGAGAGTGACAAGTATCATGATCTTGGAGGTAGATAAAAAATCCAATGATGAGCAAAGAGTCAAATTGTCAAAGATCCTGTGAAGGAATATGAGAAAGACAAGTGTCACAATATAAACAAGTGATCAAGTAAATAAAATGTCTACATTTAATCTTGGGTATTTTTTTCACTTGGATTTTCACCCTTTGAAGAGATTCCTAAGATCTCCTCATCCAAGTGGCACAATGGAAACACCTCTTGGATTATGGGTAACCTAAGGATGAGGTGAATCTCTAGATAGGGATAGCTCCTTGATGTACCACTTTGGATCACAACTACACCTAAAATTTTGAGGGGAAAAGGGAGAGAGATAATTGAAAACAAACTATCATAAGGGGGTTAATACACCAAACAATATGATGACTTCTAACCAACTACATGTTAAACATGAAATCAAGGGACAAATTGAACATACACTTTTCCAATCTACATCTTCTCACATCAATGTTACATTATGAGGTTATGGATGAATGTTTAGGCCAGGAGGACTAGATAAGAGTCATTTAATGGCACTAGTGAATAGACTAACTCAATCAACATTTAAAACTTCCTAGAACACTTCACATGCCCTTCAAGAAGAAGCTTTCTAGTTGTAAATAAGATGCAAGAATGAGACAACATTCTAAAGAAATCTTAGTTATCACTATGAAATATTGATAATTTAAATATAACACAATATTAATATTAATGAAGAGGTAAAAATAAGTATTCTTATTAATCAAATGGTATGCAAATGATTAGGGATTCTCCATACTCAGGTGGAACATAAATTACAATGGCCAAAATGGCTAGTTCTTATAGAACTTGAGAGAAATAAGAGAAGAGAGAAGTCCAAGGGTCACAAGGACACTTTTAAATATAGTAAAATTAGTTGCCTATGCATGATAAGAGGCTATGTTATGAACCATTCAAGGTTAGAAGGAACTAATGGCTATCCAAGTCATCAAACCCTTGCAAAGTGACCTAAAATTCTCTTAACTAGATTAGAAAACTACCTCCATGATTTTGGCTTATTAAACACCTCATAGCTAAATAATAATAGGTCCAATGATTATAATTAAGTTTAAGGATTTTATACATGTATATCCATGCTTTGGTTATAGTTTTGGTCCTCTGGAATCATCTAGAAGTGAGCCATCATCATCTATAGTCCAAGAAATTATTCTTTCATGCACCCTACACACTTGGTCTCAAATTTGGATTTGGTTTCCAATGAAAATATGTGGGAGGGAGTGGATGACAATTTTAAATACCATATATGGACTTAGAGGCATTAAGGAAATGTTAAAATTAGTCTATTTGAAATTTTCCACCCTTCTCACCATCATGTCCACTTTGCCAATTTTGACTAGATGAGATGAAGCAATTGGTTGAGGAACTTAGGAGTTGATTAAGGAATTAAAGTGATATGGGGAGTTATCTTAAGTCTCAATATTTCCTCCCATGTTATTGGCATATCTTGAGACCTCTTGAAACCTACATAACATACAAAATAGTAAAGAAAACCCTATTTGTACCATGTACATACATATTCTATATAGATAAATTTTATGTTAGGGAGCTTGACTGAGTCCTCTAAAACTTAAAATCATCATTATAGACAAATTATTTAATTTTGGTTCATTGTCTCTCTCATTTCCTTAAACTGATCTTTACAAGGGTTTAGCAAGGGTTTTAGACAATTTTTGTCCTTAAATTTTGTTTATAAAGTTGGGACATTAGAACTTCCAAAAAATTCCAATAATGTGATGTTGAGGACCCCTAATAACTTCACCAGACTCCTTATATCCCCATGAAAAACATCCATAGAGATATGAGCACTTGAAATCACCTTCTTGAGATTGTTTCTTCCATATATATAGGTTTGAGGTTGTCTTGAGCCTAAAAGTGGATTATTCATGGTTTCATTTTCATATCAAAAGATTTAAAATGTATATTTTGACTTTATAAACATGTCTCAATCCATGGCAATTCTCATCTCATGTCGCAATTGGAAATGACCCTCCATTTGGCCTCTAGGCCTAGTCATGCCTAGTAGGCATGTTTACACCTTAAAGCCCAACATGAGTTTTTGATGGTTACTCTACATAAAAATAGGTCATAAATATCTATATTCATCCTTAAAAATTTCATAATAGGATAGAAAGTTTACCTCAAGTGGAAAGTGAAGGTGACTATCTATTTAGCTTCTAGGCCAAAACCCTATCCTTAAGCTTAACTACAACCTTAAGAGTGTAGGGTAACCTATTTATTTACATCATTTTTTCATGTTATACCATATTTAACTTGATTTTTACAACTCTCCACATTTTTTTACAAGGCTCTTTTAGCTTTTGGTTCATGATTTCTCACCCAACCTCTAATCTAGTTCTAACCCTAGGGAAGTGCCCTCTATTTGAGACAAAATAGAGGTTAATTACCCTATTCTCTTTGACCAACTGATTATTTTATTAGCTTATAAAAGTGACAAGGATCCCATACACAAAAAATCAGCCTCTTTTATATCCATTTGGCCCTCAAACCTCTTCCAAAACCAAAACAAACTATGTAAAGAGTACTGTGTGCAGGATTTCTTCTAATGGATTGTGTTTTACAGTTGAAAGGCCTTATTTATGATTGTATTTCATCATGAATATAATATATATATAACTTCATGGTCAATATTATTTTTTTATATATCCCTTTAACACTTAAAATCCTTCCATACTTCTTCTAATACCCTAACCAGTCAAGACTGTGTGAAGTGTTTGACTATGTTTTACCTTGCAAGGGCACTTGTAGGTACATGATTGTGTGTTTTAGACTAAAATTAATTATTAAAAAACATTCCTAAAGATTTAATAATCATCAAACATTTATTTATTTTCATTAATTGGCTTAATTTAATGTAATATAAACACTTGGGTGTCATGTTTCATTCCACTGTCTGTCTCAATCACCTCCAACTGACTGTGTGGGAGTCTCAAGACCTATAGGTAAAGATTCTTTATTGGAAACTATGTTATGAAATTTTTGTGAAACTTTGGAACTGAGAATCAATAATTTATAATATATGTTTAAATCTATGGCTCCTTATCCTTCAAGTTCATCTTAAGAAATCTATGATCACCTATAGGCAAGCTATAGGTGGCATTTCCTAGGTCATTATATACCTATAGATGAGAATCTGACCCTAGGATTACACCTTAGATTTATTCCAAGTCATTGATATGATTTCAAACCTTTTATCACTCTTAAAAAATATTATCATTTTCTAGTTTATCAAACTAGAGAACAAGGTTGCCCAAAAACAAAAAATCCTATAAATGATATTGAAGAAACTTAGTGTTTTTGTAGGCAACTTGAGAACCCTAAACAACCAACCTCCATTAGTGTTTTTCCCTCAATATTTTATGGATTATTTTTCCTTACTAGAATATGCAAGTTTTATTGATTTAGATGCACTAAATTTTTTATCAACACTATTATATAACCTTCACTAAAATGACCTAGGCCTCTGTTTTGCCAATTTAGGGATTTGATCCCTAAACACATAGTTTTGAATTTTAGAAGTGATTTTAAACCTTGTTTATAAACATCATACTCAAATTAAGTGTTACATGATACTATTAACATATAATGACTCACATAAGGTCTCACCACATGCTCAACACTCCATATGAGTACCCTAATTCCCTGTAAACACCACTTGTAGGTGGTTATATTCATACACAGGCAATAAATGCAAAATCAGATAGTCTAATAAATGTGTGTTCATATGACTAGATATAAGCCCTTATTAAGTTTTCAAATTAACTCCTCACTCTCAAAATATATTTTTCAACCTAGATACATCCTTACAACATGATTTATCCTCATGATGTGTCACCTATAGATGAACATTGTCATGTGTAGGCAACAAATGTGATTTTGGGTAAAGTGCATTATTTATAACTTCTTATAAGTTCTATTCTTATCAAAATAAAATAAAATTAACTACCCACATTATAAATTCTCTAAAAAAAGTGGCAATACCTCATTTTCAATGTGAATTTCCCCATAAGAGCACCTATAGATGAGCATTTTCATGGTAGATTGACTGACAAGTTACATGTGACTACAATTCCATATAGATTTCTTTTGGAAAAAATGTTGAAAGGTGAAGGTTAACATTAAAACATTGGAGACATGTACTCCAATCCATATTCATCTTAAAAAACCACTCAAAGAAAAAATATCCTACAAATGGTGAGAAACTACTTACAATAAGAATGATTCTTCTCTTACAACTTTGATGTACTTAACTTATTCAAACACCTTGAAACATGAAAATAAACATTGAAAGAATCTAAGAATATACCCAACATGTTTTTTAAGTGACATTAGTATCTATATTGTATGGAATCATCCAAATAATAGAATAACCTATAGGATGTATAGATTAGTAAGCAAATTAGGAAGGTCAAATTATTAGGGATAATTCATAAAGCTCAGACCACCATTCCTCTAAAAACAAACACTAAATGAAATTTAACTGATTTTATAATACACCCCCAAGATAATTTTTCTTGAAACTTCCAATGTTGACTGTAATAAGTACAAACTTGAAGACTGATTTTGCTTGCCAAGCCTTGTGGAAGGAGAGATAAGCAACTTTCTTCAATTTTTTGAGATTATAATCAAAATTACCACTAGAAAAAGTGTTTGAAATACCAAGGGACACTCTTTAAACTTCCACAACTGTATAAGTTTGTATGACTCATTAAAATTGCTCTTTTCATCAAGAAAACTACCCTTTTTCTTAGGAACCTACCACGTTTTAGTTAAAAATGGTTGCTTAATACATGTGAGGACACATGGGATGTGAAATCACCTATTGAAACCTTCATGATTCCAAATAAATCTATACAAGTCATTAAATGCTCAATTTTGACCCCTTAAATGACTCAAAAAGACAAATTGACTAAGAAGACTAATGACCAAGGATAATGTATCATTAAATTACATCAATTAACATATAATACACCTTATGACAAGATATATTAGACCACTAAACACCTAAAAGTCAAATTTTGTCAATAAATTGGTGGCTCATAGGGGTAGTATGCCTGCAATACTAACTAGACTAGTAGCCTTATCAATCCATTGGGCTTAGGGAGTCATCTAAAGTATAAAACAAAAGGAGACATTTGACCACTTGAAAACTATGCTTTGATCAAGGAAAGACCACTTGCCTACCTTAACCACACAAAACAAAGGACACATACTAAACAAAGCAAACACACTAACAAGACACACATGTGCTCAAATCACCTAGGAAAAATAGAAAGTAAACAACTATATACAACTAAAAACTAAGCATACCTTATTTTTTAGGATCATAATGAAAGTTTCTTGCATCATATTATTCATGAGTTGAATCATGGTGCCAAGCATGTTGCTCTTTGGATTGAACACTTGATAGATTATACCTACTTCTTGGCACCTTACCTTCTATGCTATTAAGTAAACCATCTTCAAATACTTCAAATAGGTCTAAAATTTAGATATATTCCTATTGGCCTTGTATAAATACCTCTTATGTCTTCCCACACTTCATCTCATGATCAATTTTTATCTTTTTTATAGGCATGGTTTCAAGAGGAATGGTTTCTTGTTGTTTTGAATCTTGAGGCCAATAGAAGTTTGTCTTTACCTCCAAATTTTGATGTGGAATTTTATATTTTTCATCTATGACATGTTGGATAATTTAACCTTGCTCATTTATGATATCTTGGACAATATCATCTTTCTCATCATCACTTGTAATCAGCTCTAATGAAATAGTAGACCCCTTTAGAGACTCAAACTCATTGCAAATGTTTTTAAATTTTTGTCATAAGTCCTCACCATATTTTTAATTAGAATCATTAAGGGAAACAATAATAAAATCTCCTTCATAATCTTCCTTATAATCCAAAATGACTTCATCCAAGATTTCTTCTTCAACACCAAGAAGACATTCTTCATAATCAACCAAATAAGAAGACTCAACACAAGGACTTACCTCTTCTTCCAAATTTAGGACCTCTTAAGGGATATAAAATTTTGTCTAAGATATCATAAACTTATCTTGATTCTCAAGGGTTTCAATATCTTCCATCTCCTTCTCTTTTTTGGTGATTCCAAGACTAGGCATCTTGAAATCCAATGACCTAGACCAATCAGGCTGCCAAGGAATTTTACTTTATTTAAGTAAGAGTTATTAATTTTATTCAACCAAATACTCTTATTTATGTTCCCATATGATAGGTCCATCAAGGTAAAGGGTGATGGGATGAGGACAAGAGTAAGTAGTTGGTGGAGGTGAAACATAGGGCTCAAAATTAGGTTAAGAATGAAAAGTAAGATGTTATTTTAGGTGTTATTGGGGAAGGGGAGGTAGACCTTGGGATAATATATCTTGGTTATCTTTATTTCACTTGAAAATAACTTAATTCACATCTATTTTATCTTGAAAACTTTATTGAGGAGGGGTAGATGGGGTGTGTTTAGGCATATGATCTTCTTTTGGGTCTAAAACTTCCATCACAACTTGATTTCGTAACTTCGGTCTTAACTCTAACTCTTCAATTTGATTAGATAGGTTCTCTTGGAAAAGTTTTTATTGAAGCTCATATGAATATTCATGAGCATGAGAAGTACAATAGGGCTGGCATGGAACATAAGAAGCTTCTTTAGGAACGGTCGGAGGAACTTTCAAAGGATCAACTTAATTCTCAACTTCACACTCCTTAAAAATACTTATATCATATTTATTTACCCATGATTACACTATCTTATTATAGATTATAATTTTAGGATTATAAGTCTTCTCTTGAGGTGGTGATGAAAATTGAGGAGTGGATGAAGTCTTAAAAAAACTTGGAATCTCCTTAGACTTAGATTCCCCACTTTGTCTCCAACTTAGAATCTCATATCTAGAGGTCACTCCTTGAGATGGGGATACAATGTGAGAGGAAATGAGGGCTTGAATCCCACTTATTTTTTTCTAACATTGACTGGTGCATTTTCTTATTGGCCAACTCAATTTTCCTATCAATATTAGATTTAAAAATAAGGCTTCTCTTTTCAACTCTCTCTTCCAACTGATGGAGAAGAGGATGACTTTGGTAAGATTGATTAGGCTCATGAATAGGGGTCAAATATGACTAATATAAATATTGTGGAAATGTATATGAAGGATGATATGTTTGGTGATGTTGCCTTTCATTAATTCTTCACCTATCCTCTAAGGATGAAACTAGGCCACTCATATCTAGCATCTCACTTGTGAGCCCTTGCTAATTAGCTCTCTCAATAGGTTCCCACTCTCTTTTGACCAAATATAATGCATATCTCACCTTATTAATAAGATTAATAAGAACCTCTTGAAAATATCCCCTTTGTGTGTCAATATCTAACATATACCTATCATAGCCCAAAAGTGTTTGCTTAAATGTGGAAATGGATTGACTTGAGAAGTGGTTAGGTTGACTAGGAGAAGCAAGAAATTGAGAAGGCTAGATATAAGACTGATACGCTTTATTAATGGGATGATACACTTATTATTGAATATGGTACACTTTATAATAGGGTTGATTAAGAACTTTTTCTTATTGATAGGGAATGACACAAGCTTGAAATGTCTCACCAACTTGTGTAAAATAAAACTCAACACCAAAGTTAGCCATGAAACATCATTAGGAAGTAAGAACATAAAGAATGATCATCAATAATATTCAAAAGCAATACTTGGGTTTGTTGACTAGTTGATCTAACTTTGGAGTTTCCATTTATGCTTAGACAAATGCCTCCAAAGATTGATTGTTGAAAGATAACACCAAAAAAAATGCAACTTCTTGAACCAAGAGTCTCACTAAACATGCCAAAAACTATTATCACTTATATTTTCACCCAAGTGTCACAATGTAAACACCTCTAGGCTTTTGGGTAGCCTAAGGATGGTGTGAATCTATAGATAGGGATAGCTCCCTTGATGTACCACTTTGGATCACAACTAGAACTAAAAAATTTAGGGAAAAGGGAGATATATAACTGAAAGAAAACTATCTTAAAGGGGTTGATATACCAAATAAGATGATGAATTTCAACTAGCTTCATGTTACACATGAAATCAAGGGACAAATTAAAAATACACTTCTCCAATCTACATCTTCTCACATTAATGTTACATTATGAGGTTATGGATGAATGTTTAGGATAGGAAGACTAGACAAGAGGCTGTGAATGGAATTACTGAATAGAAAAACTCACTAAACCTTTAACACTTCATATAAAAATTCACATGCCCTCTGATAAAAATCTTTCTAAATATATATAGGATGCAATAATGAGACAACGTGCTAAGGAAATCTTAGTTATCACTAAGAAAGATTGATCATCCAAATAGAACACACTATGAATAGTAATGAAGAGTAAAAATAAGTATTATTATTGATCAAATGGTATGTAAATTATCAGGGATTCACAATACTTAGGCAGATTATAAATTATAATGGTTAAAATGGCTAGTTCTTATAAAACTTGAGATAAATAAGAGAAGAGAGAAGTAAAAGGGTCATAAGGACACTTGTAAAGCTGAGAAAATTAGTTAGTTATACATGAGAATAGGATATGGGATGAACCATGCAAGGTCATAAGGAAAAAATAGATATCCAAGTCATTAAACTCTTGCAAAGTGGCATAAAATTCTCTTAACTAGCTCAAAAAGTTGTCTTCATGATTTGGCCTTATTGAACACCTCATACCTAACTAGGAATAGGTCCAATTATTAGAATGAAATGGAAGGATTTTAGACATTCCTTTCCATGCATTGTTTATATTCCTAATCATCTAAAATCATCTATAAGTGAGCCATCATCATCTACAATCTAAAAAAATCCTCTTTCATATACCCTACACACATAGCCTCAAATTTTTCTTTAGTTTCCCATGTAAATAAGTGGGAGGGAGTGGATGAGAAGTTTCAAGAACCTCCATGACCTTAGAAGTATTAAAAAACCTTAAAATCAATTTGCTTAAAGTTTTCCACCTTTCTCACCAACATGCCCACTATGCCAATTTTGACTGGTTGAGATGAATAAGCTAGTTGAGGCACTTTAGAGTTATTTAAAGGAATTAAATTAAAATTGGGAGTTATCTTAAGTCTAAATATTTCCTTGCATGTAATTGGAATCTCTTTAAAGTTCCTAAAACCTGCATAACACATAAAATAATTAAGAAAACCTTGTTTGTACCATGTTTGTATAGATTATATATAACTAAATTTGATATTATGGAGCTTGACTAAGTCATATACAACCTAAAATCATCATTATATAAAAAATAATTCATTTTGGTGCATTATCTCTCTCATTTATTCAAACTAGTCTTTACAAGGGTTTAGCAAGGGTTTTACACAATTTTTGTCCTTAATCTTTGTTAATAAAAATGGGACATTGGAACTTCAAAAAAATTCAACTAATGTGATGTTGAGGACCCCTAATAACTTACCAAAACTCATTATATCCCCATGAAAAACACCCAGAGAGATATGGGCACTTGAAATCACCTTATTGAGCTTGTTTCTTCCATCTGTATAGGTTTGAGGTTATCTTGAGCCCAAAAGTGGCTTCTTCATGGTTTTATTTAAATATAAAAATATTTAAAATGTCTATTTTTACCTCATAAACATGTATCAATACATTTTAATTCTCAATTCATGTCACAAATGGAAATGACCCTCTATTTGGCCTTTAGGCCTAGTCATGCCTAGTAGGCCTGTTTACACCTTAAAGCCCAACATGATTTTTTGAAGGTTAATATTCATACCAATAGATCATAAATATTTTTAATTATCCCATAAACATTTTATAATATTATATAATGTTTACCTCATACGGAAAGTGAGGGTGACTATCCATTTGGCTTTTAGGCCAAAACCCTGCCCTTAAGCCAGACTACAACCTTAAGATTGTAGGTTACCCTGTTGAGTTACATAATTTTTTTCATGTTATAACATATTTAAAATTATTTTTTATAACTCTCCACACTTTCCACCAAGGATATTTTAGCTTTTGTTTCATGCTTTCTCACCCATCCTCTAAACCCTATAATTTTAAAATCTAGGGAAGTACCCTATGCTTGAGACAAAATAGAGGGTACTTCCCCTATTCTCTCAAAATAAATAACAATTTTAGTATATTATACAAGTTAAAAGGATAACATACACAAAAAATTGTCCTATTTTCTATCCATTTTACCCTCAAACCTCTTCTAAAACCAAAATAGATTGTGCAAAGAGTACCATGTGCAAGATTTCCTCTAATGGACTATGTTTTGCATTTGAAAGGCCTTATTTCTACTTGAATTTCATAATTAATAGATTATATATAAATTAATGGTCAATATTATTGTGTTATAGGTCCCTTTAACACTTAAACTCCCTCCATAATTCTTCTAATACCCTAACCAATCAAGACATGTGAAAGTGTTTGACTGTGTTCTACCTTGGAAGGGTACCTGTAAGTGCATGCTTGTGTGTTTTAGACTGAAATAAATGATTAAAAACCTTCCTAAATATTTACTAATAATTAAAAATTTATTTTGACTCATTAATTTCCTTAATTTCATGGAATACAAACACTTGGGTGTCATGTTTCATTCCACTGTATGTCTTAGTCACCTCTAATTGACTGTGTGGGAGTCTTAAGAACTATAGGTGAAGATTCTTAATTGGAAAGTATGTTATGAAATTTTAGTGAAAATTTGTAAATATTATCAACCGTTCATAATATATGTTTTAATTATATGGCTCCTTATCCTACAAGTTCACCTTAAGAACTCTATGGTCATCTACAGGGAGGCTATAAGTGGCCTTTCCTAGGTCATTTTATACCTGTAGATGAGCATCTGACCTTGGAATTACGCCTTAGACTTATTCCAAGTAATTTATATGCTTTAAAACTTGGTAGGAATATTCAAACATAGTTTCATTATATATTTTATAAAATTGGAGAAAAAGGTTGCCTAAAAATTAAAAATCCAGTAGATGATATTGAACGAACTTAGTGCTTTTATAGGCAACTTGAGGACCATAAACAACCAACCTCCATTAGTTTTTTGAACTCAATATTTTTTGGAGTCCTTTTAATTTCTATATTATATAATTTATATTGATTAATATGCACTAAATTTTTTTTAAACACTATTATAGGACCTTCACCAAAATGACCTGGGCCTCTATTTTGCCAATTTAGGGATTTGATCCCTGAACACATAGTTTTGCATTTTAGAAGTTATTGTAAACCTTTTTTAGAAATCTCATAGTCAAATTAAGTCTACCATGATACAATAAAGATATAAATAATCAAATAAGGTCTCACCACATGCTCAACACTCCATATTATCACCCTAATTCCCTGTAAACACAACCTATAGGTGGTTATCCTCATACATCACTTGAATTGTCTCCTAAAGTATTGCCCATATCATTCCTCCCTCCTTGATAAGTAATGGTCCCAATTACATCAAGATTCATCATCAAGTGTGTCATTTTTTTCTTGATTTGATTCTCTATGAACCACTCACTTTGGTGGCTAAGTTTTCCCCTTTTAACCACCTGGTAAAGTGGAATAGATCACCCTCTTGTTGACTTCATCCAGGTGTCCACAATCTGGTCTTCCTCTACTAGAGATTTTTTTTGGAAATCCAGATAGTTCACAAGATGTGTGTTCCTATGACTAGATATAATCCCTTATTAAGTTTTAAAATGCATTCCTAAATCTCAAAACATATTTTCAACCTAGATAAATCCTCACAACATGATTTATCCTCATGAGGTGTTACCTATAGATGAACACTGTCATGTGTAGGCAACAAATGTGAGTTTGGGTAGTGTTCATTATTTATAACTTATTATGAGTTATATGATTATCAAAATACCCTAAAATAAAATTCACACATTCTAGAGGATATAAAATAGGTGTCAATACCTCATTTTTAATATGAATTTTCCCATAAGAACACTTATAGATGAGCATTTTCATGGAAAACTAACTGACAAGGTACATGTGACTATAATTCCATATAGATTTCTTTGGGAAAAGAGGTTTAAAGTTTAATGTGACCAAGATAAAATTTTATACATGTAAACCAACCCATATTCATCTTCCAAAACCACTATCAAAGCAAGAAGATCTTGTAAATGGTGAAAAACTACTTACAACTAGAATGATGCTTCTCTTGCAACTTTGATGTACTTGACTTAGAAAAACACCTTGAAATGTGAAAATAAAAGTGGAGGTAATTTTATAAAAGAGACAAAATATTTTTGAAGAAACATAAATAGATAGATTGTATGGAATCATCCAAACAAGAGCAAAACCTATGGGATCAATAGATTAGTAAGAAAATTGGGAAGGTCAATTTCTTAGGGATAGTTCATAAAGCTCAAAACACTATTAATCTACAACCAAACATAAAATGAAAGATTAATAAGTTTAGAATACACCCCAAATATAATTTTACTTGAAACCTCTCATGTTGACCATACCAAATACAACCCTAAAGACTACTTTTGCTTGCCTAGCTTGGTGGAAAGAGAGATGAGTGGGTTTCTTAAAATTTTTGAGATTATATTACAAATTATCACTATAAAAAGTGTGTGGATGACCAAGGGAAAATCTTAAAATGTAATCAAGTATAGAAGTCTATAAAAGTCCATACAACTCATTAAAACTCCTCTTTTCTTCAAGAAAACTACCCTTTTTCTTAGAAACCTACAAATTTTAAGTTATAAATTATTTATTAAGGCATATGAGGAAACATGGGACATAAAATCACCTATTAGAACCTTCAAAATTTCTAATAAATATATACAAGTCATTAAATGCTCAATTTTGACCCCTAAAATGACTCAAAAGGACAAATTGATTAAGAAGACTAATGAATAAGGCTAATGTATCATTAAATGACATCAATTGACATATAATAAACCCTATGAAAATATATATTAGACCCTTAAACCCATAAAATTCAAGATTTTACCTATATGGGTCCCAATTTGACCTAAAATTCAAATTTTGTTAATAGGTATAAAGGAAGGAATCAATGATCTGCATTCATTTATACATCCTACAAATAGACAATACAAACAAAGGTGGAATTTTCAAAGGGCCCAAGATAAATGTGGTAATGACACATGGCATAACCATAATGAATTAGATACAAATCAATGAATAGCATTCAAGCTTCTAGATCAAGATCGATGGTGTAGAACAAGTCAACAATTGAATAGGCCTAGATCTAACAAGAGGATACCACATGGAAAAAGGCATTAAAAGATGGAGTATATTTGCAAGTTACTTAGAGAGATTGTGGAGATACCAAGTGGCACACTCTCAAGAACTCAAATGGAAGATCAATCTCCCATGATGAAGTCAAGGTTGGGAAGACTTCTTAGTAGATCAACAGTGTGAATTAATCAATCTTCAAGATTGCACGAGGTATTGACATGTGTCTAGAAGTGACAAATGAAACATTTTAAATAAATGAATATTGTGAAATGGTGATGCCACATAAGCAAGAAATGTCAAATTGGATATTTTGTAGACCCAACACATAAAAGGTATAAATGTGAAATCTAAATTTAAAATATAAGTTATGAAGCTCATAGTTGAAAATTAATTTCCACCATTTAAGCTCTATGCAAACTCAAAAAAACCCTAGAGTGTATGGATTGCCCCAATTGTCTCTATTTTAACTATAATTGAGTTGAGAAAAGGTTGAGTTATTGTTTGTAATCAAATAATTCAATCAAGATCATACT
This sequence comes from Torreya grandis, assembly GCA_037957365.1. Lineage (NCBI taxonomy): Eukaryota > Viridiplantae > Streptophyta > Pinopsida > Cupressales > Taxaceae > Torreya > Torreya grandis. The sequence continues at coordinate 1,561,925 of JARHVA010003423.1, read as the reverse complement.
AGTGGTGACCCATAAGCATATTTCAAAGGAATATGTTGAGCTATATGTAACAACATATACATAAAGTTGTATGTTCAAGACACCAAGTTCATTGATGATACTTTGAACACAAGGGACAATAATCAGTCAAAATTGTTCTAGAGAATTGAGAACTAGCTAGCTATCACCAAGTGAGAAGAGAAGAATCTCTCATTAAAGAGGCTATATGATGACATTCTAGCAATTCAAATGACTGGTCTACATTATGTATCTATGAAACCATAGGTACTCCATGTCATTGATATTCTTGCTCTAATTTTTAAGGAAGTTGAGATAGATAAGGGCATGTTAATTAGTGAAAACAATCATAGGAAACCGGTTTACATTTTTCTATTATATTTGAGTCTTATTAAAAACTACCCAAGCCCTATATCAACTTATCTTATATTAACTCATGGGCCAAGGAACACAAATTGATGGACACCCTAGCCATGTAGATAGAATTTAGTAACCAGGTATTTTCAAACCTTAATAAAAACATCACTGTCAATTAGTTTAGACTTGGAATTAGGATGATAATTATAGTGTTGAACAAGTTGTGTGGGTATCCAACAATAACATATGTAGAACTATTGTGGGTGCCCATGGTTTACATCATTTTTGAAAAAGTGATAGTTCCCCCACTAGGTGAGATAATTAGCATTTCTTTGAGTGTAAAAAATTATACAATCAGACATAAGAAGAAGAAAGAGTTCTACATGATGTCCTACCTCCTAAATACCCTATGTACAACTAAAAAAATACAAAATTAGAGAGAATGGTCTCCAAGTGGCACTTAGACCATTTCTTAGTATTATTCTTAATTATAGGGATCACATTCAATCTATATGTGACTATGTCTACCAAGCACTGACTAAGGCCATAAATAGAATTCCCATGGAGATAGTTATTCCTTTGATCAATAAATATGTTAAATCCATGGGGGATATATAGTTTTACCTTGACTACACCATTATAAGGATTGAGGGAAATCAAAATTCTCCTCTCAAGTTACCAGTCCATGTTATTGATAAGCTAGTAGAGAAATAGGTGGCTTACCAATTATTCCATGGTGTAGATGGCCTTTACAAAATCAAAAGAAATAGACTTCTGTAGAACTTCCTAATGACAATTGGAAAGACTACATTCAAATAGTGGGATAATATTGAGGCAACATCAAAGCCAAGGTTATCTTTTAACATATAGATGGATGATCTTAGGAAATGGGACCCTTATAGGAAAGTGAAAGAACATTTAAGGATAAAAGGTATTTTAAATATACCTTATGAACATGAACCTAGTGCCTTTGATTTCATATACATTAAACCATCCTCATAATTTTAAGTGACAAGAAGATTGAAGGAACATAACATAATACCTGACTCTAGATTACAAAGAGATTAGAAGGGGGATGATAGGTGGCAATTGGGCCCCAGGTAGTATCATATGATAAGTGGTGAATCTTATAGACTTTCATCCAAAATTACACAAGTAGAGACATAAATACAATATAAGCATAAAGAAGAGAAGCCAGAGGAAAGAAAGCCAAGTGAGATTGCTTCTACTTCATCAACTCCAGAACCTTCCAAGGTAGCAAAACATGAATTCCATTAAGAATGTTAGAGAATTTTTAGTGATGTCATGGTAATTTCATGGAGGTGTCCTTATGAGTGGATGAAGTGCTTTGTTAGCCTGATTAATAATGACAAAGTGTGTAATGTGATTTTCCTAGTGTACTTAAAGTATGCTTGGTTGATCTCCAAAGTTTGACTGATCAGATGTGTTCAAGGTTGAGTATGGTGATTGGAGATTGTGAAAGAGTCCCTAAGATTTTATATATGATTTGAGATCTTGTTTGAATAAGTGAAATTCATCTGATAGTCCATATTTTTCATCTAAATAGTTTGGGTCTAGTGGAAAAAAATATCAATAGGCAATTTGATGATGTCACCATTACAATATGAGAATGAGGCAAGGGGATTTGGTCATATCTTTGTGATCATAGTAGTCCCTAATTATTATACTTTAGATCTCAAGTCTTGCATTGAAGCATGGTCAAAGTTATGAGGGTGAAAAGTTTTCTTCTCAATCATAATTCTTTATTTTTGCGTACTTAGCTAAATTTAAATGTGGTCAGAAAGAGTTGAGTAAGCATGTTGATGAGGTCAACATTCACATGTGTGAAGGTGTCAAGATAAAATGATCATATGGGTTTATTCATTTTTATTCTTAGTTCATTTTCTCTAATTTTTAGATCATGTGATGTAGTGTGCCAAAAGATATGCATATGAAAAGTTAGGCTTCAAGGTAGTTTGAATGTGTTTTCCCATAGCCAATTTTTTAATGTGGTAGGAAGAGTCGAGTGATAATTTTTAAAGTGTTTTATCTTACACATGTGAAGGTTTCAAGAGAAACTGATCATATGGGTTTGTTCAGTTTTAAGCATAGATGATTTGTGTTAAATTTAAGATCATGCACTAAAGTGCATCAAAATTTATACTTGTTCAAATTTGGCCTCTTAGGTAGGTTTTTTACATAGTTGGCTCTATGATAGAAGATTTTAAGAAGTATTTTTATGGCATTATATCTCACATGTGTGAGAGTTTCAGTATCTATTTATTAAATAGTTAGATTCTCCTATATGAGGAGATCATCTGGTCCAAATTTGAGATCTTGATCAAAGTACAAAAGAAGTTATTAAGGATAAAAAATGGCTACTCAGGAATATTTAAAGGGTCCCCATAGTCATTTTTGAAAGTGTTAAAGCTCAAGAAAGATCAATGGTGTATGTTATGCTAAGAAGTTAGAAAGTAGTGAGATGAGGATAGGTGCATGATGTTTAATGATTGAGTAAAGGTACAAGATAAGGATCCAATGGTGAGTGGGTGTTTGTAAAATTTTATCGAATGGTTAGAATTGATCATTAAATACCTAGTTGATCCACAAAGATTGATGGAACATGTGGAGTCAATATTTCAAAGGTTACATGAGATGTGGTCAAAGTGATAAAGGTTAAATGATTGAGCATTGGGGCCTATGTGTTAAAGATCAGAAGAGATTGATGGTGTGTATTTGATCTAAGTAGAGAGGACACAAGATGATTACACAATTTATGAAGGTTAACTATGACCATTTCCATTTTAATATTTGAATTTTCAAAGGGAAAAACTAGTGTTTTTGGGCCATATCTGTCGATAAAAGATGAATTTTATTAGGAAGTAAAAAGAAACTATGTAGAAGACTCCAAGTCACATATGACAATATGGATTTAAGGATATGGAAGTGTATATAGATAAATATATTAATCTTCAAATTTGATTATGGTTTTTTGCTTTTTCTTAAAGTCACCTAAGAAGAGTAATTGAGATTATGTAGATGTAATTTTGATATTTCATGGTTACTTGGATATTGGTGAGTGTTATAGACTCTATGAGGATGTTTTGTGTGGATTTTGGAGGTTTGATCAATCTATATTGAGTATGAATAATTATTAATAAGTTAAATGTATATTTGGTAATTTTTTTCTTATGTATAAGGTTTTCGTTAGAGTTAATTGAGCATACACAAAGGTGAACAAAGGTGACTTTAATCTTTCAAGTATATCCTAGGGGACATAAGGAGTGGACCCATGTATTTGAAAGTGGTCTTGTGCTATTATTTTATTTAGTGGTGTGATAAATGGGTGAATAGGTATCCATGAGACCTATAAGAGATACAAGGACCTTATTAAAAGATGTAGTTGCTTAAATGTGACCCATGTGAGATGCCTTAAGGGTGAAGGCATGTTCTTTGGCTAATAAGGAAATATTGTGATCTTGATAATTTATGATTGATCTATATATAGTGAAACCAAATGTGTTAGGTTTTAGATTTGGTGAATGAGGGAGTGTGAGTGTAGTGCCAAGTGAAGGAGATAACCTTTAAAAGAGAAGGTACAAGTCAGTGAAGACCAATAGAGAGTGAAGAGGATCAGACATTCTAGTCTAAGAAAGGTGTTGAAGATAATCATATAAGTCATTGGACCTAACAAGACTAGAAGAGGTAGAATGGGTGAGTATACTCAAGAGGATATTTGAGAGATACTTGGAATAATTTTGAGCGAGGCTTGTATATGTGAATTGGGGAGCAAAGAAGGGGTAGATTGCCCTATTGATGAATTGATGAGTAGATCAGTTTGAGAAATATTTATATGACCTATTGGTCATAATTATTTTGGTATAATAGTGTTCTTATTATTTAAGTGTGATAAAAGGCAAGGTAAATACTACATGAGCTTGGTGGTTTATTTGAGAGGTAGATCAGTGTATGGACTATGTGTATGATCATCTGGTCATATTGTTCAAATTATGACAAAGTTATTATTATCAATGATGCATTGAGTGTGCAGAGTTGAAGAGTGGGGTTATTTAGGATATGTTATGTGTCCTAATTGATCTTTATATGTTGGTTCAAGTATGTAATGTGCTTCGGCCAATAGGGTGTGTTTGGTTGATAAAGTTATTGTTGAAAGTTTAGAAGAGTGATATCTAGAGATTCATCATTAGGTGTTGAAGACAATAATTCTAAGGTGGAAGTGTTCTTATCAAAGGATGTTTTAAATATGTTGGTCTTCCTTAAAGGTAGTTTCTCCTTGTGAAATAGGTGTTTTACTAAAGCTAGGTGGTCTAAAGGATTTGGTCATCTTAGGGGTAGGTGTTCCTTGTGGAACATGTGTTTCATTAAATAACTTTGGTCAAGAGGACATGATGAAGGTTTTATGGTGTAAAATAATCTATTAGTCTCTTGTTTATAATCTTTTATAGGATAATAGCCATTTCTATTATAAGCCTGAGAGTGGGTTTTATTCCCCAAGTGGGTCTCCCATGTAGATCTTGTGTTTTGTATATGATCTTGAATTATGTTCAATATTATATGATATGAATGATATGTATGCTTCATGAATGTCTTATTATTTGGTTAAGAGTTTGGAAGAATTGGAACTTAAGTTTAAATATCTAGGCTCACTGATTCACCCGCCCCCTGCCTTTCAGTGATTGTACCATTAAAAATTGGTATTAGATCAGGTCCTTTAGAGGAATCCTAATATTTTAAAGGTGATCCTAAGTAGGTACAAAAATTGCTAAGTAGTTGAAGAAAGAAAATCAATAGTGGAAGGTTGTGATCAAGGAACTTGAATAAAAAATATGTACTTTAAAGAAAGATGCCAAAGAGGATGAGAATATTATCAATAATCTCATTTTTTAGTTTGTAGATGACAAGATAATTTTGTGTTCAAAATAAAAGGACATCATGTGTGATGAATAAAGTTGTCATAACAGTAGAGAAGATGATAGCAAGGAAGAATAAGTTGATATAGAATCTGAGCTCATGAGTACACTTTGTGAACTAAAGGAACAAAAGAAGAGGAATCATAAGATGAGGTATGTGATCAGAGGTCTTAAAGCACAATTCAATTATATTGAGGGAAGTTTGATAGAGAAAACATGTATAATAAAGGATGACATGGTTAAAAAAGCTAAGAGTGATAAGGGGACTATCCAAATTCTCAAAGGTTAGTTAATGGATACAATTTCAAGTATAAGAGCTAAAGAGGATGAGAGCATTCAATTGGAAACCAAGATAGGTTCATTGATAGATGAGCATGAATAATTTGTTGTCAAGATAAACAAGCTTGAAGAAGATCAAAAGAAGTCAGATCAGGTCAAGAGCAATGCAAGAAGGTCTGTTAGACAGCCAAATACTTCAAGGTATGATAATTTATTTCATGGTCATTTTTATACATGTAATAAGCATGGTTATAGAGCTAAGGACTATAAAATGATTAAGTCAATAATTTATCCTCATGAAGCCTTGGAAGAAGAAGAAATTGGTCTTGGAAAAATAATAACTCAAATCAATCATGATGTATGTTGAATGATGTTATTTGTTTCAATTGTCATAAGAGTAGACATATTACTAGATTTTATGGAAATGGTGTTAAGAGGTCTTTAAGGTATGCCAAAGGATATAGAGATCCTATATGGTTTAAGAAAGGACAAACTTAGATATTGAAACCAAAGTTTAGCATTGGTAATTATTTTAGTCATAAGGATGATAAGAAAGTTATTCTAGAAGGCTATATTGTAAATTAGGATAAGTTTAAGGATCAAGTAGGTAAGATGGTTGCAGAAGACAATAAGATTCAAACTATGGTATGGATACCTAAGGTAGTAAAGACTAAGAATACTAACCATTTTGAGTCCAAGAGTCTTTATGGATTATGCACCAAGGTGGAAAAAGGATTAGAAATAAAAGAGAGTTAATAATTTCTATTGACAACATGTATTAACAAATCTGAAGAAAAAATGAAGTCAAGGATTTAGTTAAAGTCAAGCAAGTCTATAAGTTAGATAAAGATATGGAGATATTGGAGTCTCTTAAGTTTTGGGACTTTTAGTATCTCTATGTCAAAGGGGTGTCTCTATCTAGGCTTCAAGGAGACACTTGTCAGTCAAAGGAGGCTTGGTGGCTGTCATTTATTGTTTGGTGAGAAGGTATAAAAATAAGGTATGTGTGTACATTCTTTTTATGTATCTATCTATTGGAGAAAAGAATATTGTGAAGAATCTCAATGGTTCTATATTGAAGAAGGAGTTATCTTGTTGATCATGGTTTCAAAATTCTAGTATAAAGTATTTGAAGACTTGTTGAATATGTCATGTTCCTGATGAAGCATGAAGTTAGGGGGATCTTTGTAATTGGTGAATTCCTAGGATTAGACGATTGAGTAGTTGAATCTAAGAAATTAGGTATGGAGAAGAAAACATGTGTGCTCAAGATGTTAATGCCAATCAGAGAAGGTATTTGGTTAAGGGGGAACAATAAGTTCATGTGTTTACTCCAAAGGTTTGTAAAGGAGATATAGTACATGGTTAGAATGGGTGGTTCTAGGTGGAATATTGAGTTTGATGCAATGTCAAAAAGCATTTAGTGCTTCTAAAGGTCTGTGCATTTTTTTAATGTGATCTAGGTGTCTTTTTGGTCTAAAGGTATATTTTGTGCCAATTGAAGTTTTTTTGTGCTCTCTATTTTCTCAATTTTTGGCTTAAGGGCAAGAAGGCCTAAAATGGGTTATAAGGAGTCTATGTTTCCAAAGGTGTGAAGGATTAAATCTTGGTCTAGAAATGTGTGATGTGTGTCTTTAGGTTTGCAAGTAGTTTTAGAGGTGTACATTGACCAGAAGGAGGTTTGTTGACCCTATTTATTTTAAGATTATAAGGTTTTGGGCTATGTTAGAAAAGTGGTTTTCCTTGTGAATTGAGTTATAAGTATTTTTAATATGTTTAATTTACCAAATGGGTGTTCAAATCAAGATTAATAGAGATTTAATGTTTGTGGTTCTCTAGTTATTCAAGTTTTTGTCAATATGGATGGTTAATTGGATAGTAGGTTTGTGAGGGAAGTATGTTCCATAGAATGATCTTGGTAATGAAAATTGGTGTGATTGAGGGGGCATATGAGATTTCTCTATATATGAAGTTTTATTAATTGAAGATGTGTCTACTAAATATTATGGGCTCTATAAGTTCCAGGTAGGGCTACAAGGAGGTTATACAAGGCTAATGTGAAGAAGAGTGCCTTTTAATAAAATTTTCCAAAATAAAAGGAATGAGTATTTAAAGGTGAGTTCTAAATTTGGTTTAGTACATGCTTTATTTTTTGTATAGTGAAGATGCAGTGTTGGTGGTCATGGAAGTGTCTTGAGAGAAAAGGTTAGTAAGCCTACATAGTGGTTTCTAATGGTGTGTGGAGATATGAAGATGTTCAAAAGGTGGAATTACTAAAATTTATTAGGTGGATTCCCTATCATATGTTTCTTGATGTATTCCATCAGATTTATATGGTTTTTTTTGTTCTTTCTTCATTGGTTACAGTGCTTGATTGAAGGGAGTGTTGACATGAAGCAAGAAGAAGTTTGTCAAGGTAAGAAGAGGTAGGCTCAAAGTAAGGGGGAGTTTATATCATATTTATTAGATTATCCTTTCCTATTTGTTATTCCTTTTAGGTCTTTAGGATTAGTTGGTTCTCACTTTGTCATTTTGTTAAAGGGGGAGAAAGTTCCTATTGTGGGATTGTTTGAAGAGAGATAAGGTGAGATGTATATTGATATATATGATGTTTGTTGACATCAATGTAAAAGGAAAATATTTTTGTATAATTTTTAGTGATGTCATGGAAGTGTATTTGTGAGTAGATGAAGTGCTTCATTATCCTGAGTAACAATGATAATGTGTGCAATGTGTTTGTCCTAGTGTGCTTGAAGTATGTTTAGTTGATCTCTAGAGTTTGACTGATCAAAGGTGTTTAGGGTTGAGTATAGTGATCAGAGCTTATAAAATAGGTCCCTAAGATGTTATCTATGCTTTGAGATCTTGAATGAATATGTAGAATTAATTTTATGGTCCATAGTTTCCATCTAGATATTTTAGGTCTAGTGATAGAAAACCTTACTATGTAGTTTTATGACATCACCATTGCCACATGGGAATGAGTCAAGGGGATTTGGTCATATAGTTGTGATCAATATAGTCCCTAGATATTATGTACGCAATCTCAAGTCATGCATAAAACCATGGTTAAATTTATGAGGGTACAAAGTTGTCTTAATCAAAATTCATTATTTTCCCATACTTATCCAATTTTGCAATGTGGTCAGAAAGAGTTGAGTAAGTATGTTGATGAGGTAAAAATTCACACATTGGAGGGAAAAAAATATCATATGGGTTTATTGATTTTTATTCCTAGTTCATTTTTACTAATTTTTAGATCATTCAATGTAGCATGTCAAAAGATATGCATATGTAAAGTTGGGTTTCCATGTAGTTTGACTATGTTTTCCCATACTTAGCCAATTTTGCAATGTGGTAGGAAGATCCAAGTGATAATTTTGAAGGTTTTATATCTTGCATGTGTAAAGGTTTCGATAAAAACTAATAAAATGGGTTTGTTTAGTTTTGAGCATAGATGATTTGTGCTAAATTTTGGATCATGCACAGAAGCATGGAAAAAGTTATGCTTGTTCAAAGTTGGCCTCTCAGGTAGGCTTTTGACATAGTTGGCTCTGTGATAGAATATTTTGAGAACATTTTTTTTGGAATTATATCTTTCATGCATGAGAGTTATAAAAGCTATTTGTTATATGGTTAGATTATCCTATCTGAGGAGATCATCTAGTCTAAATTTGAGACCCTACATTGAAGCATATAAGAAGTTATTAAAGATAAAAAATGGCTACTTAGGCATATTGAAAGAGTCCCCATAATAATTTTTTAAAGTTTTAAAGATTGAGCAAGATCAATAGCATGGGTTGCTCTAAGAAGTTAAGAAGAATCAAGATGACAATAGGTGCATGATGTTTAATGACTGAGTAAAGGTACATGATAAGGATCCAATAGTGAGTGGGTATTCATACAGTTTAATCAAATAGTGAGCATTGATCATTAAATACCTAGTTGATCCACAAAGATCAATGAAGTGCATGGAGTCAACATTTCAAAGGTTGCACAATATGCAGTCAAAGTAATATAGGTTTAATGATTGAGTATTGGGGCATATGTGTTAAAGATCAGAAGAGATTGATGGTGCATATCTGATTTGAGCAATGAGGACATGAGATGATTGTAAAGTGTCCAAAGGATAACTATGACCATTGACATTTGAATATTTGAGTTTGTTAAGGGAAAAACTAGTGTCTGGTTATTGGGCCATATATTTTGATATAAGATGAATTTGATCATACACTAAAAATAAAATATGTAGAGGACTCTAAGTAAATATATAAATATGGATTTGAGCATCTAGAAGTGTGTATAGACAAAGATATTAATCTTAAAAGTTGACTGTGGTTTCATTCTTGTTATACAAGTGACCCAAAAAAGTAATTGAGCTTATATAGATGTTATTTTGATGTTTCATGGTTAATTGTGTGAGCATAGGATTTAAATAAGGTGATATTAGTATAGTGTTAGTGTATGAAATCAAAATCCAAAATAACACACTAATAGCTAAAGCCTTAAGAATAGATCAAGAGGAGAACTTAGTCAACAAAACTAAAAGGAAAACACAACTAGAAGGGAAAATACAAATGATATTTCACCTTCTTTAGATGCTCTAAATGGATTCTTGAAGTGGCTTGTTTGGCTTGTGCATTAAAGAGTCTTCATCAATGGAGTTTCTTGGATCCTTCTCTCCTTAGCACCTTTGGCTTGTGATGACTTTGGATTGGTTCAAAAATTGGGAATGATAACACTACATCAATGGATTAAGAGAGATTTTTATCATTATAAATTTATACCAAAAGAGCTTAAAATTATGATTGTTAGGCCTTCTATTTATAGATTTTAGTAAATGATCAGAATGAACCTAAACCATCCATATCAAGATGATGTGTGGCTAAGAATCCATTCAATTTTGGAGGTTGAAATCAATAAATGACCTCATAAATATTTGGGATAGAGAGGCATTAAAGAGGCATGGAAGGTCTTAATTATATATTTATTACATTTATGGCCTAGGGATGCCTTCCCAAAAAATGATGTCACTTGATGATGCAAAAAATCATAATCAATTTCTAAAAATAAATATTAAAAAATATCCATGGGATTATTAATTAGGTTCTTGATTAAAATTATTTATATTTAAACATGATTTATCAATTTTGGTGTAAATATTGGCAATTGATTGTTCAAATTGGTCAAAATGTCATATTATTGGCTTGAAATTTGATTGTATTAGAATTAAGATGAGATGTTAGATTCATTGGAACTATTATCCCATTTAGGATGTTTCTAAAACAAATTAATAAAGGCATGTGTCTCATTCAAAAAAATTGGTAGAAAAGAACAATCCAGAGCACCTAGGTGCGAAATCATCATTTTGAATCAAAATTATATGATCAAAATTATCTATCTCATAAAATGCATTACCCCATTAAGGGACACATTGGCCAAAATCAACACTTATATATGAAAAATTCTAACCATTTAATACATTTTAGTGTTTTTAGCCCAAATTGTGTATTTTAGTAGAAATTGATTTGATGCATGGTTGGAGGTTATTGGTGGCTAGTTTTAGGTGTCTATAGTTTGCCCATATTTGGGAAGGTGTTTTAAGATATAGGAAAGGTAATGTAATCTCAAATAATTAAAAGGTACTGCATTCCTACAACATTAATGGAAATGGATAAACTATATGATGACCCCTCGAGGGAATGGCTGGCTCAAGTAGGTCAACAAATGATACCTCAAAAGAAAGAATAAAAATGAGGGAACCAAAAATGAGTTTGAAAAAGTAGTTAAAATCATTGAGAATTAAAGTGGGATGGTGTACAATGGTTTGGTCAAAGGTGGTTATAAGCAATGTATCTTGATAATGGCAATGTGTTATGATAACATAATGATTTTCCCAAAGGAAATTATAATCATTAAGAATATGGATCTACCCCAGTTAAGACGTATAAACAAGATAATAACATGCCCCTATTTGGGAAAAATAAAGTAAATTTGGTGAAAACACAATGATTTTCCCAAAGGTAGTTAGAATAATTGAGAAATGTAGGTGAGATAGTTTATAATGGTTTACCCATAGGTGGTTATAATCATCGGACCCTAATTATGGAAAGCATGATTGATTGGTTGATGATGATGATAACTTGACATACAAGATAATGATGAACTAGAACATCCTTCTAGTAGGGAGATGCTCATCCAAAATAGCAATGATTGAAATTCCTTCATTGTTAATTAATCTATTTGGGATATGATTGGGATGTTTCTAATGACAGTGCTGAGGGGATGTTGATGTTGATAGCGAAGTAGAGTCTAATCATAGCCTTTTAAATGACTAGTTGAGACTAACATATTTAACCCTCATTCTATTTGTACCCTTTGACCAATCATTTATCATAATCCACTACCATTGTATTATCTATAATTAATAGATAGGGTCCAATAAGAATCTAATGTGTTGATTGATGAGTTTCAAAATAATGAGGCTTTCTATATTTTTTAGGCCTTACAGATAATATTCTATTGGGGGACCATAAATCAAGGTTCTCAGTCAAGTTAGATCTTGAATCCTACTTTGAAGAGTGGGTGAACACCCTTCACCAAAAGAAAATAAATAAAACATTGAATTCCCAAAGTCAAAACCTCTTTGAGGTGCTTTTTGACCAGGGAAAAAGTAAGGAAAAAGACTAGTCCAGTGGTCAAAACCTATTTTTGATGTCAGTAGATGGGGGTGTTCAACCTTCTTCAAACATAGATTAAGAGACCTCCAATAATTAACTTGTCATGAGTTTGAGTTTAGTTTTGAATAACAATAAGATTTTGATTAAATCATTTAGGAGTTTCTAATAGTTTTTATTACATGGCCACACCTCTTATTTCATGACTCTGATTCATCATGCCTAGGGTAACTCAAAGATTTAGTCATAATAAAGGAATGTAATGTTGTAAATTAGTTTATATAATTGCCCATTATCTTAAAATATGATTCAACCCTTCTAGTGGAGGACACAATAGAGGTGAACATCAGGTCCCTAGATGACCCAAAGTGGATCAAGATAGGTGTGTCCCTTATTTATAAGGAGCATGAAGTCCTTACAACCCTTTTAAAGGAATTTATTGACATATTTGCATGGGCATATTATGACATGATAGGTTTGGACTCTACCTTGGTTTGCACCACCTTATGGTCAATCTTGATTCCAAACTAGTAAAACAAAAGTTGCTTAACATACATCCTCACCTTACTGTAATAGTGAAGAAAGAGTTGGAAAAACTCTTAGAAGTAGGATGTATTGGGTTGATTGACTATTTAGAGTAGATCTATAATGTTGTGCTAGTTAGAAAAATGCTAGAAGGAATTAGAATTTGTACTAATTTACATGATATAAAAAATCTTAACCTGAGGATGATTTTCCATTACCAAACATTGGCATGATATTCAAATCCATATCAGGTTATGAGATGATTTCATTAATAGATGACTTTTCAGGTTACAACCATATCAAAATAGCACTAAAAGACCAACAAAAAATAATGTTCACCATACCATGGGGAACATTTTGTTATCAAGCTATGTTATTTAGTCTTCAAAATGTTAGAGACATGTAGCAAAGAGCCATGACCATCATATTTCATGATATGATGTATGCCATTGTTGAAGACTATGTTGACGACATTCTTGGTCAATCAAAGACTAGGGATGATCACCTAGTAGTGCTACATAGAATATTTGAAAGACCACATGAGTAAAAAGTTAGACTTAATCCTAAGAAGTGTGTCTTTGGAGTCACATAAAGAAAAATTCTAGGCTTCATTATGTCTTGTTGAGGAATTGAAGTTGATCCAACTAAAGTCCAAGCCATAATAGAGATGCCACCATCGACTAATTTGAAACATCTCCATAGTTTATAGGGTAAGATATAGTATCTCTAATGATTCATATCAAAATTAGTAGAAAAATTACATCCTTTTACACATATTTTAAAGAAAGGAGTCACATTTAACTAGGATTATTATTGCCAAATAGATTTTTAGTAGCTAAAGGACTATCTAGTGAATCCACCAATTCTATTGCCTCTATGCCAAGAAAGCCATCTTTATTATATCAATCGAATAATAAAAATGACATGGGGGCACTTCTATCTCAACATGATGATAATAGAAAAGATCATGCCATGTAATATTTAATATGTACATTGGTAAAATTCAAAAAACATGTGTAAAATTGTTAGAAAAAACTAAAAACATTAAACACTTCATTGCCTTGAGGATTATTTTAACCCTTACTAATTCACAAGAAAATCACTTATCACTTATTTTTCCCATACCTTTTGGCCTTTTCTCTCATGAACTTACCATTTTCCAAAATAATTCATATTCTTATATCACCTCTATTATGTTTGTTTTTCATCAGTTATCATTTTCTTCCTATTTCCTAAGAGAAATACATTTAGTCTAAAGTTTTTATTGGATATTACATCCATGGAACTATGTAGGTAGCATCCACTTTCCTAGTGCATATGGAGACAAATTGACCACCCCCTTCCTTTTATTCTATTCCCATGTTATGTTTATTTGTTAAGTTATTGCCTATTTTCTAGGGGCAATGTTCATCATGTTGTTTGTATTAACATTAGGACTTACTATTATTTGTTTCTTTCTTTCTTTCTTTGTTGTTTGTGTGCCTATTTGTTTGATTTTAGAATTTTTTCCTTGATTCAATCTATATACATTCATTGGGTGATTCTTTGTGCACTTATATTTGGATCCATCCATATTCATATATTTACATTATCATCATGGTTTTTATCATGGGTGCCTTATTTTCCTTTGAATATTTGATTACATGAGTTAGTCCTTATGTATCTTTTAGCCCAGTATTCATGGTGTTCTATCATGATTCCTACCATACAATGCTACAAAAAAAATTATATTTAGGAAGTCTACTCAATAATGGTGGCATCAACATATCCTCAGCACTGGCATTAGTTTCATCCTAATCATATCCCAAACATAGTAATTAACAACAAAAGAATTTCAACTTTCATTAGTTTAGATGAGCATCTCCCTACTAGTATTTGTTCCAATTCATCATTACCCTTTATGTCAAGTTATGATCATCATCAACCAATCAATCATGTTTTCCATAATCAAGGTCTAATGATTATAACTGTCTATGGGAAAACCATTATACACCATCCCACCTATATTTCTCAATGATTCTAATTGCCTTTGGGAAAATCATTATGTTGTCATAAAATTTACTTTATTTTGCCCATAAAGGGGCATGTTGTTATCTTGTTTATCTATCCTAACTTAGGTAGCTCCATCTTCTCAATGATTATAATTTCCTTTGGGTAAATCATTGTGTTATCATACCACGTTGCCACTATTAGGGTACAATGCTTATAATCACCATTGGGAAAATCATTGTACATCATCCCACTTACTTTATAAATGATTTTATTACTTCCTAAAACTCATTGTGTTCTCACCCCATCATCTTCATGTGTTTGATTCCCTCATTTCACTTATTTCTTTTGAGTGACTATTTACTGACCTACTTATTCCAACTATTCCTTCAAGGGGACATCATATAGTTTATCCATTGCCATTAAAGTTGTAGGCATGTAGGACCTTTTAATTCTTTGATAATATTTTACAATGATTATATATTTCAATGCATTCTCAAACATGGGCAAACTATAGACACCTAAAACTGGCCACCAATAACCTCTAGCTAGGATTCAAACCAATTTGTACTAAAATGCATAATTTGGGCTAAAATTTTTAGAATGTATTAAATGGTTCCAATTTTTGATATATAAGTGCTTATTTTTGCCAATTTATACCTAAATGGGGTAATTCATTTTATGAGACAACTAAATTTGATTAGATCATTTCAAGTCAAAATGATGATTTCGCACTTGGGTGCTCTAGATTGCTATTTTATACTAAATTTCTTGTATGATACATGTGCCTTTGTTATTTTGTGTCATAAACATCCTAAATGGGATAACAGTTATAGTGCATCTAACATCGCATTCTAATTCTAATCTATTCAAATTTTGAGCCAATAATATGAAATTTTGATGAATTTGATTAATTTGAGCACCAATTTCCAAGATTTGTACCAAAATTGATAAATCATGTTTAAAGATAATTGATTTGAATCAAGATCCTAATTAAAAATTCAATGGATATTTTTGAATATTTCTTTTTTTAAATTTATTTTGAGTTTCTACATCATCAAGTAATACCATGTTTTGGGAAGGCATCCCTAGGTCATAAATGTAATAAATCTCTGATTAAGCCCTCCCATGCCTCTCTATCCAAAATATTTATGAGGGTATTTATTGATTTTAACCTTAAAAATTAAATGGATTCTTATCCACACATATTCATATTAAGATGAATTATTCAGGGTCATTCTAATTATTTGTAAAAATCTGAGTATAAAGCCTCACACTCATAATTTTAAGATCTTTTGGTGTAAAGTTATAATTCTAAAAATATCTCTCAAGCCATTGATGTAGTGTTATCATGACTAATTTTTGAACCAAGCCAAATTTATCATAAACCAAAGGTGTTAAGGAGAAAAGGATATATCCAAGCCTCCTTTGATGAAGACTCATTGAACACAAGCCAATCAAGCCACTTCAAAAATCCATTTGGAGCATCTAAAGAAGGTTAAAGATCATTTGTCTTTTGCATTCTATTTGTGTTTTCAATTTAATTTTGTTCACTAAGATCCCCTCTTGATCTAGGCTTAAGATGTTAGCTATTAGTGTGTTATTTTGGATTTTGATTTCATACACTAACACTATACTAATCTCCCATTATTGGAATATTATGTTCAATAATGGAAAAGGTTGTTGAATTTATTGTGTAGGCTTTGGCTATTGTGTTTAATACTTTTGATAAAAAGGTTGTGGGTTAGGTGTAATTTTTATATGTTGTATAAGATGAGTAGATGGTGTTTGTACCATTTGTACATGTCTTGAATCTATTATTTTGTTTTCAACAACATTTTTGTTGTGGTTGAATTGCTTTGGTCTATCATTATTATTGGCCTATGTTGGTTGTGATGCTTGCGCTTAGTCTAGGTGTTGGTTTTGGCCATTTACTTGATTGGTACCTTGATTATAATTTGATGAAGTAAGCTTGATGATACCTTTGTTAATAAGGGCTCACTCAATCAACAAATATTTATTAATGATATCTTTAAAGGTATGCACACACTATAGTTCTAGATGATAGGATGTCTCACTAAGCAAATTTTTGGTAAACATAATGTCTAATTATTTATCTAGTAAACTATGGGTGAATCAAATTTGAAGGGCTTTCTATCACTATAGATAACTTGAAAAAGTATCACTATCCTTTTGCTTCACTTACGTCAAGTTGAGCAATGAAATCTAATGATCAAGATTATATGAAAAGTATTACACAAACTTGTCTAAAAGATAATAAAAATATGACACTAAATTTTTGGGAAACTTCAAAAAACACTTCAAGGCTTGTCTTGCTAGACTATTTGGGAATAATAACAAAAGGTATATGTTATTATATTCCACTAGCTAGCATGTAACAAATAATTCAATCAAATGGGATTTGGGGTCACCTTTTCCCTTATATTTGTCAAATTTTGGTGGTTCATATCTTAGGGGAAATGGTATATGTAAGTACCCCATGTTAAATATATAATGACACATGTCATCCATCTTAAAAATTTTGGTTTGTTTCCTAGCTTATATGGTAGTAATCATATCCTTCATCTATTATAGTTCTTGGGCTAGCAAACTAGATGGAATATTGGTTTGAGGTGAAATATTGGCTTGGGTAGATGGTTGAGTGGTCACAAGTGGATGAATTTGAATGGTGTATGATGGAGGTATTTAATAGGGTATGTTGGTTTGGTTGGGTAATAGACCAAGAATATGCATGTGTGAATGAATGTTTGATTTTTTTAAGTTGTACGTATTATAGTGTAACATTCTAGTTAAGGTTAGATATATGGGCTTGAGTTTAGGGATTTTGAGGTTGGAATGGAGGGATTTAATTATACTATGCCTATTGAGGTTCAATAAGGACATGCTACCAACTAATATAACCTTGTTGTTGAGGGGGTACTTGTGAACCAATACCTTATATTTGAACTAGTGGCATGTTCTACACAAAAGGCAAAGGTTGCCTGATTGGTACTTGAGGAACATTGGAACCACTTTGTTGCATGAATCCTAGTTATAAAGTGGAGGCGTGTTGGAGATTGAATATTTTTTGATGAATAATAGTTGTATAATTTTTATTGGACTTAATTTGGATTTGAATTGGTATATTTCTCTGTAAGGAAAGAGGTATGTTCATTGATACCAAGTGAGGTGCAACATTGGTTTCCCCCTGTTGAGGTGGAAATATGTTATACCTCTACTGAATTGTTATGTTTTATTAGACCTGTTGTTATGGAACACTACTCATTACCTATTGGGGAGGAGTAGGATTTATCATTTTCTATTATTGAGGCATGACATTAGTCATTGACTGACTACCTATTCCTGTTGGTTAGACACTTGAAGAAGAAGTTGGATGAGGATTAGTGGTAGTATTTGATTGAGGTTGGGATGTAGAAATCTATACTCCCTAATTTGGAGAACCACTCATGCTATTAAATAAAGGTAAACTTATTTATAGACTAGTTATTTATGTATTTACACCATTTTAATTTGGATTGGATATTGATTACACATTGTCCACTACATTTTGTTCAATACTCTGCATAGAAGGAGAAGACACTTCTTTTATGGTTTTCATATGAAACAAATTATCAACCAAAGTGTTTTATGTGAATGAGTCTACACCCTAATTATCTTGACTAGTCAACTCTATTAACACTTTTATCTAAGGAACTAAATCTATGAGAGGCCTATTTGACATGGTCATTTGATTAAAATTACACACTAGGTTCAAGTATGTTTGGTATGTTGTATGCATCTTTACAAAGTGATCCTCCTTGGGGTCCTTACCTTTGACAATCATACTAGGATATTCAAATGTCATTTTGATTAGAGCTAAAGGATTGATATAAAAATCTTGATAATTATACAATATGTTGTGAGGCATTCTTACTAAACTTGGGACATTCTCATGGGGAAAATCTACTAACAACTTAGCCCCTACTTCTATATCTCTAATCAAAATCTCATCTTTGTTTTCCAATAAGTGATGCTCAAATAGATAAGGATCATATGTGGATGGTGTAATAATATAGTACAATTGTTAAGGAAATGGTCCTTTAACTATAGGTATCATATCTAGGTATTGCTCTATTATCTCATGATTTTACTCTAAGTATGGAGGCATGCTAACCAAATAATGAGCCAATGGGTCTTAGTTTTGTGCTCCTATTTAAATGTTATAAGATGGATAAGGATCTATCTCATAATCAACATTATATACATAGGGGTCTTGAACCATTTCTTCTTGTGTGACTATATTAGTAAATCCCAAATTGTACATGAGGCCACTACGAGTGTAGGAAGACATGTTAGTATCCATAGTAAATGTTTTGTGACAAAAGGGATAGAGTTATACAAAATCTGAAAAAGTGATGTCTAAAAAGAGGTTCAAAATTGATCTATCTTAGTCAAAAGGATGGATATGTATATCCAAAAAGGTTGATGTGATGACTTGTGATAAAATAAGCCAATGCTAAATGTCCAACATTACATGTCTCACACAAAAAGGTCAAGTAAAAGGACTGTAAATCAAAATTCTAAATTCTAGGATAAAAAGTGTTTAAAATGAGTCCAATCTAGGAAAAACAAAAGTTTCTAGGTCTTTTGGCCAAACATAGTGTTAAAAATCTAGGCTCAAACAAAGGTACGTGATAGGACTTTTGGTCAAATAGTGTTAAAATATAGACTTTAAACAAAGATGAGATATTTAATCTAATAAATTTTAAACACTTCTAACAAAAACTAGGCATTTGAATCTTGGACATAAACTTGATCAATAAGTATGAGGTATGAAATAAAAGGCACAAGGAGATAGTTTATTTTCACCTAAATAATGGCAAAAACTAGATTCTTTTGACCAAAAAACTAGACAAAGGTGTAATTGTAGTAGACAAAGCCTCACAAAGAAAACTCAAATTGGTTTAAAATTTTGGAAAAACTTGGACTCTATGTAAATAGGCCTATGAAATAGGTTTTTTAATAATTTGAGTAGCATAACAATGCTAAAAATGATCAAAAGGTGTGACAACTGCTTACTTCAAGACTCTAAGGCAAGACTCTAAGGCAAAATGATTTAACATGATTTTGGTATTGGAACACTACTCTACTCAATTCAAATGACACACATACACACAAATTTTGACAAATATCTAAGGTAAATGTGTGGTATCAAATGAAATCATGACAAATGGTAGAATAAGATGGGTAGTATAAAGTGTAGCCTATAAATCAAAGCGTGAGTGATACACAAGATGACTTGAGTCTTACCAAATTTTGATAATCATTATGAGTTTAAAAGTAGACCTCAATTCAAATTATAAATTGAACCTAAGTTCCCTCAAGTTTATTGAAAATGGTGAACTCACTTAACACTTCAACCTTATGAACTTATAATGGTGTAATTTCAAATTTAAATTATCAATGAAAGACCTAAGAACATTAGGAAAATGGTCTAGACTCAAATGGGTAGCATAACTACATCAAATTGGAAGATATGACACAAAGTTTATGATAAATTTTTGAATAAGGAAAAAGATGATTCTCACTTGGGCATCATAATGCCTCCTTCTTCAAGAAATGGTGGACATTGTGTTTGGTTATGGCTTTATGTTAATAATTAGTTTTGACTCCAAACAAGACCAAGTAATCTAAGACAAAGACAAATCAACTAATTAATCATCGTAAGTCCTAAACTAACAAGGTGTGGCAAAGTGGGGTTAACTAAACTAACATGTTTTTTGAACATCTAGATGGATCAAATGCATACAACTTTTATGTCAACATATAAAATAAATGCACATCATTTCAGTCTATGTCATATGTCTTGTTGTAGAAAGGTTCTGCACTTTTTATAACCACTACATCTGTCACTCACTAGGTGTAGTGTGATTTCTAGCATGTTCAAATGTCCTAGTCTTAGAATCTACTAATAGAGATGGTTTAAATACTTAAACCATCATCTTAGTGAGGGGATCGTAATTTATATAACCCCACCCCCTCCCCCATGGAGAGGGGTTGAAGACAATGCTAGGAGATGAATTCTTAGGTCAAGTCTTCCCTATAGAACTTATAGGGAGTAATGAAGTCCCCCTCATAAGCCAAGATGCAATAAAATAAAAATTAATTCAAATATC
This sequence comes from Torreya grandis, assembly GCA_037957365.1. Lineage (NCBI taxonomy): Eukaryota > Viridiplantae > Streptophyta > Pinopsida > Cupressales > Taxaceae > Torreya > Torreya grandis. Next base: position 1,540,994 of record JARHVA010003423.1, on the reverse strand, counting down.
TTTATGGTTGTTTTTATATCACCCAAGCCATGTGAGTCTTTGGGAGAGCCTTCATAACATCTCTTTTATGCCTTTGGACTAAGGTAATCTGCAAATAAGATGGCACTTTTGATCCCACAATTTCTCTATAGGGGACAGGGGGAGAGCGTACACACACACTTTCATTTTTACTCAAATATAAGCTAACTAAGAAAACAATGATAAATAATATGTAAAAAATTTAAAGTGAGTTCAAATTTAGAGCATGAAATGAAAGGTTTAGTGGTGTTATTTGGCCTTTTGACCTTAAGTTATAAAATTTTGAAGAACAAGCACAAAAACATTCAAACAAGTATCTAAGTATTTTGTTAAGCACCAAATGAAAGTTGCTAGTCATTTTTATGCACCAAAAAAGAGGTTAAAAAGACTAGATTAAGCTTGTTTTGATCACTTTTTAAATGGGTCCTAAAAGAAAATGGTCAGCATGGTATTTATCCTTCAAGCACTTTTTCAAATAAAACAAGTAACTTTGTAAATTGAGCTCTTGATTTCACACAATATGATGCCGCAACTCCATAGTCTATTATCACAACTCTACAAAACTATGATTGGTTAACACAATATCACAACTCATGAGTTAGTCAACAAAAATTAATAATATCTCTATTATAATAGACAATATGATGACTTATAGGGCAAACCCATAACTTAAAGAGTTGTGATATTGTCACTTAACCCTAATGATCAAAGCTAACTGTTAGTGGTTTAAATACAATACCATGACTTAGATCAATAATATCACTGCTATAAAAATCATAATATTGCAATATCATATTAGTCAAGTCATGGTATTGTAATATCATAACTTGAAAAATCATGGGATTATAATATTGTTACTATCAACTAGAAGTATTGTAATATCGTAATTGTATCTGTAGACAAAGATAATGTTAGTCCAAAAACATAATTAAGATGTAATATCATTATTAAGAGAAATTATGATTGTGTCAATTTTAGGATTGTGGTCTAGAGGATAACATCGCAACTCCACAGTGATAAAACTACGACTTCTAAAAAAATGTGCTTTTTCTCAAATTCACTCATTTTTCTCCCAAAATTTAAGATCCTACATGAAAATGGTCAATAAATTTATTATAGGATCTATTTGATAAAATTTATGGGGCTAAGTCCCATCATGTGTGCCATTTGTGAACATAGAATTGTAATAAGGGGATATTAGTATAGTGTTAGTGTATGAAGTCAAAATAAAACACTAATAGATAACACCTTAAGCCTAGATCAAGAGGGGATCTTAGTGAACAAAACTAAATGGAAAACACAACTATAATGCAAAATAAAAATGATCTTTCACCTTCTTGGGATGCTCTAAATGGCTTGTTGAATTGGCTTGCTCGGCTTGTGTTTAATGAGTCTTCATCAAAGGAGGCTTGGCTATCTCCTTTTCTCCTTGGCACCTTTGGCTTGTGATAACTTTGGCTTGGCCAAACAATTGAGCATGATAACACTAAATCAATGGCTTGAGAGAACATTTTAGTATTATAAATTTACACCAAAAGAGCTTAAAATGGTGAGTGTGAGGCCTTCTATTTATAGATTTTTTAAAATGATCATAATGAACATGAACCATCCAGATCAAGATGAATATGTGTGGCTAATAAACCATTAAATTTTAGAGGTTAAAATCAATAAATGTCCTCATAAATATTTGGTATAGAGACATTAAAGAGGCATGGGAGGGCTTAATCAAATATTTATTGTATTTATGGCCTAAGAATGCCTTCCCAAAAAATGATGTCACTTGATGATGCAGAAACTCATAATCAATTTCCATAAAAAAATCAAACAGATCCATGGAATTATTAATTAGGCTCTTGATTCAAATTAATTATCTTTAAACATGATTTATAAATTTTGCTGCAAATCTTGGCAATTAGAGCTCAAATTAATCAAACTGGTCAAAATGTTATATTATTGGGTCAAAATTTGACTAGATTTAAATTAGGATGTGATGATATATGCATTGGAACCATTATCCTATTCAGGATGTTATCAACACAAAATAATATAGGCATGTGTCTCATGCAATAAATTTGGTAGAAAAGAGCAATCCAGAGCATCTAGGTATGAAATCATCATTTTGACTTAAAATGATCTAATCAAAGTTAGTTGTCTCATAAAATTAATTGCCCCATTTAGGGCTACATTGGCCAAAATCAACACTTATATATGATAAATTTGAACCATTTAATACATTTTAGTGTTTTTAGCTCAAATGGTGCATTTTGGTAGAAATTGATCTGAAGCCTAGTTGGAGGTTATTGGTGGCTAATTTTAGGTGTCCATAAATTAACTATTAGGGAGTGTTGTAGAATCCATGAGGATGATATGTGTGGATTTTAGAGGTCTGATTAATCTATCTTGAGTTTGAGCAATGCTTAAGAAGTTGACTATATATTTATTAATCATGTTCCTATGTATAAGGTCTCTATTGGAGTTAATTAAGAATACACAGATGTAATCAAAGGTGATTGTGATCTTTCAAGGATGTTTTAGGGGACATAAGGAGTGAACCCATGTATTTTAAAGTGGTCATGTGTTTTTATTTTGTTTGGTGGTGTGCTAAATGTGTGAATAGGTCTCCATGAGACCTATAAGAGCTACAAGGGCTTTATTAAAAGATGTAGCTGCTTAAGTGTGATCCATGTGAGACATCTTAAGGGTGAATGCATGTTTTGTGGCTGATAAGGAAATATTGTGATCTTGACAATTCATGACTACTTTATATATAGTGAAACCAAATGTGTTGGGTTCTATATTTGGTGAATGAGGGAGTATGAGTGTAGTTCCAAGTAAAGGAGATAACCTTTGAAAGAGAAGGTACAAGTTAGTGAGGACCAACAAAGAGAAAAGAGTATCAGACATGTTAGTCTAAGTAAGGTGCTAAAGATAATCAAATAGGTCATTAGACCTTATACACTTAGAAGAGGCATAATGGATGAGTATACTCAAAAAGATGTTTGAGAGAGACTTGGGAGAGTTCTGAGAGAGAATTATATATGTGAATTGGGAAGTGAAGAAGAGGTAGAGTTCCCTATGGATGAATTGATGAGTAGATTAGTTTGATAACTATTTGTATGACCTATTGGTCATAATTCTCTTGGAATAATAGTGATCTTGTTGTTTGAGTGTGAATGAAGGAAAGGTGAAGACTATGTGACCTTGATGGTTAATATGAGAGGTAGATCAATGTATGGACTATGTGTATGACTATCTGGTCATGTTTTTAAAATTATGACAAAGTCATTTCTATGAAGGATGCATTGAGTGTGTAGAGTTGAATAGTAGGGTTAGTTGGGATAGGTAATGTGTCCTAATTGATATTTGTATGTTGGTTAAACTATGTAATGTGCTTTGGCCAACAAGGTGTATTTGGTGATAGAGTTGTTGCTAAAAGGTGAGAAGAGTGATATCTAGAGATACATCATTAGGTGTTGAAGACATCAGTTCTAAGGTGGAAGTGTTCTTATTAAAGGAGGGTCTAAAGGAATTGGTCTTACTTAGGGGTAGTTTTTCCTTATTAAATAGGTGTTTTAAATAAGTTATGTGGTTTAAATGAGTTAATCATCTTAGGGGTAAGTGATTATTATATAATAGGTGTTTCACTAAATACCTTTGGTCAGGAGGACATGATCAAAGTTTGTTGGTCTAAAAGAGTTGATCAATCTATTATTTGTAATCTCTTATAGAACAATAGTCTATTTGTGTTACAATATTAAGAGTGGGTTCTATTCCCCAAGAGGGTTTCCCATGTATATCTTATGTTGTGTATGTGATCTTTCATTATGTTCATTATTATCTAATATGAATGATATGTATGATTCATGAATGTATATATTGTCTAATTAAGAGTTTAGAAGATTAGAACTATAGTTTAAATATATGGGCTCATTGATTCACCCCTATCAATGATTATACCTATAACAAAGAATAGGTTCATATGATATCCCTAGATACTCAAGAGTCTATTAAGGATATATTGAAGATGTTATCTATGACATATAGAGATTTAGATGAAGAATAAAAGACAAGTGTCGAGGAAACTAAATATGCTAAAGGGAAATATTTGGACTTAATAGCTATTGACCCTTGCAAGAGAAAGGTAGAGATTACCCTTATTGTAAAATCTAAGAATCCTAAGGTAACCTTCACTCCTCCCCTGATATAAGTAAATTTTTTTGGTGAAGAGAACATATTGTATGGTCCACCTATTCCTAATTGGTTCTAGTATGAACTTATATTGGAGAAATTACCCACTTATCATCTATGGGCTATGGTGAAATCCACTAGCATCTCTATGGAGCAATAAATGAAACCATGGATAATAGATATACAAGTTGAGGAGGCAAAAACACTAGCTAATCCAAGACATTCAATAGACCAATCATAAATGGAGGTCCCAATCCCAGACGTGACCCAATCCTCAAGTGGAGTCAAATTTGATCCAAAGACTACTACCTTACAAAGAGTGGTAGAGAAAAGGGTCATGACAGGAGGTGAAAAAACTGCATATCAAAAAGTGGATCCATTCACTAGTTTGACTCACAAGCAAGGATAGAGGCCTAGTGAAGATCTTATTTTTGAGGAATATGTTATTAAATTATCTCAAGAATAAACATAATAGTTGCAAGATACTATCAAAGTGATAAAGTAAAAAAAGATGAATTTATAGGAACAATCTAGTTTGTATCTTCTAGGAGATATGATAAATAAGTTTGGGGTAACCATGTATGACCTATTTAGCTCCTTAAAGGTAGTAAAGTCCATGTAGGATATGGTTAAAAAATAGGGTACTTTATCTTTAAGCCAAGTTGGACAATGGAAATCTTTAAGCAACAAATTAAAGGATTTGATCAATGTTTTAATAAAGGACCAAATTCTTGGGTTCAAAATAGTCATCTTGACACACTTGAATATGGATATGACCATATTGATAGAAAAGATCAAAGGTTCGAACAAATGATCCAAGGGAATGGATGATCTTTATATTGATCTCAAGAAATTGGAAAATAAGATAATACGTATATTGGAGAGCCTAATCAAGGATCCAACTATGCTCAGACCTATGGGCTTGATCATAAATGAGGATTTAAAACATAGAGATAATTAATTCATATAGGATGTGAAGAGTCAAAGCCAAGGAAAATCAAGTCTAGACAACAAAAGGATATTGGATATGATCCTATTTATAGAGGATAAGATATGAGATGCAAGAAGCATCAATAAAACCTTAGACAGGGTTGACAAGGACCTCAAAGGCCTAGAAGATGAAGATAAGGAACTTTTCATGGAGCCCATCATCAACCTCAATCTAGTTGATGAGAAACATAATGAAGTAATGAAGACCCTATAGTACGAATAAAGGACTACAAAAATTGCTTCTCAAAGTTAATTTTCTTGACTTTAGCATAGTATTTTGTAACTAAACATGTATATCATTTTGAAAAAGGAATATTCTTTAGTAAAATCATGTGCATCTATAAAGTGCACTGCTTATAAGTTAGTCCATTTTGAAAGTGTCTATTTCTAGAAGGTTGTAAAGGGACAAAAGTTCATGGCACTTGTACAATTATTATTTGATATGACTAAATGACATACCTCCTTAGTCATTTGTAAAAGAGGGAGTTTTTGGAGAAAAAACTGTGTGTAAAATTTGAGAAATTAATACAAGTAATTTTACAAAAATTGTCTAGAATTTTTTTGTGTTTGCTATTATGACTACTCTCTCAATTATCTATTTGGATGTCTAGATTTGAATTATTTTTATGGATTCTTGATGTGTTCATATGAATTCAGAGTTATAAATTTATATTGAAGCTAGGTTGATTGAAGGATTTTAAGTTCATTTCATTTTCCATGCTTTATTTATAGATGTGCTAATGCAATTTATTTATGGAATTAAATCTTTAAAGTGAATTTAATTTCTTATTTACATTATTTGAATTTTCCTTAAACATTTTCCTGATATATGGTAGGATATATGCATTTGAAATTTCATGTCATATATTGATTTAGTACATGCCTTGATGAAATTTAAGCTCTATCATAATGTCTTTATTGAAAATCAATGCACCTTCTTTCTACCCTACCCTTCCTTTTTCTCTTTTTTTGATTAATTAAATTTAGTTTAGATTCCATTGTAAATATACATGCTATCTTAGACTTTAGATCTTATGTTTTGATCATAATTCACTATACTTAGTTCAAATTATCTTCATACTTCATAATCTAGCTTTCAAACCGAGGTTGTTCCAAACAACTAATTTTATTGTCATTTTATGAAACAGTTATATTGTTTTACCGCTATTACACCAAAGATATTAGGAATATCATAACTAGCTACTCATGTAATGGATTATTTAAATAAAAAAATGGGAAGAGTATTTCTCAACACTCTATAAACCCTATGATACACTTTTAAGAATCAACAGATAAGTTTCAATGGCACTAAAAGGAGGGCATTAGCTAAAGATTTATGAATTTGAAGTATCTTTCCTAATTTTAGTGAATTTTATTCAAAGATCCATTGATTCTTTGCATAGTTGTGTTTTTCTTATCTAAAATATGTAAAGATAATTTCTATTCATGGTTTTAGATCAGTCTTTAGGCTTATTTAGCTAAATATAGTTATTCTTTAGAGATTCATGAGGAATTCTTGTAAAGGTGGTTTAATATTTGTAAATATACCACATTTGAGGTTAGTGATAGCAAGTTTTTTCAAAGATTGATTGATTCTTTGAAAATTTAAGTTTATTTGAACTTGTAAGTGTAAATATCACTCATACTCACTAGTTTAGATATATATTTGAGCTGATTCAGTTAAAGATAGTTGTTCTTTGTAAAAATTTGTGAATTTTTTTCTTAACATGCAAATATGATCATTGTTCTTTCCAAAGATTAGGTTTAACATTATATTTTTAAAAGGATTAAAATTTTATAATTTGGGACTACCAAGAATAAGGACTAGGTCATGTTTAAAGACAAGGCTACCTCTCCTTTCATTAGAAGTTCATAAGAAATAAAGAGAAGATAAAGGTAAGCACAGGGTTTCTAAATCTCAACCTAATTCACCTGTTTGTGGTGCTCTTGTGTTTAACCCTTATCAAGTTATGGATTGGTTAGGTGGATCCTCCATCAATGTGCTTGGTTAGGTACATGACTTACCTAGAAATCCTAAAGTTGATTTAATATATTGATTGTCATTCATAAAGACGTTGCATGTAGATTGTTCCCTTTTAATTTCAAAGATGTTGCATATGGTTAGTTTCTCAACCTTTCTAATAATTACATTACCAATTGGAATGATTTTAATAGTATTTTCATTGATCAATTTGTGAAAATCATTAATCCTTGTATCCTTTATCAACAATTCACAACAATGAAAAGAGATTCAAGTGAGACCATTAGGGATTTTAATTCTAGGTTCCAAAATATGTTTAGCATAACTATATCTCCTTATATACTTGATGAGGATTTGGATTTAGATATTTATAAATATGATTTGGATCCCATGACTTTTATGTTTTTGAAAAGGTCTATTGGAGTTATAAACACATTAGCCTTGGCCTATGCTAAAGTTGTGATAATCAATGATCAAATGCAACCCCCAATTCAATTGGAATATGTTATCCCTAATGTCAATCCTAATATACATATGATAAATATTATTCTCAATGCTAATCAAAACATGTTTTCTTTAAATCAAACACCAGTGTTGAACCAATTACCTTTGAGTCATGCTCATCCTGGCCAAAACCTAGGATTATTGAATAACATTGCAAATGGATTTCATCCATAAGATCAAAGAGATTTGGTGCACACAACTAATATTATTACTCAAGTTAATAACTTAGAAGCACCTAAAAGTAAGAATGAATCCATAATCAAAATGGTTAAAAAACTGAGCACTAATTTTCTTTAATTACAAAAATAAGTAGGTAATACTAGGGATAATTCTAATATAAATTATTCATACCAGAGGTTCAATAGACCTAAAAATAGGTTTCACATTTTCAATAATAAAAATGAGTCATTTTCAAATAAGAACAATCCTAAAATAAACATATGTAATGTAGCTTTATCTAAATATTGCATGGTTCATAACACTTCAAAGCATGGTGAATTGGATTGTATTGAATTTTGTAATGATTTTGAATTATATCAAGATGATTTAGATACATTTTAAGGTGTACCTAACAAATATAATAATGTAGGTACATATTGGTCTTCAAAGTCATCTAAATTTGTTGACACAACTCTGATGGTAGAGACATTTGATTTCCCATTCCAAGAGGAGAATGAGCCTGAGGATATCCAAAAGAGGTTCATGATTTTAAATAGTATATAAAGAAGACGTATCCTGTAAAGAATAAATATTAGAAGCAACCATTGATAACTTCAAATCCACTAAATAAATTTGATACTCCTCCTGATCATATAGTAGACAAAAATCCATAATCTCCAAAGGGAAGTACCTCTAGAAACAAAGTTGATTCATCTAGTTATTCTACTAGGAGTGGATATAATATAGTTGAGGATATGAAAGTAATTAAATCTAATATCACTTTATATGAATTGACTCAATTTACTGAATAAGGAGAATTTTTGCTTGAATCTTTATCCAAGAAGCCTAGTAAATCACAAAAGTTTGCAAATGCTAATGTAGTTATGTATAAGAACAAAGTGTTTCTCTATATTTTCACTAATTGCATTCAAAAGAAAGAAACTAAGGTTAAGAGGTTGTGGGTTTGATGTTACCCAAATTTAGTGCACACCGTATCCAAGTTTTGTGGGAGCTCCTCTTTGGCTATGGAGGAAACACCTGCAGTAAGAATGAAACTTGAACAAAGAAGATGTTAGAAGAGGATATGGTGGACTACCAAGCTACGCGCTCAGTCTTGGAAGCGTGAAGCTCCTGAAGGGATGACAGTCCACTGTTTAAAGATAAGAGTTTTGTAAAGGAAGAAATGATAAATGAATAAAGAAGTAGAAAAATAGATAGCACGTACCTATTCTCTATAGTCTGTGTGTCTTAGAATAGTTGCTGACATCAGAAAGTCTATCAAGGTTGGTCTGGTAAATGTGCCGATGTTAGTTGGGTTGCCGATGTCAGTTGGGGTTGTTGTCCAAGCCAAGATAGACAAAAAGGTTTCTAAAAGTTTAGAGGTTGGTGCAAAGTTGTGGGAAGGTGAATGAGGTCTGAGGAAGGATATAGGTGGAGCATTGGTGTGAAAAGAGGGTGAGAATAAGGGGAAGGCCTTTCAGCCCCTCCACAGAAGAAGTCAAGCGTCTCGATAGTATTTAGAAATATCAATGAAAACTAATTAACAATGTATTCTAAAACACTAAAATGAGACCTAAAACACTTAACTTTATTAGGTGAAGAACTAGAAGTGTTAGAATAGTGATTCCCATTGTGGCTGATGTTGAGGTCCTCATACAATCTTTCAATCTAGTCTCTAGAATGACTTGTGTAGAGCTTCAATAGCCAGGATAACGATAGTCAAGTTCTTGTGCTTGAGGTCTTAGAGTGTGTGCATCAATGTGAAAAAAGGTGGGGGAAACTCAATGTTAGAGCTTGGCCTATATAACTGATGCTAGTGATCCTACTGGTGTCAACATAGAACTGCTAACATCGGCCATGTGTTGACTGATGTTAGCAGTGAGAGAATAGGTAAAAGGGCTAGTTTTATCTCTTTGCCTATTTTTCCACCTGCCAAGTACCTTTTCTATTATAGAATGATCAAAATAAGGGCTTATGAGGCATGGGATTTGGTTAAGGAGTTAAGATGGAGTGAGAATAGGTCATGGGTAGTTAGGATTTGGAGGACCTAGTCTTAGGCTGACTCATAGGCTAGGAAACAGTCTTAGGGTGAGGTGTCCAAGGTGAGGTAATTAATTTAAAATAAGTAGTTTTTAAGTTCATAAGGTGTACAAGTGTGGGTTAGGAGTGTTAACATTTAGAAAGGGACCAAGGGGGGTTGACACGATACTGGTTTCTACATTTGCCCCTTTTTGTCTTGTGGTTTGTTATGACAAACTGCAAGACAAAAATATATGTAGGTTGCCCTAGGTATGGGATGAGGTATTCCCCCTCAAAGTGGGAATTGAGAGAAGGTAACCTGAAATTGGGTGTCGATTTGAAAGGTAGTGGATGAGTAGGATGAGGTTAGAGTGAGAACACTATAATAGTTGATATTACGCGTATACCACTTCACTTGATAGGTAGGTCAAATTGTCACAAGCAAGGTTGAGGAGGACTAAAATTGAAGTAACTGGTCCCCAGCTTATTAGTGGTAGCTGATTGGGTTAAAATTATCAAAGCTATAGCTCTAATGGTTGAGGAGGACTAAAATCAAAGTAACTGGTCCCTAGCTTATTAATGGTAGCTAATTGGGTTAGATCGATCAAAGCTGTAGCTCCAATGGGCATCATGTTCCAAGTATATTGGCTAGGAAGTGCTCCTAGAAAACACTAAAATGTCATAGATATTAGGGATTAACTTGGTCACGATCTGATAATAGGTCTGAGGGATGTATACAATTTGCTAACTATTAGTGAGGTAGCATATGCAATCAAAACAACCAAGGCAAAGTTGTCTCGAAAGTGGTCGTGGTCTGAGGAGATAGTCACGATCTCTGAGGTCATTTGTCGAGTGGGGATGAGATATAAGTGATCTCGAGTGTCATTTTTTGTGGTTAGGGAGAAGTATGTGATCTCTAATGTGCCCCATGAGAAGTCGAAGGTGACTTCTATAGTGTCAGGTCTAGTTGTTTGGTCATGATTTTGGGCAAGTTGAGAGAAGACCTATGTTTTAGATAGATAGGTGAGCCTAGGGTTTAGATAGTTGGTCCATTAGGTAGATGAACGAATGAATGGCCAAGCTAACCTTAGAAGACCCCATGTAAATTGAGTGCTGCCTACATAGCTCCTATTTTAAGGGCCTCAGGCCAATGTAGTTCTCCCAAGAAGGGAAGAAGAGTCAAAGAGGTTCATAGTTGTTTTGGTTATGTTAGTGTTTTTAGCATTTCCCATATGTTTGATGGTACATGCTTGAAATGATTAGTGTATGATGATTTTATATCCTTTTCCATATTGTGTGATGGTGTATGTTGTAACATAGGTTATGTGGTTTTTCATCCTTAACAATTTTTCATATTGGTGATGGTGTATGCTGAAAAATGAAATGAGGTTATTTATGCTTTAGCAGGTTTCCATATTGGTGATGGTATATGCTTGACATAGATTGTGTTTGGTTGATAGTTTCCATGTGTATTGTTTTCCATAGAAACTAATGTGAATGGGCTATGATAATTTATATAACACAAATTGGTATTTGCATTAAATAAATCATGACGTTATGTTACTAGCTAGAAAATGTTTTGGGTTGTATTTTATTAGAAACATGTGATGTTATTTATGATAAAATTGAGTTGAATGTTAGGTTCATAACTTTATAGTGAAAATTATGAGATGAAAATATGCAAGGATATAATTTTAAGACACTGCATCCTAAAAGATAAACTGGCATGTGACGAAGGTGTGTAAGAAGTAAAAGGCATGTTGATCTTTCATTGACAAGGACCATAATGATAACATAGCTAGGGGTTTTGCAAACAAAAGCTCCATTCATGCATTACATCATTGACCATTGGTTTTTTTTAGAGAAGTATCCTAATCACTTGACTTAAATGAGCTCAAAATCCCTAGGGTATTTTGGGGTAATAGGTGTGATTATGTGATATGTGAGGATAACGTAACCCTTTTTAGTAGGGATAACTTTGCCCCTTTTATAGGTGACCCTGAGAATGACTATAAGTAAGTCCATGACTTAATAGTTTGTCAGTCAATTTTTTTTTGTTAGATTGATCAATGCGAGAAGTCTACTTGGGGATGTTGTTTTGTTTTGTGGTCATGTGAAGCTGATCGATGTGGGAAGCTTCTGAGAGAGTGTTGTGTATATAAAAAAATTTGGGCATAGCCATCCTTCAAGGGAGTGGTCTATATTTTGATTTGTATGTTTTGATGTCTTTGAATAGCTATCCTTTAAGGGAGTGGTCTATTAATTATAGAAATAATGTAGCTGTCCTTCGAGGGAGTAGTCTACATTTATAGTTTATGACCTTTTAATATTTTATTAGGCATCCCAGTTTTATGTTTTTTTTTAACTAAACTTTTAGTCATGGAATAAACTATAGAGGTTTAGGGGTTTCCATTTTATTAAGACAAAGCATTAATGCTTAAAAAAGGATTAACTAATTTTTTTAGAGAAAAAGTTTTGAAAGGAATAGGAGTGAGGATGACAGGGTTGTTCAAGGGATGAGCTCAAGTTAAACATCAAGTGAATGATTTCTTGGTTAACAGTAGAATGGTCATAAATGAAAGGAATTAAGGGGCTTAGGTTCTGACTGGCCTTCGAGAGAAGATAGATGATAAGCACCTTATCCATACTTGTGTGTTATTATATAAGGTCTGAGCTAATTAGGAGCAAACTTGCCTCATTTGCTTCTTTTCATATTGGTCACATGTTGGTTTTATTTAAGGATGAGATCTCTAATTTTTAAATCTCACTCTTTTAGATTTTTGTTGTAGGCACACTTGATGTAATCTTAGTAGATATGAAGATGATTAAGAGTGGCAAGATGACATTCATTAAGTAACTCGAGTTGTGTTAATCGATCTTGATGAAAGTCATCGTTAGAGAGCATGTCATGCAAGGAGATATGAAGAGAAGGTATTTTTTATTCAAGAGGCAAGACAACCTTGATCGATGCTTGGTAAAGGAAATTCATCCTTTGGGCAAGCTAGGTTGAGGTCGCAATAGTCAGTACAAATTTGAATTCCCCCTATCACTTTTGTGATAGGGACAATGTTTGACACCCATTACAGATAATCAATGGGTTAGATAAATGAGATAGAGAGAAGATGTTAAAGCTCCTCTTTGATAAGGAGTACAATGTGATGATGAATCCTGTGAAGCTTTTCCCTGATAGGCTTAGTTTTAGAGGGTAGGATCTTGATCTTCTAGGTTGTAGGCAAGAATCTCATAATCACTGAAGGTGATGGAGGCAACAGTGGATAATGATTTGACTAAAGTAGCTAGTGGTTGGGGATCTTCAGGTTGGACCTCCACTGTCTGTAAAGCTTTGATCAAGGCTTGGTGATGTTGTGGATAGCTTTGTATTAGGTCATACAAAGACATCTTCACAGGGGTTTGGTGAAGTTGTTTCACCATGGAGTCGTGAATTGCCTCTGAAGATGTTGGTTGAGATGTGCCCAAGATAAAAATCTTGGGCTTTGGTGGTGGAGAGTGCTTGGTGAGTGGAGATGTCCAATGGATAGAAACTTTCTCTTTTCCTTTATCCTTTAGGGTTTGGGACCTGGTGGTCACATTAATAGTGTTGATTGTGAATAAAGGGGGAGAAGGTGGTAGAGGGATCATAATCTCACGTTGGGATCTTGATTCAAGTGAGGAGGTTTGGGAGACATGGGATGGTGTTAGTAGTTTGTCAAAAGAATATTCAATGAGAAGGGTGTCCTTTTCTAGGTGTTAGCGAATGAAAACCTTAAGAGCAAAACAACTCTTAGTATCATGCCTAGGTGTGCGATGATATAAGCAGATTTGAGTGTCATCGAACCAAGATGGTTTTGATTTGAAAGGTCGGTATGGCTTAATAGGTGGGAGAATGATGCTAGAAGACTGCAACAATTAGTATAACAGCGAAGCATAGGAACCCACTAATGGGTCTATGCTCATTGTTGCAGTAGGGGTTGATCACTTTTGTTTAGTAGTTGTAGGGGAAGCTTTTCATACCACCTTTTTGGTTGGTGGTGTGGTCACATGTGTAGATGGCACTTTATTGATGAGAGGTGTCAAATTTCTTGGAGGAAATATGTTTTTGATAGGTAGAGGGAGTAATGGAGGCAGTTTGTCTTTGTGAGGTGTTGGAATAGGGAGCACTCCTATTAAAGTGGAAGGATGTGGACCTAAGATAGAGGGCAATGGTGATGCTGGGGGAGGAGTAGACTAATGAGGTTTAGCATCCTTCATTGGTATGGTGCGAGTACCACTACTGTGCGAGGTGAGGTTGAAATCTAACTTCACTTGTGGGTGAGTTAGGTTTGATACAGGGCAAACATCAAGAGATATAATTTGTTTTAGCATGGTGGACACCTATGAGGGTTTGGATTCAGATGTGAAAGGCTGAGCTTCTGATGATTTAGAAGTGAAAACCCAATCCTCATCAGAAACTTTGGGGCAAATCATCACGAAAGGGTTGGTAGTATAAGGCAAAGCAGGATGTGTAGGATAAGGAGCCCTAAGTCACTCCCATAATGCCTCATACTCTGGGTTCTTAGAATGGAGGAATCCTAAGTTTTTTTCCAATCAAGAGAAGGGATTAGATGATGCCATGTGAGGCCTTATAGTCAGTCTTTAGAAGATTTGGGTGATTGTGAGAGCAGAAATGTGTTGGACACAGTGATCACGGGCCAAAGGTGAGAGAGAACCATCACCGGATCTTCCTCAGCCAAAGTGGGTGAGGTGGTGAGTTCTTCTTTTGTTGACCCTATCTTCTTTGATTGTGAAGAGTTCAAGCTTTCGAGTCATAGTGAAAGCTTCATCAAATGTTTAAAAAGTTTGAACCTATAGAGTGGATGAGATGTGCTTGGCACATGCTCTTGAAAAGAGCTCAATGAGCTCAGGTTGAGGTAGTGAGAAGGAGAGTTGGTTGATCAAACCTCTCCAATAGGCGATGAAGTCTACTATTGACTCATCCTCAAACTATCTAATGGACTAAAGGTCTTTGATGGAGACCTTGGTAATATTGATTGAGAAATGATTGAGGAATAGTTGAGTGAGTTAAATGAAGGTGAAGAGAGAATGACTGGTAATGGAGCTATACCAGTCAAGGGTGGTGCCACAAAGTGACATAGGGAATGTGTGAAGCAATAACACATCATCATGCGTTATGAGGTAGCAAGCATGTCTAAACACTTATAGATGTTGTTGTGGGTCCTCTTTACTTTGAAAGTGAGTAAATTTTGGGATTTCCCACTAGCTAGGTTATGGTTGAATATGAACTAAAGGGTGGATAGGTTTGTTATAGATTTGTTCATATGAAAGAACACTCCTCAAACTTGAAATAGATGTCTCAAGGTTGGACATCTTATCCATCAGCATATTAATTAGATCAGTAGATGGATTATCATGAGGGGCACTCCCTAAGTTATAGGGTACTTGGAAGGCATTAGAAGGGGCGTATGACATACTTGGTTGCATTTGTGTAGGTGCAACATACTGATAGTTCATCATAGGGGCTGATGTCGAGGTCATGGGGGCTTATGCCATGAAGTTGGAGGATACAACTTGACTAGATGTTGCCAAGGGTGGTTGAATGGTGGTGATACTATTTAAAGGATAAGTGGTCACTCTCATGTTTATAGGTGCAAGAGTGGATGGAATAGAGGTAATCAAGTTCTAGAAAGGTGTCAAACCTAGTTGAATTATTTGCAGTTGAGGGGGTACGAAGACCCTGATGGAGGTAGGGCAAGAAAGGATAGAAGGGGAGGCCAAATATTGAACATTGGCCATGGTTGGGTTACTAGTCGAGGTAGTGGCCTAAGTGAACATAGGTTGGGTAGCGGATGTTATTGATATCATTGCCACTTCAACCAAATAAGTTGGCATCCCATAAATAGGGTTACCTGAAGGATCTCACATTTAGCTTCTGGCGAGATAATATTGGAGAGCCTTAATGTTGTGGTTAAGGAATCTCTCAAAATCTTGATCCCCTTAGAGAACAATAGGAGGTTGATTGGGTGTAGGTTGGATAGGAGTATGCTTGGTGTCTGAAGTATACTCCATTAGATGACTTGGAATAAAGGGCAAAGGTGGGAGTGGCTGTTGACTCATGTGGTCAACAAGGAATTTGGCTTGACTGCGTGTTAGGACCATCCAAGGCAAAAGGGGTTCAGGTTCAAAAAACTATGTTTTAGTTTTAGAAAACTAGAATTTGTGTTAAACAACAAGAAATTTGGGTTTTAAGCTTACTATTTGGAAATAATTTTTTATTTATTTATTGACAGTGACCGATGTCAGTTGTTTAACCGATATCAGTTAGAAAATGTTGTTGACATTGGTTAGTTAACCGATGTCGGTGAAGGTATGGTTGCCAACGTTGGTGGAGAAATTGATGTCAATTTTTGTGTAATTCTAGAAACACAGAAGATCTATAGTTTTTGGAAGAAGAAGATATTCTGAGTTGTTTTGGACTTCAAAATGGTATGACCTTACCAGCTCAAACACTTAGATAAAACTAGCATAATAGATGATTAGGAAAGCAACATCTAAAACATTAGATTCCTAGGAATGAGTTTTAAAGTCATGGTGGCTTATGCCTTAAGAGAATATGTTGGGAGTTGGGCTTGTAGAATAGGTCCTAGAGAGGAAGTCTATAGCTAGTTTTAGTTTGTGTTATGGTGCTCAAAAATATCTAAGTTAGGGTCAGTATGTGGCTTGGTGTTAGGGCTTGCTCCCTTCACTTCACAAACCCAGAGCCAAGCTAGGTCACTTAGCCAGAATATACCTTCCCTATAGTTTATACTCTACCAGAGAATAGAGTGGGTCCTCCTCTTGGTGGTGAAATCCAAGTAGGATCACTGGGTGGGGTAAGGTATCTGCTAGGTGATGAAATCCTAGACAGGCCTTGTCTCAAGTAAGTTTATGTGTGTGATTTGAAGTGATTGTGGTTTGGTTGTGTTACATTTGTGCACTATAATTCATTCATAATGCTTTAATTACTAAGTGGGCTAAGTGTGCATTCAAGCAAGAATGAAATGTAGTAGTTTTTAACCCAAATCGAAATATGTTATTCAAATGCAAACAAATGGAGAAGAGGTAAAGAGTATGAGTTTTTCACTACTCCATGATACATGTAAGAAGTAACAAGAAGAAAAAGAGATGTTCTTTTTAACCTCTACTAATGATTTCCTTTTGAAACAAAAAGATAGTAAGAGAAGCTATGTTTTTTATTTCTCAAGAACTAAAGGCAAGGAAGAGGGGATGCAAGAAGTGAATATTTTCCTAATGCATCTATATGAAAATTTGATTGTTAAAAGAAGAAGAATGAACCCAAGGAAAACTCTAAGGGTCCCATCATGCATGCCAGAGTGTTTCTCTATATTTTCACTAATTGCATTCAAAAGAAAGAAACTAAGGTTAAGAGGTTGTGGATTTGATGTTACCCAGATTTAGTGTGCACTGTATCCAAGATTTGTTGGAGCTCCTCTTTGGCTATGGAGGAAACACCTATAGTAAGAATTAAACTTGAACAAATAAGATGTTAGAAGAGGATATGGTGGACTGCCAAGTGACGCGCTAGATTGTGGAAGTGTGAAGCTCCTGAAGGGATGACAATCCACTATTTAAAGATAAGAGTTTTGTAATGGAAGAAATGATAAATGAATAAAGAAGTAGAAAAATAGATAGCGAATACATGTTCCCTATAGTTTGTGTGTCTCAAAATAGTCACTGATGTCGGTAAGTCTATCGAGGTCAGTCTGGTAAATGTGCTAATGTTGGTTGGGTTGCCGATGTTGGTCAGGGTTGTTGTCCAAGCTGGGATAGATAGAAAGGTTTCTAAAAGTTTAGAGGTTGGTGAAAAGTTGTGAGAAGGTGAATGAGGTCTAAGGAAGGATATAGGTGGAGGATTGGTGTGAAAAGGGGGTGAGAATAAGGGGAAGGCCTTTCAACCCCTCCACGAAAGAAGTTGGGCCTCTTGACAATATTTAGAAATATCAATGAAAACTATTAACAATGTATTCTAAAACACTGAAATGAGAACTAGAACACTTAGCTTTATTAGGTGAAGAACCAGAAGTGTAAAAGGGCTATTTTTAGCTCTTTGCCCATTTCTCCACCTACCAAGTGCCTTTTTCATTGGAGAACGGTCAAAATAAGGGCTTATGAGGCACGGAAGTTGGTTAAGGAGTTAAGATGGAGTGAGAATAGGTCATGGGTAGTTAAGATTTGGAGGACCTAATCTTAGGCTGACTCATAGGCTAAGAAATGGTCATAGGGTGAGGTGTTTAGGTGAGGTGTCCAAGGTGAGGTAATTAATTTAAAATAAGTAGTTTTTAAATTAATAAGGTGTGCAAGTGTGGGTTAGGAGTGTTAAAATTTAGAAAGGGACCAAGGGGGGGTTGACATGATATTGGTGTCTACATTTTCCCCTTTTTGTCTTGTGGTTTGTTCTGATGAACTGTAAGACAAAAATAGATGTAGGTTGCCCTAGGTATGGGATGAGCTATTCCCCCTCAAAGCGGGAATCGAGAGAAGGTAACCTGAAATTATGTCCAATTTTATAGGCAGTGGGTGAGTAAGATGAGGTTGAAATGTGAACACTACAATAGTTGAGATTATGTGTATACCACTTCACTTGATAGGTAGGTCAAATTGTCGTAAGCAAGGTTGAGGAGGACTAAAATTGAAGTAACTAGTACCTAGCTTATTAGTGATAGTTGATTGGGTTAAAATGATCAAAGCTATAGCTCTAATGGTTGAGAATGACTAAAATCAAAGTAACCAATCCCTAGCTTATTAGTGGTAGCTAATTGGGTTAGATTGATCAAAGTTGTAGCTCTAATGGGCATCATGTTCCAAGTATCTGTGCTAGGAAGTGCTCCTAGAAAACATGAAAATGGCACAAATATTGGGGATCAACTTGGTTGTGATCTGACAATAGGTGTGAGGGATGCATATAATTTGCTAACTATTTGTGAGGTAACATATGCAATCAAAATAACCAAGGCAAAGTTGTCTCAAAAGTGGTCATGGTCTGAGGAGATAGTCCCGATCTCTGAGGTCATTTGTCGAGTCAGGCTGAGATTTAAGTGATCTTAAGTGTTGTTTGTTGTGGTTAGGGAGATGTATGTGATCTCTAATGTGCCCATGAGAAGTCTAATGTGACTTCTACAGTGTCAGGGCTGGTTGTTTGGTCATGATTTTGGGTAAGTTGAGAGAAGACCTATGTTTTAGATAGATAGGTGAGCCTAGGGTTTAGATAGTTTATCCATTAGGTAGACAAACGAATGAATGACTGAGCTAACCTCAGAATACCCCATGTCAACTAAGTGCTGCCTACATAGCCCTTGTTTTAAGGGCCTCAGGCCAATGTAGTTCTCCAAAGAAGGGAAGAAGAGTCAAAGAGGTTGATAGTTGTTTTGGTTATGTTAGTGTTTTTAGCATTTCCCATATGTTTGATGGTACATGCTTGAAATGATTAGTGTATGATGATGTTATATCCTTTTCCATATTGTGTGATGGTGTATGCTATAACATAGGTTATGTGGTTTTTCATCCTTAGCATTTTTTCATATTGGTGATGGTGTATGCTAAAAAATGAAATGAGGTTATTTATGCTTTAGCAGGTTTCCACATTGGTGATGGTATATGCTTGACATAAATTGTGTTTGGTTGATAGTTTCCATGTGTATTATTTTTCATAGAACCTAATGTGAATGGAATATGATAATTTATATAACACAAATTGGTATTTGCATTAAATAAATCATGATGTTATGTTAGTAGTTAGAAAATGTTTGGGTTGTATTTTATCAGAAACATGTGATGTTATTTATGATAAAATTGAGTTGAATGTTAGGTTCATAACTTTATAGTGAAAATTATGAGATGACAATATGTGAGCATATAATTTTAAGACATTACATCCTAAAAGATAAACTTGCATGTGACGAAGGTGTGTAAGAAGTAAAAGGTGTGTTGCTCTTTCATTGACAAGGACCATAATGATAGCATAGATAGGGTATTTGCAAACAAAATCCCCATTCATGCATTACGTCATTGACCATTGTTTTTTGTTAGAGAAGTATCCTAATCACTTGATGTTAAATGAGCTCAAAATCCCTTGGGTATTTTGGGTTAATAGGTGTGATTATGTGATATGTGAGGATAGCGTAACCCTTTTTAGCAGGGATAACTTTGCCCCTTTTATAGGTGAACCTGAGAATGACTATAGGCAAGTCCATGACTTAATAGTTTGTCAGTCAGTTTTTTTTGGTAGATTGAATGTGAAGTTGTTCGATGCAAGAAGCTTCTGAGAGGGTTTTGTGTATGTAGCAAAATTTAGGCATAGCCATCCTTTGAGGGAGTGGTCTATATTTTTCTTTGTATGTTTTGATGTATTTGAATAGCTGTCCTTCAAGGGAGCAGTCTATTAATTATAGTAATAATGTAGCTATCCTTCAAGGGAGCAGTCTACATTTATAGTTTATGACCTTTTAATATTTTGTTAGGCATCCCAATTTTATGTTTTTTTTTAACTAAACGTTTAGTCATGGACTAGACTATAGAGGTTTAGGGGTTTCCCTTTTATTAGGACAAAGAATTAATGCTTAAAAAAGGGATTAACTAATTTTTGTAGGGAAAAAGGGTTGAAAGGAATAGGAATAAGGATGACGAGGGTTGTTCAAGGGATGAGCTCAAGTTAAATGTCAAGTAAATGATTACTTGGTTAACAGTAGAATGGTCACAAATGAAAGGCATTAAGGGGCTCAAATTTTGGTTGGCCTTCGAGAGAAGATAGATGATAAGTGCTTGATCCATACTTGTGTGTTATTATATAAGGTCTGAGCCAATTAGGAACAAACTTGCCTCGTTTGCTTCTTTCCATATTGGTCACGTGTTGGTTTTCTTTAAGGATGAGATCTCCAATTTTGAAATCTCACTCTTTTATATTTTTGTTGTAGGCATGATTGATGTGATCTTGGTAGATATGAAGATGATTAAGAGTGGCAAGACAACGTTCATCGAGTAACTTGAGTTGTGTTAATCGATCTTGATGAAAGTCATCATTAGAGAGCATGTCATGGAAGAAGATGCGAAGAGAAGGTATTTGTACTTCAAGAGGCAAGATGGCCTCGATCGATGCTTGGTAAAGGAAAGTCATCCTTTGGGCAAGCTAGGTTGAGGTTGTGATAGTCAGTACAAATTCAAATTCCCCCTATCACTTTTGTGATAGGGACAATGTTTGACACCTATTGCGGATAATCAATGGGTTGGATAAATGAGATGGAGAGAAGAAATTAAATCTCCTCTTTGACAAGAAGTGTGATGCAAGGATGCATCTTGAAAAGAATTTTCTTGATAGGCTTAGTTTTAGAGGGTGGGATCCTGATCTTCCAGGTTGTAGGCAAGAATCTCAAAATCACTGAAGGTGATGGAGGCAATAGTGGGTAATGATTTGATTAAAGCACCCAGTGGTTAGGGGTCTTCAGGTTGGACCTCCACTGTCTATAAAGCTTTGATCAAGGCTTGGAGATGTTGTAGAGAGATTTGTATTAGGTCATACAAAGACATCTTCATAGGGGTTTGGTGAAGTTGTTTCACCATTGAGTCACAAATTGCCTCTGAAGATGTTGGTTGAGATGTGCCCAAGATAGAAATCTTAGGCTTTGGTGGTGGAGATGGCTTGGTGAATGGATATGTCTAAGGGATAGAAAATTTCTCTTTTCCTTTATTCTTTAGGGTTTGGGACCTGGTGGCCACATTAATAGTGTTGATTTTGAATAAAGGGGGAGAAGGTGGTAGAGGGATCATAATCTCACATTGGGATCCCGATTCAAGTGAGGAGGTTTGGGAGACATGGGATGTTGTCAATAGTTTGTCAAAATAATCTTCAATGAGAAGGGTGTCTTTTTATAGGTGTTGGTGAATGACAACCTTAAGAACATAGCAACTCTCAGTATCATGCCTAGGTGTTCATTGATATAAGCAGATTTGAGTTTTGTTGAACCAAGATGGTTTTGATCTGAGAGGTTGGTATGGCTTAATGGGTAGGAGAACAATGCTAGAAGACCACAAAAATTAGTGTAATAACGAAGCATAGGAACCCACTAATGGGTATGTGCTTGTTATTGTAGTAGGGGTTGATAACTTCTATTTAGTAGTTGTAAGAGAAGTTTTTTGTACCACCTTTTTAGTTGGTGGTGTGGTCACACACGTAGATGGAACTTTCTTGATGAGAGGTGTCAAATTTCTTGGAGGAAATATGTTTTTGATGGGTAGAGGGAGTAATGGAGGTAGTTTGTCTTTGTGAGGTGTTGGAATAGGGAGCACTCCTGTTAAAGTGGAAGGATGTGGACCCAAGATAGAGGGCAATGGTGAAGGTGGGGGAGGAGTAGACCGACATGGTTTAGCATCCTTCTTTGGTATGGTGTGAGGACCACTACTATGTGGGGTGAGGTTCAAATCTAACTTCACTTGTGGGTGAGTTAGGTTTGATAAAAGGAAAACATTGAGAGATCTAATCTATTTCAGCATGGTGGACACCTGCGAGGGTTTGGATTTAGATGTGGAAGGCTGAGCTTTTAATGATTTAGAAGTGGAAACATGATCCTCATCAAAAACTTTGGGGCAAATCATTGCGGAAGGGTTGGCAGTATAAGGTGAAGCGAGATGTGTAGGATAAGGAGCCCTAAGTCACTCCCATAACGCCTCATACTCTAGGTTCTTAGAATGGAGGAATCATAAGTTTTATACCAATCAAGAGAAGGGTTTAGATGATGCCACGTGAGGCCTTACAGTCTGTCCTTTAGAGGATTTGGGTGATTGCAAGAGTGGAAACATGTTGGACATAGCGATCACGGGCCAAAGGTGAGAGAGAACCATCACCGAATCTTCCTCAGATGAAGTGGGTGAGGTGGCGAGTTCTTCTTTTGGTAGAGAAGGTATTGGAGAATTTGGCTCTTCAAGTGGAAAAAGTGTAGGGATGATCATGCCTTCCACATGTGGTTTAGGAGCATGGAAAGTATGATCCTCCATTGGTATTAAGAAGGATAAGGGTGGAACCACTAGTGTTGGTACCATCAAAGCATCCTCCAATATGGGAGAGGTCAAAGTAGACTCTCCTACATGTGAAAGGGGGGTGAATGGAGTACTATCCTCCATTGGTGGAGGAAAAATAGGAGAGGAAGGCTCCTCTAAAGGGTGAAGTAGAGGGATGATGGCCCCTTCTACATGAGGGTGTGGGGTATGCTCTTCTAATGGTAGAAGAAGAGGGAAGGTGGGATCCTCATGAGGTAGAATAATAGGTAATACGGGATCCTCATGAGGTAAAAGAAAGGGTAGAGGAGATGCTTGATGTTGTGGGGGTGATCTAGGTGAAACGAGTTCATCCACGTGAGGAAGAGGGCAAGGCAAAGGGAGCTCTTCATTACATGGGTGTGGTATGGGTAAAATAGGCTCTTCTACCCATGGTGGAGAAATGGGTTGACCAATCTCTTTAGATTATGGGATAGGTTGGATAGGAATGAAAGCAAAGACCATGTCAACCATGCATATGTTGCATTTTTGAGGGTCATCAAACATGGTTTGAGAATTGTTCTGACTTGGGGGATGGTTAGGAAATGGTTGCCTAAAGACATCCATGTTTTGGTTGGCTGACACATTAGGGTTATCCAAAAAAGGTCCCCTTTGTCTAACATGTCTTGAATAATGTTTTTTAGGGTCTTGAAATTATCCGTGTCAAGACCCTTGACACGATGATAGTTACAAAAGTCATTTTACCTATACCATGCACGGATGGCTCGTGAGGGGTCAAATTGGATAGGTGGTTGGATTTGAGGGAGGTTGAGGATTCCATACTTCACTAATTTATCCAATATGAAAGCATATGATTCTCCAATTGGAGTGTATCATCGTTGTTTATACCATTGTTGGAATTACCTAGTGATGTTTTGCAAAGTGGAGGGCTCAGATTGATTGGTTATGGTAGAATATGGTGACCTAAGGACCACAACATTCATTGATACCTTGGACTTGGAGTGGGAAGAAGAAGGTTTGGAGGAAGAAGGGTCATTGGGTTTTGCATTGGCATTTTTGTTATGTAATTTGACCCTGTCTTCTTTGATTGCAAAGAGTTCAAGCTTTTGGGCCATAGTGAAAGCTTCATAAAATGTGTGGAAAGTTTGAACCCATAGAGTGGATGAGATGTGCTTGGCACATGCTCTTGAAAATATCTCAATGAGCTCAAGTTGAGGTAGTGAGAAGGAGAGTTGGTTTATCAAACCTCTCCAACAGGCGATGAAGTCTGCTATTGACTCATCCTCAAATTATCTAATGGAATAAAGGTCTATGATGGTGACCTTCTTGGTAATATTAATTGAGAAATGATCAAGGAATAGCTGAGCGAGTTGAACGAAGGTGAAGAGAGAATGACTAGTAATGGAGCTATACTAGTCAAGGGCAGTGCCAAAAAGTGACATAGGGAATGTGCAAAGCAATAATGCATCATCGTGCACTATGAGGTAGCAAGCATGTCTAAACACTCACAGATGTTGTTGTGGGTCCTCTTTACTCTCAAAGCGAGTAAATTTTTGGAGTTCCCACTAGCTAGGGTATGGTCGAATAGGAACTGAAGGGCGGATAGGTTCGTTACAAATTTGTTCATATGAAAGAACACTCCTCAAACCTAAAATAGATGTCTCAAGGTTGGACAACTTATCCATTAAAATATTAATTAGATCGGTAGATGGATTAGCATGAGGGGCACCCCCTAAGTTATAGGGTACTTGGAAGGCATTGGAAGGGGCGTATGACATACTTGGTTGCATTTGTGTAGGTACAACATACTGATAGTTCATTATAAGGGCCGATGTCAAGGTCACAGGGGCTTGAGCCATGAAGTTGGAGGGCACAACTTGACTAGATGCTACCAAGGGTGGTTAAATGGTGGCAACACTATTTAAAGGATAAGTGGCCACTCTCGTGTTTATAGGGACAAGATTGGATGGGATAGAGATAATCAAGTTCTGGAAAGGTGTTCAACTTGGTTGAATTGTTTGCAATTGAGGTAGTACGGATACCCTAATGGAGGTAGGGCAAGAAAGGATAGAAGGGGAGGCCAAATCTTGAACATTGGCCATGGTTGGGTTACTGGTTGAGGTAGTGGCCTGAGTGAACATAGGTTGGGTAGCAGTTGTTATTGATATCATTGCCACTTCAACCAAATAATTTGGCATCCCATAAATCGGGTTACCCGAAGGATCTCACATTTGGATTCTAGCGAGATAATGTTAGAGATCCTTGACATTGTGGTCAAGGAATCTCTCAAAATCTTGATCCCCTTCAGGAACAATAGGAGGTTGATTGGGTGTAGGTTGGATAGGAGTATGCTCAGTGTCTAAAGTATACTCCATTAGATGACTTGGCACAAAGGGAAAAGGTGGGAGTGGCTATTGACTCACATGGTAAACAAGGAATTTGGCTTGACTATGTGTCAGGACCATCGAAGGTGAAAGGGGTTCAGGTTCCAAAAACTGTGTTTTAGTTTAAAAAAACTAGAATTTGTGTTAAATAGCAAGAAATTTAGGTTTTAAGCTTGCTATTTGGAAAGATTTTTTTTTAATTTATTGACAGTGACTTATGTTAGTTGTTTAACTGATATCAATTAGAAAATGTTGCCAACATCAGTCAATTAACCGATGTTGGTGAAGGTATGGTTGCCGACGTCGGTGGAGAAACCAATGTCAGTTTCTGTGTAATTCCAAAAACATAGAAGATTGATAGTTTTTGGAAGAAGAATATATTTTAAGTTGTTTTGGACTTTAGAATGGTACAACCTTGCTAGCTCAAACACTCAGATAAAACTAGCATAATAGATGATTAGGCAAGCAACCTCTAAAATGTAAGATTCCTAGGAATGAGTTTTAAAGTCGTGGTGGCTTATGCCTTAAGAGAATATGTTGGGAGTTGGGCTTGTAGAACAGGTCCTAGAGAGGAAGTCTATAGCTGGTTTTAGGTTGTGTTATGGTGCTCAAAAATATCTATGTTAGGGTCAGTATGTGGCCTGGTGCTGGGGCTTGCTCCCTTCACTTCACGAACCTAGAGCTGAGTTGGGCTGCTTAGCCAGAATATACCTTCCCTATAGTTTATACTCTACCAAAGAACATAGTGGTCCTCCTCTTGGTGGTGAAATCCAAGTAGGATCACCAGGTGGGGTAAGGTATCTGCTAGGTGATGAAATCCTAGACGGGCATTGTCTCAAGTAAGTTTATGTGTTTGATTTGAAATGATTGTGGTTTGGTTGTGTCACATTTGTGCACTATGATTCATTCATAATGCTTTAATTACTAAGTGGGCTAAGTGTGCATTCAAGTAAGAATGAAATGCAATAATTTTTAACCCAAATGAAAATATGTTATTCAAATGCAAATAAATGGAGAACAGGTAAAGAGTATGATTTTTTCACTACTCTATGATACATGCAAGAAGCAACAAGAAGAAAAAGAGATGTTCTTTTTAACCTCTGCTAATGATTTCCTTTTGAAACAAAAAGATAGTAAGAGAAGCTAATTTTTTTATTTCTCAAGAAATAAAGGCAAAGAAGAGGGGATGCAAGAAGTGAATATTTTCCTAATCCATCTATATGAAAATTTAATTTTTAAAAGAAGAAGAATGAACTGAAGGAAAACTCCAAGGGTCCCACTGGGCGTGCCAGAATGTTTCTCTATATTTTCAGTAATTGCATTCAAAAGAAGTAACTAAGGTTAAGAGGTTGTGGGTTTGTTGTTACCCAGATTTAGTGTGCACCGTATCCAAGCTTTATGGGAGCTCCTCTTTGGTTGTGGAGGAAATACCTGTAGTAAGAATGAAACTTGAACAAAGAAGATGTTAGAAGAGGATATGGTGGACTGCCAAGCTATGTGCTCAGTCCCAGAAGTGTGAAACTCCTAAAGGGATGACAGTCCACTATTTAAAGATAAGAGTTTTGAAAAGGAAGAAATGATAAATGAATAAAGAAGTATAAAAATAGATAGCGCATACCTATTCCATGTAGTCTGTGTGTCTTAGAATAGTCACTGACATTGGTAAGTCTACCGAGGTCAGTCTGGTAAATGTGCTGACGTTGGTTGGGTTACCGATGTCATTTGGGGTTATTGTCCAAGCCAGGATAGACAGAAAGGTTTCTAAAAGTTTAGAGGTTGGTACAAAGTTGTGGGAAGGTGAATAAGGTCTGAGGAAAGATATAGATGGATGATTGGTGTGAAAAGGGGGTGAGAATAAGGGGAAGGCCTTTTAGCTCCTCCACAAAAGAAGTCAGGCCTCTCAACAATATTTAGAAATATCAATGAAAACTAATTAAATTTTTTTATAAAACACTGAAATGAGAACCACAACACTTAGCTTTATTAGGTGAAGAATCGAAAGTGTTAGAATAGTGATTCCCATTGTGGCTGATGTTGAGGTCCTCATACAATCTTTCAATCCAGTCTCTGGAATGACTTGTGCAGAGCTTCGATAGCCAAGAGAATGATAGTCAAGTTCTGGTGCTTGAGGTCTTAGAGTGTGCACATCAATGTGTAAAAAGGTAGGGGTAGCTCAATTTTAGAGCTTGGCTTATGTAACTGACGTCGGCGATCCCACCAACATTAGTGTAGAACTGCTGACATCGGCCGTGTGTTGACTAACGTCAATGGCGAGAGAATAGGTAAAAGGGCTATTTTTAGCTCTTTGCCCATTTATTCACCTACCAAGTGCCTTTTATATTGGAAAATGGTCAAAATAAGGGATTATGAGGCATGGGAGTTGGTTAAGGAGTTAAGATGGAGTGAGAATAGGTCATGGGTAGTTAGGATTTGGAGGACCTAGTCTTAGGCTAAGAAATGGTCTTAGGGTGAGGTGTTTAGGTGAGGTGTCCAAGGTGAGGTAATTAATTTAAAATAATTAGTTTTTAAATTAATAAGGTATGCAAGTGTGGGTTAGGAGTGTTAACATTTAAAAAGGGACCAAGGGGGTTGACACGATATTGTCGTCTACACAAAGTATAAGTTGACCCTTTATTAATAACAATTAGAGATTTTGTTAATAACTTTCAAATTTTTTTACTAGACTTAGGTACTTATATTAATATCATGCCAAAGATATTTTTGAAAAACTTGGTTTAACTCTAATTAGGTCTGATAGATTAGTTACTCAGTTAGACAAATCAAGAGTTAAAGTAATTAGAGAATTGTTGAATGTTCATATGCATCTTGCCTTTGATCTAAGGATATAAAAATTCATAGACATTCAAGTGGTGGAAATCCCTATGATTATAGAATGTTACTAATTAGAGATTGGACCAAGTCATTGAATGGGTATATGTCCACTGACTATTCTCATATTTGGCTCCCATGGAAGGGAGTTCCCAATCAAATTTTAATTGAAAGGGAATCAAAGATGAAACACATGATCACTGAATATAATGCATTAAATGAAAAGGTCAACATGGTCAATTTTGAGTTAGGAGTTTATACTCTTGACACTTTTAAGGTATGTCACTCTAAAAACTCTTATGTTATGCTTGGAATGTGGAAATTATATTTTGATGGTGCTAGTTGTAAATCTAGATCTAGAGGAGGAATTATTCTAATAAATCCCATTGGGAAAGAGTTTAATAATTTTTATAAACTTTAGTTTCCATGCACTAACAATTTGGTAGAGTATGAAGCTTTAATTCTAAGATTGTAATTTGATATCAAACATAAGGTCAAAGAACTACTACTATATGGTGATTATAAACTTGTGGTTAATGAAATTAGAAGTAAGTACCTATGAAAATTATCATATATTAATAAATACAAGTTTAGAGTGTGGGACTTGATAGAGTAATTTTATGATTTTAACATTATCTTAATTCTTAGAGAAGAAAACAAGCTTGTTGATGAGCTAGCCTCAATTGTAGCTAATCTTAAGCCAAATCAAGATCCCAAAGCCTTAGTATTTAATGGTTTTCATGTCCCTCAATCCCTAATAATGTCAATTATTTACAAGTATTTAGTGATGATCAATAGATTATTGACTTCATGAATAACTCAAGAGTATTTGAGTCTCATGTCATTAATGAAGTCAATGAAAATTATCTTGATGAAGACAAAGTTAATAACAAGGTGATCCAATTAAGTGACAACAAAATACCCAAATAAATGACTACCTTAGAAATACTATTTAACACATACAAACTAGCTAAAATTAGCAAATTCCCCATAGTAAGTGGGAATGATTATGATGTAATTGACATAGGTATTCAAGGTCAACCCCAGCTAGTAAATATTGGTATAGTCTACACAAATAAAGAATTGAGAGAGGGTAAAGAGTTGCTAACCAAGTATAAAGATGTTATAACATGGTGTTATGAATACTTAAATATCTTTGATCCTAGAGTCATTACCCATACCATTACATTAAAAGAGGCCTGTAAACCTTTTAGGCATAAGCAAAGACTAGTCAACCCTATTTGTAGATACATTAATCTACAAGGAGGTCAAGAAGTTATTGGATGTAAAGATAGTGTTTCCCATTAGACACTCTACCTAGGTTACCAATTTGGTACCAATGAGATAGAAAAATGGTGAAATTAGATTATGCATAGACTTTAAAAACTTGAATATATCAACTAAAAAGTATAATTATCCTTTACCCTCCCTTGACCAAGTCATTCAAATTTTTAGTGGTTCTACTATGATGTCTTTTCTTGATGGTTTTTCATGTTATAACCAAGTAATTATAAACAAAGAGGACAAAATTAAGACTGCATTTACAACTAAGTGGGGCACTTTGGCCTAAAAAAGAATGCCTTTTGGACTAATAAATGTAGGAACAATTTTTCAAAGAGATATGAACCATTCTTTCCAAGTTCTCATAGGTAAGTGCATTATCATATATATGGATGATCTAACTATGTTTTCTAAAAATAGGGAAGACCATACTATGCACTTACAATAGATATTTGAACATTACAAAAGGTATGGATTTTCTCTTAATCCCAAGAAAATCATTTTTTGTATTACATAAGGTAAGTTACTAGGACATGTTATAACCAAGGATGGGATATCTATAGATCATGATAGAGTTAACGACATATCGAAAATAGAACCCCCTAATAGTAGAAAGGAATTAAAGTCTTTCTTTGGTAAAATCAATTTTGTGAGAAAGTTCATTTTTGGTTTTTATTTCTTTTTAAAATAAACTTAATGCCATGTTGAAGAAGGATTCCAAGGTCATATGGAATTAAGAGACAAGTAAATCCTTCTAGGACATTAAATAAGCAATAGTACAAGCATCAGTGTTGATAAGTCCTGATTTTAAAAAAGATTTCTATCTCTGTTCTTTTGCTTCTAATCATATAATATCTAATATTTTAGCTTAGGAAATAGATAAGTGTGATCAACATATTGCATTTATGAGAACTAATTTTAATAATGTTGAGTTAAACTATCATCTTATTGACAAACAAGCATTGGCTTTAGTTAAAGCAGTTAAAAAGTTTAGACATTACATTCTTAGGAATAAAGTACATGCAATATTGCTAGATCCTACCACCAAACTTATTCTTAGTCAATGTGAACTAGGAGAGAGAAGAGGTAAATGAATGTCTATTCTCTAAGAGTATGATCTTGAAATAAAAAATTTCCAAGTTGGTAAGATGTCAAGGGTTGATTCAAATGATTGCCAATACTAATACTAAAGTGAATGTCATGTAGGTGGACCAATAAAATTCTCAACCAAATAATTGGTATGATGAAATTATTAATCTTCTAATCAATGGTTCTTATCCTATAATATTGATTAGAGAGAAAATAAGAGATATGAGGCTCAAGGTAACACATTTCTTGATCAAATATGGGGTACCTTTTAGGAAGAATTATGAAGGCATATACTTAAGATGTGTCTTTAAAGAAGAAGCAACTAAGATCTTGAGTAATTTTCATGAAAATATTGGAAGTAGACACCTCTTTGGAAAGACAATAGCTTATAAGATCCTAAAGGTAGGTTATTATTGGCCAATAATATTCAAAGATGCACACAAACACACTGTAAAGTGTCATCAATGTTAGATTTTCAACACCAAGGTGCCAAGAGAAGCTATGACATTGAAGCCTATTATGATTGATAAACATTTTACTTAATGGGGATTGGAATTTGTAGGATTCATCAACCCTAATTTTTTATATGGACAAAAATATGTGCTTACTACTACTAATTATTGCACAATATAGATGGAGGTAGTGACAACTAAGTAATGTAGAACTAAAGATGTGATCAAATTCTTGGAAGAAAAAAATTGCACAAGATTTGGGACACTAGTATCTCTAGTCTTTGATAATGTATCAGCCTTTATATCCATTGAGATGATTTAGTGGGCTTATGATAACATCATAATTCTCAATTTTTCATCAAACCATTATCCTCAGGGCAATAGAGTTTCAAAATCAATAAATAAAAACATGATGAAGACTATTAAAAAAAATTTGGCTAAAAAACCAAGAACATGGAATAAATAACTTAAGTGTGCTCTATGAGTAGATAGAACTAGATTGAAGTAAGCACTAAAAACATTACCATTATGTTAGTATATGGTCGAGAGCCAGTATTCCCCATTACTCTCAAGCTACCAATTTAAAAGTTCATGCAAGAGTACATGAAAGAGGACCAAGAGCATGTTAATTCAAGGTTATTTGACATCATTCAAATAGAAGATGCAAGATAGGAAGCTTTTACAAATTTCAATAGACATCAAACCATAGTCAAGAGATAGTTTAGAAAACATACAAAGATTAAGTTGTTTAGGCATGGAGACCTAGTATTCATATGGGATAAAGCCTCATAACCAAAAAGAAAACATGGGAAATTTACTCCTTTGTGGATTGGTGCCTATCAAATTGCTAAAACATTAGGAGACAAGCTCAAAGACTTTCAGGGAGCAAAGTCCACATTGCCAACTAATGTTTGATACCTTAAGCACTACTTCTCTACTCTTCTACCACAAGTCTTCATGAAATAATTTTTAAGACTAGTTAGAGGTAGTGTAGGTAGTATTTGCTTTAGTTTCTTTTTTATTCACTGTTTGTAAATATGGCTTGTATATATTTGTTTACTTTCTTTTTCTTTTTCTTTTTGTTTGGTTTACTTGTGTGTTTGTTTTCTTTGTTTTGTTCCCTTCTTTCAATAAGTCTTCTCTAAGATAGTTTCAAGATCCAATCCATCCTAATTTCTCAAAAGGAAATTCTCATATTAGGAATGTAGGTATGACTCTTAAGCATTGGTTGATCATGGATTCTACAAATCAGAGCTTGATGTTGTAGTTTTGAGAAACTAGTAAGGATTGATATCTAGGTTAATTGTTACTTAAAATATTAAAGATTATTTTGATTTAAGTTTGATTCTAATAATAATTACATATGTTGAATGAAAGTTTAAATTATTAGAGAAAAGTCATGTTAGCACTTAAATAATATTATTTCCTGGGATGAATTTTATGACCAAGGATTATTTTTTGAAGATCAAACATTTGACAAAATTCCTAAAACTTGGTTAATTTTGGTTCCCAACTTTTGCTAAAAGTTAAATATACTTGAAAAATACAAAAAATAAGAGTTTTATTGAAAATTTGAAAACTTTCTAAGAAAAGGTGATTTTGGTAATTTACATTAGGGCTATTGATGCTTGGATGGTAGTGGAACAAGGCCTTGAGTGGAATCTAAGGTATCTCTATCATGGCTATGGATGCCTAGCTAGTAGCAGAGTAATGCCCAAGCCTTCCCTTATCTTGAAGCATGATTCTTAATGAATATATAAATGTGCTATAAGTTAGTGTTAATGATTAAAGTCATGAAATATAGAAGTTATTCTCTAAACCCCATGTCAATTAGTGAATGAATTGATCACACACACAACATGACTAAGTTTTGATGTTTGAGCCTAGTTTTGTATCCGTAAGACTTGTTTTAATTATGAATTGATCTTAATGATAGTACTTGATCATGTGAAATGAATAGTTTGGTTATTATTTCAAACCAAGAGTATTTGAGTTCTAACATATTGTTATGTTTCCTCAAAAGTCTCCATTTGTTGAGGTTAACATACCTCCATTTTTGAAAAATAAGGACCCTTATTCAAACTCTACAAATTTGTGCAATAAATTGAACATACTACATGATTAGATTGCATTATTTAAATATCATGCTTGATCTAGTTTATATTGGCATGTTAACATATTATCTTCATTTGACTTTATCTAATGTTTCTAAATTTTATTCTTATGTTTCCTATTGTAGGTTAATGGAGTTTCATTTAAATGAACATTGTTCAAGGTTTTTTTGATTTAATGATAAACTTAACCCTTTTTAATTAAGACTTTGGTATTTTTAGTTGATTAATTGAATCTATGTCTAATTAATGTTAAAAAACCTTAGTATAATTATTTTAAGCCTAACTTCCTTTTGAAATAAATTCAAATCTATGTGGGATCAAATTTATGTGGTGGAACTTTATTATGCCTTAGGCTTAGTTTAAATTTTATCCTAAAGTTCTAAACATGCTTATTAACATGATTAAAACCTTAGTCTAAAATTTTATGCTAAGTCTTTTATATCCTGAAACCTTACCTAGTCTATTTTATTATTTGAGGGGACTAATTAAATGTGAAGGAACTTTTATTATGTTTTAAACTTAGTTTAAATTTTATCCTAAAGTTCTAATAATTTTTATTAACATGACCAAAAAATTAGTATAAAATTTTATCCTAAGTTTTCTTTATGTTCTTGAGCCCTTTCTTTATTTATTTTCATTTACTACATGAATAAATTAACACAAAGATGCCATGTGGCAAGATCTCAGGAGCTCATAGCGAAGATCAATAATCCATGGACACAGTAGGAGTCGATAAGTCAAAAGAATTAATTGATAGAGCGCATTAATATTATAAAATCAAATATGAAATTGAGTAAGGGATCAAAGTATCAAAGGATTCTAATTTAAGATGTGAGAGTGACAAGTGTCATGATCTTGGAGGCAAATCAAAAATCCAATGGTGAATGAAGAGCGTATGAACATGAGAAGGAGAAGTGTCATAATATCAGAAAGTAATCATGAAAATCAATGGTCCATGTATGAGATTGTGTATAAAGGAGGGAATCAATGATCTACATTGATTTATATGTCTTGCAGATCAATGGTGTAAACAAAGGTGAAATTTTCCAAGGGCCCAGGCTAAATGTAGTAGTGACACATTTCATAACCATGATGAATTAGATACAAATCAATGGATAACATTCAAGCTTCCAGATCAAGATAAATGGTACAAAGTGTGTCAATAATTCAATGAGCCTAGATATAATGAGAGGTTGCTAGATGGTGAAAATACATTAAATGATGGAGTGTGTTTACAAGGTGTACAAAGAGCCTGTAAAGCTACCAAATGGCACACTCTTGGGAACTCAAATGGAAGATCAATAGCTTGTAATTAAGTCAAGGATGGGAAGACTTCTTAGCATATCAATAGTTTGAATTTATCAAGCTTTAATATTGAATAAGTTATAGACATGTGTCCATACGTGATAAATGGACATATTTTAAACAAATGAATAATGTGACATGGTGATGCCATATAAGTGAGACACATCAAATTGGAGATCTTGTAGACCTGACACATAAAATAAATAAATGTGTAATCTAAATTCAAAATCTAAGTTATGAATCTCATAGTTTAAACTTGATTGTGACCATTGAAGCTCTATGAAAACCTCCAAAAAACCCTAAAATGTATGAATTACCCCAATTTTCTCTATTTTCACTATAATTGAGTCGAGAGAAGGTTGAATTATTGTTTTCAATTGGATAATTTAGTCAAGATCATAGTAATGGTGACCCATAAGTATATTTCAAAGGAATATGTTGAGCTATATCTAACAATAGATGTAGAAGGTCATATGTTCAAGCACACCGAGTTCGTTGCTATTGCCTTGAACATAAGGGATAATAATTGGTCAAAAATATTCTGGATAATTGAAAAGCAGCCAACTATCACCAAGAGATAAGAGAAGAATCTCTCAATAAAGAGGCTAAACAATGACATTATAGAAATCCAGATGATTGGTCTACATTATGCGCTATGAAACTAGAGTTACTCTATTGCATTGATATTCTTGCTCCAATTTTTAAGGAAGACAAGATAGATAAGGGCATGTTAATTAATGAACATAATCATAGGAAAGTATATTACATATCTACTATTGAATTTGAGTATTATTATAAACTTCCCAATCCCCAAATTGACTTAGCTTATATTAACTCATGGGCCAAGGAGAAAAACATGATGGACACCCTAGGCATGTGGATAGAATTAGTAACCAAGTCTTTTTATACCTTAATAATAAAATCCTTATTAGTCAATTTAGACATATAATTAGGATGATAATGATAATTTTTAACATATTGTGTGGGTGTGCAACCACAACATATGTAGACCCATTATGGGTGCCCATAGTTTACTTCATTATTGAAAAGTGATATTTCACCATTAGGTGAGATAATTAGCATCTCCTTGAGTAAACAAATTTATGAAATCAAGCATAAGAAGAAGAAAGAGTTCTAAATGATGTCCTACCTCCTAGATGCCCTATGTGAAACTAAAAAAATCCCAAATTAGAGATAATGGTCTCTAAATGGCACTCAGACCATTGCTCATTATTATTCTAAGTTGTGCATCTATAAGTATAGGGATCACATTTAATTTATATGTGATTGTGTCTACCCATCACTGAGTGAGGACAAAACTGGCATTCCCATAGAGAGAGTTAGTGATTTAATCAATAAATATGTTGAATCCATGGGGGTATATGGTTATACCCTAATTGAACTATTATAAGGATTGAGGGAACTCAAAATTCTCCTCTTAATTTGCTATTCCATGTTCTTGATAAGCTATCAGATCAAGAGGTGGCCTACCAATAAATCCATGGTGTATATGGCCTTTGCAAAAACAAAATAAAGGGAATTACTCATAGCTTCCGAATGACAACTGGCAAGAATAAATTTAGATAGTGGGATAATATTAAGGAAAAATCAAATCATAGGTTATCTTTTAACCTATGGACGGATGATCATAGGCACTGGGACCCTTATTGGAAAGTGAAAGAGTATTTAAGGATCAAAGGTATTTTAAATGTAACTTATGAACATGAACCTAGTGCCTTTTATTTCATATACATTAAATAATATTCATACTTTGAAGTGACAAGACTATTAATGGAACATAACATAATACCTAAATCTAGATTATAAAGAGATCAGAAGGTGGATGATAGGTGTCAATTGGGCCCTAGGCAGTATCATCTCATAAGTGGTGAATATTCTAGACTTCCATTAGATAGTACACAAGTAGAGACAAATAAAACATAAGATTTAAGAGGAGAGGCTAGAGGAAAGAAATCCAAGTGATATTGCTTCTACTTCATTAGCTTTAGAACCTTCCAAGGTAGTAGAACATGAATTAAATCAAAAAGAGGTTCATATGATAGCCATAGATCCTCAAGAGTATATTAAGGATGCATTGAAGATGTTATGACATATATAGATTCAGATGAAGAAGAAAATAAAATTGTTGAGGAAACTAAGGATGATAAAAGGAAATATTTGGACTTAGTAGATATTGACCCTCCTAAGAGGAAAGCATAGAATACCCTTATTCCAAAATCTAAGAATCCCAAGGTGACCATAACTCCTCCCATGAAAGAAGTAAAATTTTTTAGTGAAGAGAACATATTATATGGTCCACCTATTATTGAGTGGTTATTGTATGAACCTAGATTGGAAAAGTTACCCACTTATCATCCATGGGATATGGTGAGATCCACTTATCATCCATGGGATATGGTGAGATCCACTATCATCTCTATGGAGAAAGAAATGAAACCATGGATAGTAGCTCTATAAGAAGAGGAGGTAAGAATATTGGATACTCTAAGCCATTCAAAAAACCAATCACAAATGGAGGTCCCAATACCACATGTGACCCAATCCTCAATTGGAGTGAAGTTTGATCAAGAGACTGCTAGCTTACAATGAGTGATAGAGAAATGGGTCATGATAGAAGGTGAAGAAATTGTGTATCAAAAAGTGGATCCATTGACTAGTTTGACTCAAAATCAAGGACAAAGGCTTGGTGAATATCTTATTTTTTAGGAAGATATTATTGAATTAGCTCAATCATAAACATAATAGTTATAAGATACTATTAAAGGGATAAATAAACAAAGAAGAATTTATAGGAGAAATATAGTTTGTCTCTTCCATGAAATATGATAAATAAGTTTGAGGTAACTATGTATGACCTATTCATCTCCTTGAAGCTAGTAAAATCCAAGTAGGATATGGTTAACAAACAAGGTACTTTGGCTTCAAGCTAAGTTTACCAATGGCAAAATTCAAGTAGAAAAGTGAAGGATTTGATCAATGTTTTAATAGAGGACCAAATTCTTG
The DNA here is from genome assembly GCA_037957365.1 of Torreya grandis. Classification (NCBI taxonomy): domain Eukaryota; kingdom Viridiplantae; phylum Streptophyta; class Pinopsida; order Cupressales; family Taxaceae; genus Torreya; species Torreya grandis. The sequence goes on along the minus strand of JARHVA010003423.1, from coordinate 1,503,619 downwards.
GGTTCAAAATAGTTATCTTGGCACACTTGAATATGGATGTGGACATATTGATAGAGAAGACTAGAGCTTTAAACAAATGGTCCAAGGGAATGGGTGATCTTTCTAGTGATCTCAAGCAATTGAAAAATACGATAATACATATATTGGGGATATTAATCAAAAATACAAAAATGCTTAGTCCTATGGGCTTGTTCTTAGATGAGGAGTTCAAACATAGAGATACTTAGTTCATGAAGGATTTGAAGAGTTAAAGCCAAGGTAAATCAAGGGTAAAAAACAAAAGGATCTTAGATATGATCCTATCTATAGAGGACAAGATAAGAAATATAAGAAGCATCAAGGAATATTTGGAAAGGGTTGATAATGACATAAAAGGCCTATAAGATCAAGATAAGGAACTTTTCATGGATATGACCATCAACCTTAGGCTTATTGATGAGAAACATAATGAAGCAATGAATACCCTATAGTAGAAACAAAGGACTAAAACAACAAGTGCTTCTCAAAGTCAAATTTGTTGAATTTAGCATATTATTTTGTAACTAAACATGTATATAATTATGAAAAAGGAATATTATTTTTATAAAAGCATGTGCATCTATAAATAACATTTCTTATAAGTTAGTCCATTTATAAAGTGTCTAGTTATAGAAGGTTGTAAAGGGATAACTATCCATGACACTTGTATAATTGTTATTTGATATGACTGACCAACATACCTCCTTAGTCTTATATAAAATGGGTATTTTAATTTGTAAAGGAGGGAGTTTTTGGAGAAAAAACTTTGTTTAAACTTTGTGCAATTAATACAAGCAAGGAATTATTCAAAGATTGTCTAGTATTTTTTTGTGTGTTTGTTATTATGGCTACTCTCTCAATTATCTATTTGGATGTCCAAATTTGAATTATTTTTATGGATTCTTGATGTGTTCATATGAATAAAGATTTGTCAATTTTTTCTTAAGATAAGTTTATTTAAATATTTTAAGTTCATTTCATTTTCCACACTTTCTTTACAGATGTGCTAATGTAGTTTGTTTATAAAATTAAATATTTAAAGTGAACATGATTTCTTATTTGCATTATTTCAATTTTTGTTAGACATTTTCTTGATATGTCGTAAGATTTATGCCTTTGAAATTTCATGTCATATATTCGTTTAGTTAATGATTTTATGAAATTTAATCTCTATCATAATATTTGGATTGAAAATCAGAACACCTTCTTTCTGCCCTACCCTTTTTTTTGCTCATTTTTTGAATAATTCAATGTAGTTTATCTTCCATTGTAAATATACATGATATATTAGACTTTATATCTTATGTTTTGATCATAATTCACTATAGTTAGTTTATATTATCTTTATAATTCACAAGATAGCTTTCAATCTGAGGTTTATTCCAACAACTAGTTTTAGTATCATTTTGTGAAAGAGTTATATTGTTTATCTCTATTCCAAAACACATATCAATAATATCACAACCAAATACTCATGAAATTGATTATTTTAATCCATAAATGAGAAGAGTGTTTCTCCACAATTTTTAAACCATGTGATACACTTTTACGCATCAACAACTTGTTAGCAACTGACTAACTTAGATGACTGGTTTAAGACACTTGAGGACTAGAAATTATACAAAAACCTTAGTGGACATAAAACATGATTCTTTACCTTATTCTTGCATCCATTTGATTACTATTTATAATTCAAATTTTAACTTCTAAACCATTTTCTTCACAAATGTTTTTGTAAATCAACATTTTATCTCTCCTATGGTTAACTCATACCACTTGAAGGTACTTGAGAGGGCCCACTATAATATCCAATATCTTACCTAAGCATACTAATCCATTATAGGTAATTATTGTCAACATCTTCATATTTAGGTCCTTATTAGGGTTCTAAGAGGATTTAAACCTATTTTCATTATTAATGATCATTCATAAAACATAGACCCTCAATCCAAAAACTAATCCCTTGAATTTTGAGGTAGGATCCTTCCCCATCTACCATTAATATCTTAGGTTCCCATGTAAAATTTTGATTAGCTAATAAGCACAAAAAATCCTTCTCAATTTGAGAACCCTTCACTCTGATCACTTGAGAGACCTCAAAATAACTTTTCATGCCTAGTGCTTCAAAATATGACCTCAAACTGCATGAATAAACTTAAAATAACATACCTCACCTCTAAAAATTATTATAGGATCTCAACCACCTTGAAATCTGATCATGACTCCTCATTAGGCCTCTCTCTCTCTCTCTCTCTCTCTCTCTCTCTCTCTCTCTAGACCTTGACTTATAAACCACATTAGGCCTTAAAACTGACTTTCATGACTATTTCCATGTGATCTCCACCTCAATCACATATTGAATCAACATCTCTGATACTTAAAAATGACCATACATCCTTCACATGTCTTAACAATAGATCATGATACCTCATTAGGTTAGGTAGGGTCTAGAAATGGTCTAGTTATAGACTTGATCTGAAGGTCCTACCCCTATAGGCTCACCTTGAAACTCTCATAAGTGATCAAAAGACTTACATGCATGCTACATCAACCTCATACAACCACTCATGCCTATGTGTACTCATTTCATCAAGCCATCATGTTCATACCTTCTCACAAGGTCTCATTATGCCATGACTAGGCTTAGGCTACTCAAAGACCTGTACCTTTATGCAACCATAAGTCATTAGTTTCCATCAATGCCCCTTATCATATCAACATAATTACAACTAGGCACATTCTCTCAATAACATCAACCTCATGCAAGATGCATCTTTGACATCAATGACAATCCTCAACAATCTCCCCCTTTATCATTGATGGAAAACATTATTAGAAAAATTCTCTCAATAATAAACTTATCTCTCACTCTAAACCTTCTCCCCATTTTACATAAATTATAAAGCAATTCATACAATTCCTTGGATCACACTCCTTGCAACAAAACACTCAACATATAGTATTATGAGTTTTATGATTCCTCATATAAACATGATCCTCTTATCTACATTCATAATTTATTGGAACTACTCACCTAATATTGGAGTTAATAAAACACCTAATTAGTTCCCCCTATGTACTTGGCTTCCTCAATGATTTCTAAGTTCAATAATTACACCTAATTCATATCTTAGGTGTTCAAATGTTGCCTTTGGAAGTGGTTTGGTTAAAATGTCTACAATCTGATCCTATGTAGAAACATATCCAAGTCTAACACTTTTTTCACTTACCTACTCTCTTAGAAAATGATAATGGGAATTAACTTAGTCCTTGAGTGCATGATAGTTTCTTTGAGACACATATAACTTGTATTATATATAGGGTTAGGACCATCATACTCCACCTTGTAGTCTTTTAATATCTATCTCATCCATATGATCTATTTGTAACATGAAGTTATTGCAATATACTCAGCCTCATAAGTGGATAATGATATTGATGGTTTCTTCTTACTTATCCATGAAACTATACATCTACCTAAGAAGAAATCTCCTCCACTAGTACTCTTCCTACCATCTAGGCTTGATACCTAGTATGAATCTTTATAGGTTGTCAAATTTAACTCTTTGCTCCATGGATACCATAACCCAAACTCCATGGTCCCCTGAGATACCTATGTATAATTTTGACTACTTGAAAATTATTTTATTTTGGATCTACTTGAAACCTTCCCACAAGACCTATTGTTTACATAATTTTAGGTCTAGAAGCAGTGGTGTATATAAAAATTCTAATCATTGACCTATATGATGTTTGATTCACCTTTGGAGACTCATCTTCCTTGCTCAACTTACACCCTATGATCATAAGTGTACTAACTATCTTGAAATCTTCTATCTCAAACTTATTAAACATCTCTCTTATGTACTTGGATTTTGAATGAATATACCTTTTTTAGATTGAGTGATTTATAATTCAAGAAATAATGATAGTTCTCGTAGCATCGACATTTCAAACTCTTTCTTCATCACTTTTGTAAAGGCCTTGGTCATGTTCTCATTATTTCCATCAAATATGATGTCATCCAAATAAATAAATAATATCAAATTATGGTCATCCTTAGTATTTATGTATAGATTACTATCTATAACTCCTATTTTGAATCCTTGATCCAATAAAGATCATTCCAACCTAGTATATGAAGCTCTAGGAGCTTGCTTTAGACCATAAATAACATTTTTCAATATGTAAACATAGTCCTTGTCACTTGATAGTGAGAAACCCATAGGTTTATCTATATACACCTCCTCTTCCAAATTCCCATTAAAAAAGGTAGATCTAATGACCATCTAGTATACCTTGGACATTTTGAATCCTACATATGCTAGAAACAATCTGATGGCCTCCAATATTTCTACTGGTGCAAAGGTATCCTCAAAGTCTACCCCTTCAACTTTTTCATATCTCTTACATAAAATTCTATCCTTGTTCCTAGTGACTTCTCCATATTCATTCAACTTATATCTAAACACCCATTTTGTGTCAATGACATTATTATCTTTAGGCCTAAGAACTAGTTCCCAAGTATCATTTTTACCTATTTGGTCTAACTCCTCATTCATAACACCTATCTAAAATTTGTCTCTACTTGATTCTATAAGATTATAAGGTTAAATATTAGACAATAGAGAAACATTATCTTGATTTAGATTACTTACTACTATTTTCCTTGTTTGCATACATGCATTCTTGTTGCAAATGATTTGAGATTCAATGTTATCTCTTTGAATCTTTATTGAGGGGTCATTTGATTATTATATCTCCTCAACTTATTATTATTCCTCATTAACCTCTATAGTTTACTCTTCAATATGGAAGTCCAAATTCTCTAAAATATCTTTTGACTAAGTATGATTTCCTTGTCTCATCAATCTTCACATTGGTGCTTTCCACTATCTTTTGTAATCTTGTTATAATATATATATATATATATATATATATATATATATATATATATATATATATATAAGTTGAGCTCATTGATGAGTATCCTAACAATATACCTTTATTAGATATAGAATCAAACTTTCCTAGGTTTTTATCATCTCTTTTGATGAAATATTTTCTCCCAAACACTCTTAAGTGTTACACATTAGTAGTTCTACATTTCCATAGTTCATAAGTAGTATTGTTTCCATTATTCCTTATCTATGCCCTATTCAAAATGTATATTACAGTGCTTACTTCCTCTCTTCAATATCCATCAAGTAATATAGACTCATTTAACATAGTTCTTATCATTTATTGAACTATCCTATTATTGTTTTCCCCTACCCCATTCTTCTAAGGTGTCCTAGTTACTGAGAATTGTCTCCTTATTCCATGAACCTCACATAATTCATCAAACTCATTAGACCAAAACTCTATCAGATCTTAGGCACTTGATCTTCCCATTATTTTAATTATTAATAAGGTCCTTGAGTGCCTTGAACTTGTCAAGAGATTATGATTTTTCTTTCAAGAATGCTAGCCATCTATGAGTAACATGAATTATTTATCTCCTTAAATGCTTTGAATTATTATAGGTCCATAGAGATCAGTGTGTATTAACTCCAAGGGTCTTATAGTAGATTACTCCTTAGACTTGAACCTTATTCTAGTCTACTTACCATGTTGACATGCCTTGCATTTGTAGGTTTGGTGATCTTAGGCATGTTTTTCATAGAGTTATTAGTGATTATATTTACCATATTATGAAATTTTAGGTGATTTAACCTTTTGTTCCATAGCCAATTTTCATCCATATTGATCATAAAACATATCTCCTTCTTGATCTCATTCAAGACATAAATTGTTGTCAGTCCTCTTAACATTGGTAATTAGTCTTCCTAATTTTGCTCTTATAATCTCACACCATATATCATGAAAGGTTCGTGTGTGTCCTTGATTTTACATTTGACTTACACTAAGTAGGTTTTGTTTCCCAAACTCAAGATATCCTTGCTGACTATATTGGCAGTTGTGTTGTCTCCAAATATCACTATTGTTTCATAATTATTCTTTAATGAGATAAAATTATTTTTGTGTCCTATCATGTGGCTTGAGAAATTTATTTATATATAACATTTCATGCCTTCATCTTGAATGTGAAAGGCAGTCTAAGATAGAATATACTTATATTTAATATTATGTTCCTCCTCAAAAAATAATCCATCATAATTTTTGGGCTTAATATGATCTTTCCTAAGTTTTCTAATCTTCCACACCAATATTTGAAACTTATCATGTAATCTAGAATCTCTATATACCTTGTTAAGTTATCTTAACTGATTACTCCATCTCCCATAGTCCCATGAGAACTCATCCCTTGAGTCCATTCTATAGTCACTTGATATATGACCAAAGATATGAAAAGAAAAACAACCTTTGGAAGAATTGGAATACCTCATTGAATTGGGCTGCATGATTGGTCTCTTTATGTTGAATTTCATGTTGGTTCTCTTAAATTTTTTATGGATTCTCAAGCTCTTTATCAAACTTAATCATCTTTTTTATGAACTGCTCATGCTCAACCTTCAAAGAATCTAGCTTTGTCTTCAACTGATTATACTCAAATTATTTTGATTTGAAATTTTTATTGACACATTCTAACTGGTTCTTGAGATCCTTGATGATGTTCTCATCCCTTTTTCCTTCTTTGACCAAGTAAATCTTTAAGGTACAAGTCTATTCCTTAAGATCCTTAACCATAGATCTCAAATCATGCTTCATCTTATTTTTATGATTCAATCATCTAGGGAACATATGATATTAGTTTCAAAGTCTACTTTATATTCTACTTATTCACTATAATAGTAGACTTATTCATCATACATGTTGTCTTCTTAGTAACTAGACATCTTGTGCTTCTTAGGATCACCCTCAAGCTGTTAGTCCTGATTTAAAAGGACCAAATGCTGATACCAAATGTTAGAAGAATAATAAATGAGGTGTGAACAATTGAATTTAAAACATTCATTCAATTCCTCTTAATCATATGTATGAACCATTCATATAAACATGAACATATAGTAAGGCATATGCAACCATACAAGGTCATGAAACAAGATAATATATTACATTTATGGGAAACCCTCAAGGGGAATAAAAATAGTATATATATATATATATATATATATATATATATATATATATATATATATATATATATATATATATATATATATATATATATATACAAAAACTAATCTTTAGTGAATCACCAAATCCACATGGATCACTAACCCCAACTAGTCAAGCACCCACTCAACTAGGCTTTAACAAGTACCAACCTAGAACGAGGCACAAACCCCCTAGATTAATTGACACCAAATCAACAACTTGAAACTTTTGATCACTTTAATAAAAAAAATTATTAAAAAACATATGATTATCACCTTATTTATCTCTTCTCACTCTTTTATCCCTCTCAAACTGCCTTCTAAGCTTCTTCACTCAACTAATTCTCTTCAAGATAGATTAGGTAAAATGACCTTGATATTAATCTATATAACCCATGTTATATCTTCATAAAAATTAAAAAAACACCTATGATGGTCTATAATACCTCATTAAACTCTTCAATGTGTTATTTCCTTCACTTACACTCTCAAAATATTTAACTAGCTAATTAGGCCTATTAGGCCTTGTTCTTATACAATCATCTAGCTATCACACCTCTTGGTAGGCCACACAAATTTGAAAGCATGGATTAAAATTAAAATAATTATTATAACACGTTTCATACATTAATAAATCATTAAAATATGTATTCACAACTTAAAATACCAAAACCTCTTTTAGGCCTTAAGGAGAGCTAATTCAATTAGGCCTTCATTAGTACATGTAACCCTTTGATCTCCGTGGAACAATTTAAAACTCCAAAAATTGTAGGGAAACTTAATATAAAAATAAAATATACTCCCAATAATTTATTATATACTCAAAAACACATTTTTAAAAAAATCACTACTTGAAACCGCTCATTAGCAATATTCACATTAGGCCTTTAAACACACATAAAAGTTTGTCTTGAACAACTGAAGATAACACATCATTTACCCAAAAAAACATGATAATAAATAATATATAATGAAAAATAATGAACTTGAAAATATCACCATATTCATTATATATTTCAATTAGGGCATAAATCCTCAAAAACACCTCTGTCTCTCACTCAAAACTGTCAATTTTCTCAAAGACCAATCATGGTGATTCAGACCTCCAACACCTGTATAGACATATTAAATGACTTATGATGAATTTAGATTATATTTTAATATAATTATGCAATTATTACATTAAATATAATATGTTCAAGTGGAAAATATTGGTCTTGTATACTAATCTCATGACCTTATATCTCACTATCTTATCTGAACCAGACAAATCAACTTGTGAGCAACTTTTTCACTATACTCACTAACCTCCAAAACTTATAAAACACATTAAAATGTCTTAAAAGTATTTAAAAAAATATTTGTGTAATTTATTTCATCATATTACCATGAAAACACATTCCTAATCATTTTCTCACTACTACCTAGGTTTTTCACTGTTTACACCATTAGGCCTATTAGCAACTGACAAACTTGGATGACCAGTTTAACACACTTGAGGAATAGAAAAAATATATATATATATATATAAATTTATGGAAATATAAAATGAGTCTTTACCTTATTCATCCATCCATTTTATTACTATTTCTAATTAAACTTTTGAATTTTACAACTTCTTAAAAAATAAGCCTATAACTCAACATTTTATCTCTCCTTTCTCTAACCAATACCACCTGAAGGTACTTGGGAGAGTCCAATAAAAGATACAATAGATTAAATGAGAATAAAAATCAATTTTATGTAATTTTTTTCAACATCCTTATTATGGTTCTATTAGGTTTTGAACCCGTATCCATTCTTAAGGATCATTCACAAAGCATAGCCCTTCAATCCAAAAACTAATGCATATAGTTTTTAACTAGGACCCTTAACCATCTAAAATGAATATATTAGCTTCAAATTAGAAGTTTTTATGAGATAATGAGAACATTAAAATCCTTCTTGGGTTGATAAACCTTCATTTTGAGCACTCAAGAGACCTCAAAACCACTTTTCATGCCTTATCCTCCAAATTATGACCTCAAACTACATGAATAAACTTGAAAGAACATACCTCACATATTAAAATGATTATATGAGATAAAACATCTTGAAATATTATAATGACCCATAATTATGCCACAATCTCTCTCTTTGCTCTCTAAAACTTAACCTGCAAACTACATTAGGCCTTAAAATTAACTTTCATGCGTCTTTCCATGTGCTCTCTACCTTACATACTCAAGAAACCTATCTCATGCTTAAACACTACCACAAATCCTTCACATTTATTAAAAATAGATCATGATAACTAATTGGGATAGGTAGGGTATAAAAGTGGTCTAGTTGTAGACTTGATCTGAAGGTCCTACCCCTATAGGCTCACCCTGAGACTCTCATGAGTTCTCTAATGCCTCACATTCATGCTCAAAAAACCTCATACAACCACTCATGCCTATTTTAACTCATCTCACAAATACACCATGATCATAACTTCTTGTAAGGTCTCTTTATGCTATAAATAAGCTTAGGCTACTCAAATACCTATACCTTTATGGAACCATAAGGCATTGATTGACTTCAAATTCTCTTTTATGACAACATTCCATCAATTCCCCTTGTCATATAAACATATTTAAAACAAGGCACATTCTCTTAATAACATAAACCTCATTCATGATGAATCTTTGACATCAATGACAATCCTCAATAGAAATTATTAATATATTGTGACCATGTTACCCAAGGGATTCACTCTAGAAATAACTAGCCTAAGCTTAACACTTGACGGTTTTATATGAAATTTTATAATAAAAAATATATGAATATGTTTCATTACATCAAAATCATTTGATAATTAAATTAAACCCATGGATTTACTTATATTATTATAATTTAAACTCATTAAGCTTTCTAATTATTTGTACTGATATATATGCTTCAATACACTAACAAAAAAATTGTAATACATTTTGTGAAATTTTAGGCCCATTAAAAATTTTAAAATAGTGAATTCAATGAAAAATATGATATATTTCCATTCTTATATCTTCCCATATATATAATTCAATCATTGACACAAGAATCATACTTTTTAAGTCAATCCATAAGATTGAAGACATATTTTTCATATCTATCTATATTTGGAAGCACACTAGCTTGTGGAATTAATTCATATTAATAATGCACTCAAATTTAAATTATTATTATTTTACCAATACATAAAAGTATGTAAAATAAAATGTATGCATTTATATCAAACTAAACAATTTGTTTTCATTGAAACAAAATAAATAAATTAGTGTAATTGACATGCCTCAAAAACATGGTAACACTTGTCTTAGTGAATTCATACTTTTATTTCAAGTCCAAGAGTTTTAAAATATTATGAAATAAATATGACCTGTATGGTCTTAATTTAAATAATGGAGTGTTTTCATCTACTTTTATACCTAATATACATTTTATCATTGAAAAAAAGTTCATCTGCCATATTACCTTCATCATGATTTTATCTATTGCTCTTCTTTCTCAAAATAAATTTTATTTACTTTATAATTAATAATGTCATCATATTGTATAATTAAACAATTTTTAAACATGTCATCCATATGATCCTATGCTTTATTTTCTAACTTTGGTTGAATTATAATATGATTCAAATGATAAATTTAAACCTTATGATTTTTTTTTATATTTCTTCCACTAATAAAAAACACCCTTTTTTATAATATTCTATTACATCTTCTTTTGATATTGTTTTAGTATAAAATGTTAGTAAAGTGAACCTGGTGTATCCCTCTTATAAAAATTTAAATATTTCCAACTTAGGTAAGTGTACATTCACTACCACATAGATCCAATATCAATGCTACATTATTAACCTTGCATGTATCCAAAAAAATCCATAGAAGATATATTTAGTCCAAAATTGAAAAATTTTGTGCAAGCTCACAGAGTTGAGGAGTTTGATTGTACTTGAAAACTTATGTTTCATGTATTTATTTGGATTTTTACATATAAAATGACATCTTAGTGAGATCACGTGTGTCAAAGCTACATTCCACTAGACATCCACATAATAATGTGCATTTGAAGATTTAATTAAGAACCTTTGTGCATTACCTGTATCATGAAAAATTAACACTTTTAACCCTTTTAAGATGATACAAATGCATATAAAATTAAATTTGATGAATTAATCACACAACATGGACATTTAATTTCTATCATTTGAACACATTCAATTACAAACTTATACACTACTAAACCTTAAAAAAGAGTTATATAATGTATTTCATTTATTCAATACATGACATCACTCACTAGTACATTTGGTGTGATTCATGCCTTAATTTTAGTTGAACTTTCACCAAAAATATATGGGTTTGATATTTTTGCACCAAAATTTCCAAAACAATGCATTGATTTTTAAGGTACAAACCCAACACATAATTAACATCATTTAAACATATTAAATTAAAGACTACTACACCTATAAAAATGAGTTGTATAAAATAGTTCAATTATTCAATACATGACAACACTCAGTAGTACCATTAGTGTGATTCATACCTAAATTTGAGTTAAACTTGCACCAAAAATAGATTGGATTTGGTATCTTTTGCACCAAAATTTCCAAAAAAATATGTTGATTTTTAAGGTACAAACCCAATTCGTAGTTAACATGACTATACATTTTTACTATGCTTAATTTGCATTGGGGTTGCATCAAAATTTTACATATTTTTGGTGTTGGATTTATGCTATAAATTAGAAAATGTTAAAAAATAATAATATATGAAATTATTATATATTTTATTATTTTTTTTTTTTCAATTATATTATATTATATTTATATATTATATTATTATTTGAATATACTGGGTGTATTTATATATATGAATTATTATGAATTTGAACATTTAGAATTTTTTGTTTTAAATTTTATCAAAAAATTGATATAGTTATATGCAAAACACATTATTTGTAACAAAAAATATATTTGTAAATTATAATAGTGACATATATATATATATATATATATATAATATTGTATGATTTTTTATGGAGTAAAATTAATATAATATCCCTTACAAATGTAAAAAAATATAGATAATTTATTATTAATCATAATAATCATCCTCATCATCTTCCATATAATCATTATGGATATAGAACATGTATAATGAGGCATCCTCATCATTTCTATAATTAGTATCCTCATCATCCTCCTCCTCAATATCAATACCATGAACTAAGATAGTGCATCTGTCCATGTGAAAATTAAACATAATTTAATTACCATATAAGTGTTTAAGGTTACAATTTACATAACTAGAAAAACTAAAAGACATATAGTAAATTTTTTACCGACATAGACATAATTCCAAGCACACATGTTAGATTATTTTATATTCCGTTCTGAATATTTAAACTATTATTTCACATATTTGATGGTTCTACAATCATTTATTGCTCATAAAACAAAATTTATGTCATAAAATGATATTTTATATTTTATATAAAATAACATACAAACTGATGTAAAAAAATTTATGAAAAACTTACAAACTTATATGTTGTATTTTTCACTCATTTTACTCAATAAATGAGTCACTAGAATTGCCTTAGCCACTCTTTATTCTTGGGATTTGTTGTGTGTACTCATGATCCTTGCATTGATTATAATACATGCAAAACATAAAACTAGTATAGTATAAAAAATTCAAGAAAAACCACATCTCATTAAATTTGTTAACTTATTTGCACCCTCCTTTATATACTTTCAATTCAATCATTGAAAAACCTTAACCAACCAATAATATTCACATAAGTATTCTCATATCTATATCTACATTTACCCAATATGTAAATTGTAAATTACATTTGAAAAAAGTATTAGAAGCCAATAAAATAAATTACTATTATTATTATTATTATTATATATTTGGCAGCCTTACCTTCATATTCCTCTTCATCTCCTTAAGTGTAGTTTTTTCATACTCTCTAATTCATTTTATTATTATAATAGGCTTTGTTGAGTTTGTCTTCAGTTGTTTTCATAAGACATTATTTTTCCTCCAAAAACTAATTTTAGGAAAGATGGATAAATTCACAAAATATAATTTTTCAAAGCATTAATAATTTTATTTTAAAATACCTGATATCAAATAAATCAAATGATAAATATATTTTAAATAAATTATAAAACTAAAAAAAAATTAATATTAAAAAGCTTAAATAATATAACTATAAATATTTTAATAACTTAAATTCAAATACTTACTCACCTTCAACATCCTCTAATATTCACATATAAGTTCACTTTTATACTCCTAGACACTTGGTGTGTATAATCATATAATGTTAGATGAGAGAGATGATCGTATATAGAGTGCGGTAGGGCCTCTTCATCCATTTTTAATCTAAGTTGGAAAACACCATCAATTCTAGAAAAGGAAGCTTCCACATGTTTATTTTGAATAACTTTCTCCATATGATGGAAGGTTCATGTTATTGTTGTGATACTCAATTTTGGGTGATCATGAGGCAAAAATGGCATGAACCTAAGATAAAATTAAATTTTATAAAACAAGTAATTTAAATTATTCAATTTAAAAAATTAAACTAAAAAGTATACCTCTAAATTGGGTCCCTAGTAGTAGAGTTAAAACATTGGCTAAACCCACCCTCATCCTCCCTAAAGTCCATCTCACTATTGGGCCTATTATGAAAAACCCCAAAATAAAATAATCTTAGATATTATTTAAATTATTATATTTCAAAGACAAAACTAAAACATTATGCCTCCATGTTGAGACTCTTGTAACATAGGAAGGATGTTGACTCATCTGAACATCATTTGTTCATGGTTCCATATAACTTGTGGATATATTATAAAAAAACCAAAAATAACATAACATTACAATTAATTTTAATAATTCAACTAAAAATTGAGAATTACACCTCTACATTAGGTTACTATTAACAAAGGAAAAATTTTGACTCATCCCAACCACATTATTTCATGGGTCCATATAATTAGCGAACATGTTATAAAAAACCCTAAAATAAAAAAATATTAAAATTAATTGAAAAAATCAATTAAAAGAAATAAAAATATGAATTATACCTCTATTTTGGGTCCCTAGTAGTGACTTGAAAGGACATAGACTCTACCTAGTGCCTTCACTCATTTGATCAATACCTAATAATTATGTTAATAACTTATAGTGTAATTCAAAATAAAAATGATATATAAAAATAATAAAAAATGAATGTTTGAAAATTTGTGTACCAATGGTAATAATTTTTAGATGCTTGAGGGGTGTAGTAATCATCACTAATATCACATTGTGAAATCACACACATGTTGGACCTGCCACATCCCACACTATGCAATGCCCTCCTAATGATATTTCCACATGATGGAATACTAGCTACTACACATGTTTGATATTTAAAACATTCATTTATCTTGTAAAACATTAAAAAATAGTCTTATTTATTATTTATAATTTTTATCCTATTTACACAATTAATTTTTCATTTTATTGTATTCAAATAATATTTTATTCTTTATTGTTAATTCTATTATAGACAATGAGTAAGAATGAAAAATCAAACTAAAATTAGGAAAAGATAAAATTGGGAATTCATCAAATAATTTACATGAAACCTATAAAATAAGAGGAAACTAATTTAAACTTTCTTTCAAATAATTTGAATGCAACCTAGAAAATTAATAGAGATGAAACTAAACTAGGAATTTTATCAAACAATTTACATGCAACCTAAAAAATAAAAGAGATGTAAAATAAAATTTAAAATTATAGGAAAATGAGGTGACCATAAAGGTTTCATAAGGTTTTAAAAAGTTTTTTTGATAGTTTTTGGTAGGGGTTTTTTAGGGGTTTAATAGGTTTTTAATTTTTTTTTTTTTAGGGTTCTACAAGTTTATTTCATGGTTTTTACTAGAATGTATTTGCAGGTTTATACCATGTGTTTTTCCTAAAATTATTTTATAGGAATTACATAATAATAAATTAAAATTTATTATATAAAAAATATACATAACTTTAAACTTTGCTTTAATATGGGTGACACATATTCTCTCTTCTTATTTTTTCCCCTCTACTTCTTCACCTTGTCCTTAATTTCCCCCAAGACTCTAATGGTGTATATACATATTTTATTTAATCTTTGTTTTCCATTTTTTATCCCTCTTTGATTTCATATTATCCCCCCTCTTTTTTTTATCCATTTCCCAACTCTTTCTTAATGGTTTATTTTCATTTATCCCCTCTCAATGTATGGCATACCTTTCTCTAATTTTTTTGTCTCTTTAATTTTAATATCATAGAAAATAAAAATAGACCATAACACTTCAATTTTTTCAATTCATGTTTTTTTCCATGAAAATCCAATGCAAATTACATCATTATGTTATGAATTGTTTGCACCACATTTGTTTCAAAAACTAGCAATGTTTTTAAAAATAAGCCAAACTTATTTGAAACACTATACACATGAAATATAGTAACGACTAAATCATGGGTAACCATCAAAATTTAATTTTTTCAATTCATGTTTTTTCCATGCAAATATAACATAACTTACATAATTATGCTGTGCCAAGTTTACAGCCCATTTGTTTCAAAAACTAGCAATGCTTTTTAAACTAGAAGGTAATTGCTAACCCAACCCAATTTGAAACACTGTACACATGAAATTTAGTACTGACTAAATCATGGATAAGGAAATAATAATTCACTTAAATACAAATCCAAATTAGTTCTTTTATAAAAACATAGAGTTGAATAATGTGAGACACATGAAGTGGATGAATTTTTCTTAATATTTCTATTTGGTGATCAAGAATAAGAATGGAACATAAAAAAAGGCAATAGTCTACTTCAATATTCCTCTAACTCAATAACCCAACATGATATTTGACATGCACACCAAAAATTCCCTAATTGAACATCCATTTACTTGTTAGATCAATAATTTTCAAAGGCATATACTTTCCTTTCCAAGATGAACATGATAATGAGTACCACATGTTTGATAAAATTATGTATAAGTTTATAAATATTTGTGTGCCTAATGGCATACCTAGCTACCTAAATAGTAAAGAGATACACCATACCAATATGACAAGATTATATTTTATTATAAAAATAATTGGACATATACAATAATTCTTTTTTTGAACTCACATACATACTAACATTGAGAGCCAAATCAATTCAAATATTATTTTTTCTATTACCAAACCCATGAATATGAATATGTCAATCTATTTACATTTTTTAGTTCCCTCTAAGATGAGAATCCATCAGTATGTATTTCATGACTGCAATATATATATATATATATATATATATATATATATATATATATATATATATAATTAAACACCATAATTACTATATGTTTATTTTAGTTGATAGATTTTTAGAGATGGCTATCATGTTTTCTTACAAGAAGAGCATCAACAAAATAAATCGTGTTCTCATTATTAAATCATGTTTGGGTCCAGTTTAGACTACCAACATCTAGAGTATATGATTGCAACATGTGGTATGACAATTAATTATAACATGATTTTTGGTAGATGATGGATACATAATTGGACCAATCTAAGACCTTTCATCCTTAGAGAGATATAAAACCAAAATTTGTTAAGTTTACACTTTTTTTATCTTTTACACTTAAAAAATATTCTACACCCATGCACATGGGATGAGAATTTTATTTACATAAAACATGCCTAAAACATATCTCAACATATTTTTAAGGGGCATGGTCTACTTTACACATGTTTTGGGTTGTAACTAGTTATAGAGTCATATACATAGGAAAATATATTCAATAAAGCATAAAATCTTGTGTAAAACATTAAAAATGTATAGAAGATACTCTTTTACTAATAGAATATTTAAAATGTATGCCATGATGCATATTTCACACATTATGAATTCAAGGTAGGATATTAGTTATAGATTCATATTAATAAGAATTTCATTAAGGGTTCTCATAGGAAGTTAAAACCTATGTGTTATGGTCCTTACACCATATTGTGTGTAGCTATATATAATGCATTTGTTCTTTAACTACCAAAATATTTGGGTCTTAATCCAATAGTCAATTTTGAATTCATTAATTCATATTTCAACCTTAATTACAAAAATATCAAATTAATGAACTCATATGTTTAATTCATACCCACAAAGGCATGTATTAATTTTAAATAAAGTTCAAGGCAAGGCAACACACTAAATATATTAATTTGTTCATTTTAAACTATTTAAATGGTTACAAACTCACTTTCACATGTACATATGTAAAGTTTCAAAAAATGACCATTTTAATTTGAATAAATTTAAAAACATAATGTGCTAGTTATTTAAGCTCTTTTTAACAATACCATCCAGTTAGAAAGAAAACCTTTGTTTGATTAAAATGGTTATCAAAATAGAGGTAAATTGAAGCCAAAAAATCATTAAGGTGAGGGCTTAAATACTTTTATAAATAGGATTAAAAACTTTGCTAAAGAAACCATATGGCTAAATGATATAGGAAAACTAAAAAGTAGGGGTTGAGTGACTCAGAAAAATTGATTCAAAATGAGGAGGTACAAAAAATGAGATTATAGTTGAAACACAAATTAGATTAGTCATTTCCTATGTTAGTCACACTTAATTAACCTAATAATCACTATAATGCTCACCATATCAAGATTTGGGGTTGTTAGTAAATGATTGAGAATAACACTTCACAAACATTTTTATAAGTTCTAGCTATGACTTATGTGTATTACTCAATTGTTATTTTAAATGGATAATAAAAATGTAATGGTGAGTGTCCACTAAATTTATGAATATTAAAGGATTAATCATTAAGGATATATAAATTTATTTAGTTTTCACTTTAGAAAATTGTTAAGGAAGGAGTGCTAGTTTACTGAAGAATAGGAAAATTGAATTTATCTTTTTTAAATGTATCCCTAGCCTGTATACCATAAGGAATGTATTTATAATGATATATAATAAATTATTATTATGTAAATTTTAAATGTATCAGATATATACATCTTTCTCAAGTCTCATTATATCACAAGTCTATTGTATATGTTGTGTTTATATTTAAATTTCATACTAGACTTAAGTACCTTGCATCTAAGTATTTCTCATAACATATTACCTTGTAATTATGGATAAGTTATGTTAGATTATAGATATATCATGTGATGATGAGGAGTTTATAATAACTACTAATAATATTTTTTCCATTTAATGGTCTTGAAAAGATATAATATGATTTCTTGGTCAAAAATACACTAAGAGATAGATGCATGAGAAGACAAACAAGTTTTCTAAGGAAAATAAGTTTTATTAGAGATCCCTACATAGGAAATTATCTTAAGTATCTATGTTTAGATATATATAAAGTATTTATGTGTGATATTCCTAAATTTATAGCAGCATGGTTATCAATTTTGGAGCACTAATATTTTTGGATCTCACATAATAGATAGTTTTAAGTGGACATAGGAGATATTAGAAAATTTATGACAATTGGGTATTGAATAGAAATGTGAAATTGAGTATTTTTTGGATAGTACTATTGATGGGTGCATAGGTAAATTTTTTTTTCAAGGATAGTTTCATTTGATATCTATTATGTTTTTTTAGAGGCATAATAAGAAAAATCATTAAAAACTTGTTATGGTCATAAATATATTGGTCGTGGTAAGGAATATGGTGTCAATATTGACTGACATGGAGTAGTTAGGTAAGATAATATGGGTATGTGATATAATGAAAGGTGAATTAAGGGTAGGTGAACTATTGTGATTGGATATAAGATGAATCCCATAAAAATAAATCTAGTAAATTAAAATAAAAATGTAAAGGAAATAATATGACTTGGATTTATCAAGATTTAAGACAATATAAGAGATGGGAAAACATATCAATGTTGATATTTTTTTATAAATAAACATACAAGTATAATTTTAATAAGGATATCATAAGAATTGATTTGTGTAGATACTAAATCCTAGTTTTAAGTACTTGATAATGACAAGCTTGATACACATTTACCACACATGACTTGCATACACAAATATGGTCATAACCTACCATTCTCTCATACCTACATGCTACCTTATTATTTTGACCCTTTATTTATACTATAATCCACCTATAGGAAACTAATTGTTTATTTCAATCTTGGTTATTATCCTACACATAAATATCAAGACTTTTAATTTAGTTCACTTTTACATGGGTTAGTAACATCAAATTGGGTTAGTATTGTCAATCAATATTCAGATGAGCCTAATGATAATAACTCATTCCTTGTAAAATATTTATGTAATATATACCCATGTACCTATCTTTGTGGTGGTAAAAATATACCAAATTATACTCGCATATATAAAAATCAATGCCTCACTTTATGAAGGACTTGGAACTTATGTAGTGCACATCTATACACTATTATGCATTAAGAAAATATTCCCTATTCTTCCAAAATATAAAAATTAGTCATTATAAGTACTCATAATCTAAGTCTAAAGTATACAAAATCCAAGCCAAATAAATAATTATCAAGTATCAAATCCAAATAATTGGTTGCATACATATAGAAAAGGAACATAATTGCATAATCACACTATGTGGGAGAACTAATTATGGAATAATTTACCTCCCCAAATTATTAGATAAGTATGTAGTCATTAATCATATAATTAGGGTGATTGGGGTCAGCTCAACCCATTATACTTTCCTATTTTTTTAGGTTTATATCCCTCACATGCACACTTAGGGTATCAAGGTGAAGGAAGCTAATTTATGGAGTTGTATACATCATCAAGGTTCATCATTATACAGGCATACATTTTAGAGATATGAAAATGTGTCCATACCTTAATTGAACCATATTTTATCATATGTCACTACTAACCAACATAGGTTAGTATTAACATTCGATACTGACATGGATCTAATGAAACCAACCCTACCTAGATAGAAACAAAGTTCTTAAAATAGATTAATGACATTCCTAATTTAGTATATTTTCCACCATTATAATTTAGTAATAATTAGGCATTAAATAAAAAAAGATAAGTACTCATCCATTTTTGTACTTAATATATTTAACATATGCCATTTGTCAAATCAATGTAATTAGTTTTAATATGTTATATTCAGATGTATGCTTGAATTACATATCTATCAATATGAAATATTATAGTATACTATTAGGATTTATAAAAAGAATTAAGATAATAAATATTGATGATTATGTACATTGGTCAAACTAATTAAAACCTTGGGTCTCTATTTGGGTTTCATCCTACTAGGGTTTTAAATTTTAGCCTTAGGGTTTTAATTTTTGAATTGATTTATGATTAACCCCTAATAATACATATTACTTATGGCTATAATAAATAAAAATTATTTGTTAATTAAAGTCATGAAATATTTTTTCCCATATCATTCTACTTTGATATTGTATTTAATTTGCATCAAATATGTAAATAAATGGATCAAATATAAGAACACTAATAAAGATAAAATTAAAAATGAAAAACCTCAAGACTTACTCAAATCATATTATTTCAACATTCAATTTGATTTATATTTTATTACTAATAGATGATAAAATGCATGCATGACTCCTTTTGTTCCTTCTCTCCTAGATCTCAAGGTTGTACTAGTTACCATATCACTCCCATTATTTTCCCATGGCTTATTTGGGATTCCATAGTTAATGTTTTCAACACTATATAAGATAGGATCCCCATCACTCATATTAAAATTAAATTATTCAAAATTTTCTTCCTCAACCCCCTCGACAACCCACAAAACAAGATAATCAACCCAAAGAGTATGACGTCATAGTTAAAAAAAAGAACACTCATTCTAAATTTATATATTAGATTTACTCAAGAGATTAGAGGTATACAAAAAAATAATTTATAGGTCATTACAATAAAAATTCTCCCTATAAATACACAACATGCATCATTTTCCTCTATCATGAATACATTCAAATATATAGAAAAATTCATCACCTTTGACAAAGAAGACTTACCTATATAACATATAATAGAGAAACACCAGACATTTTAGATCAAGTTAAAATTTAAATTAACATGATCAAATGTGTGTTGGAAGATATTTTTTTTGGATTTAATAGATGTAGCATTACATTCTTATAATAATTGGGGATCAATATGGTTACTAGTAAAAAAATAAATCAAACCATAAATTGTTTTGACAACATTCCATGTTAAATACATAGGACCATATCATTAGATGTAAAATTAGGTCCCAATGTGGTACCTACTACCTTACACACTAATCCTAATTTATTAAAATAAAACTTTCATTTAGGGTGACCTTGGATACATTATATGGAAATATTACCATAAAAATTACATAGATGTATCAAATTCATGGATGAAATATATTATTATACATAACCAATAGATTATGAGCCTTTAATATAGTGTATTCAGACCCATTCTATTAATTATAACTAATCATAATCACATTTTCAAGATCTTGATGTCATTCCTCCATTAAAACCCATTCAAGTAGATCATATGTATACATATGAAGTGGGTGAATCAAATAATGAAAAGGAGAAATAACCAATCATAACATATAAAAAAGTAATATAAAATAAACTAAAACCTAATATAGAGCAACCAAAACCTATTATGAATCTTCTTTTATAGGTGCATTTGTAAAATCAAAATGGCATGGTCACATATTATTATGACTCTAATGATGATGATACCAACATGGTATATATGAAATATGATAAAATATGCAAGATAAACTTTAATCCTTCAAATGAATATTTATCTCACACTCTATTCACATCTATTGGATTTGGAGAATATTGGGATGAACCATATATAGCAGAAAGGGACAAATAAAAACTTCATATCCAGGAATAATCTTTTAGGTAAAAATAAAAGGAAATAATGACAAATCATGAGTACATTCATAGTTTAAACAATAGTTGTAATGCTATCTCATACCAAACATAAGAAACATTACAATCAAACATGACTTGGAAAAATAAGCAATCATATATTTAAGTAATTAATATAAGATGTTAGATATCAAATATTAAACACCATTTCAAGTAACAAGTATTCCAAATAAACCCATAAAAATATTGTAGATATTACTTGATTATAATCCGATCAAATTACCATCTACTAAACATCAATCCATGGGACATTTATCATATAAAGAAGGAAAATCATATTATGATTATCATATAATGATAAGGCATGGAATAGATAATTATGACACATTACATGATAATATTCAAGGATGCAATAATGAAGGCACCATCAAAGTGACACAAGATCAATTGGAACATTCACTATTATATTTTGACAAAACTAAGTACAAAACTATAACACAGAGAGGTTACAATCATCCATGATAATATATTGTGACTATTATAACATATATCCAAGGTTATTATCAACAAATTATTTATAATCAAAATGATAAAGACCAAAATGTGTGTAGTATCACATTTTTACAACACTTGGGACTCAACATTAAGTATTTATTCAACCCACATATACATTCGTTAAACATATTTACATGCCAATTTATTGTGGAATAAATGTCATTGATACATGCATATGAGTGGCACATTCTACCACCCATTTGACATTCATGTTATGATTCAAATGGTTATACTTGATGCATGTCAGAGTGAATAAAATAAATTAATATATTTATTTCTTACATGAATAAAATATAATAAATATTCAACATAATGGTAATGGTATTCACCAAAAGGTTAGGTATATAAAGATAAAAATATACACAACATATAATAAATTATAGAAAATGGAAGAAAAATCAATATGATAAAAAATAGAATATGGTGAGTTCAATCCCACAAGGATGACCTGTTGTGGTGTGGAATTTCACCTCTTTGGGAGAGTTCTTTATGTTCTAATTCATTAGTGTCAAATCCATGCCAAGAAGGCTGGTAAAAACCTAATTTTTACTCCTCTAAATTAAGTGGGATACTTATTAATATTTATTCCTCATACACACTTACCTCATCTTCTTGAGACTCACTTGAGACTACAAAGTATTCCTCTATCCTTTGTAAAATAGGTTCTTTCTCTAAGAGGGAGACGGTGGGAGGGTGAATAAGTTCACCTTGCTTGCATCTTAAGAGAGTTTCCTTCCACCTAGGTACCTTGAGTGGTCTCTTTAGTGGCTCTTGTGTGAGGAATAAATAGTCTTAGAACTCTTGTAGGTCAAGCTCATTGAGCTAAGCTAACACATCTTTTTTATTCTCTTCAACCACTAACTCTTTCATCTCTTGAACTATTTCTTGGATCACCACAACTAACACCTCTTCCTTATTATATATTCCTTTTTGAAATAATTTCCATGATGTAAATGTGTAAGATGTATCCACCTTATCTTATTATTGAAATGGAATAGGAGGGGGTGGTTTCACAAGAGAGGCATGACATAGTTAGGGTCCAAGGTGCAAGAAGGTGTCCAAGTTGAGATGGTTTCAAAATCTTGAGTAAGAATAGGCATAGGGGTAAGAGAGGGCAAAAATGATTAGTTTGAATTTAACATACTCATCCTCCTAATGAGTTAACATATCCTCTATCAAGAGTATCCATTCCTTTATTTGGTTCTTCTTAAAGTTTGGATAATCCCTCTCTTCAATGGCTTCTCACACACTCCAAAAATCTTGTAAGAAGTCACTTGTCCTATTCATGACATATATGGTGAACTCTTTGCAAAGGGATGCCTCTATGTTCACCTCTAGGGTTGACCTACCATGTTCTAGAATGATTTGATTGACTCTTGACAAAGATGACCTTTGACAAGGTTGACTCGGGGGCTATTTTTGTCATGTGTAGGGGTGGGAGGGAGACAAGAGCCATGGTATGGATAATAGGTTGTTTGAGGGCCACTTTCTGGAACACATAAACATTATTAGCTTGATAAGTCTAATGTTGAGGTAGAGAATAAGCATATTGATCAAAATATGGTTGATCATACATTCCAAATAATGATGATTAGGCATTTGAGCTGCTTATACCAACTAATAAATACTTGAAGTCATAATTGGTGTTTGCACACATGCCTCAAAAGACTGATTGGATGAAGATAGCACCAAAACACTTTTCTTAGTGAATAATGTAGTGCTATTAGGCATGCTAGAAACTATTGTGGCATAGAATTTCACCCCTATGGGAGAGTTATTTAGGATCTAATTCATTAATGTCAAATCCATGCCAAGAATGTTGGTACAACCTTGATTTTTACTCCTCTAAATGGAGTAGGTTTCCTATCAATATTTCTTCCTCATACACACCTCATATTGTCTAGACTCACTTGAGACTGAAACACATTCCTCTATCCTTTTTAAAATAGGTTCTTTCTCCAAGATGGAGATAGTGGGATGGTGAAGAAGTTCACCTTTCTTGTATCTTAATAGAGTGTCCTTCTAACTAGGTACCTTGAGTGGTCTCTTTGGTGGCTCTTAAAGGAGGAAGAAAGAGTATTGGAACTTTTGTAGGTCAAGCTCATTGAAATGAGATAACACCTCTTTTTTATTCTCTTCAACCACTAACTCCTTTGTATATTGAATTGGTTCTTGGATCACCATAACTAATACCTATTCCTTCTTCTCTATGCCTTTTTGAAGTGATTTCCTTGATGGAAATGTGTAAGATGCAGCCACCTTCTCTTCTTATTAAATGGGAATAGGATGGGGTAGTTTCATCATAGAGGGCATGACATAGTTAGGTTCCAAGGTGTATGAGGGTGTCCAAGTTGAGATGGTTTTAAAATATTGAGTGGGAATGGGTGTAGGGGTATGAGAGGGAAAACTAATTGGTTTGGGTTTAACATACTAATCCTCCTAATGAGTTAACAACTCCTATGTCAAGAGTATCCATTTATTTACTTGGTTCTTCTTAAATTTTGGATAATCCCCCTATTCAAAGGATTCCCATACACTCCAAAACTCTTGTAAGAATTAACTTGTCCTATTCATGGCATAGATAGGGAACTCTTTGCCAAGGGATACATCTATGTTCACCTTCATGGTCAACCTACCATGCTCTAAAATGATTTGTTTGACTCTTGACAAATATGATATTTAACAAGGTTGACTAGGGCACTAATTTTGGTCATGTGTAGTGGTGGAAGGGAGGTAAGAGCCATGGTAGGGCTGATGGGTTATTTTTGGCACACTCAATGGGACCAATTGTAAATAAAATTGGTCAAATTTGAATTTTTTTTGATACATTTGTAATGTTTATAACTTTCATATTTCAACATTTGGTAACTTTGAAAAACACTCAACATTCTAGTAGTAGATCAGTAATTATCTTTCATGCCAAAGGTGACTATAAAATAAACTTCTAGAGGTATTACTTTTCAATTTGTTGAATTACCTTTAAACTTAATAATAAGGTTAAGATTTACTTTCACTCACCCATACATGGGAAATTTTCCTCCTAAACCAATTTCAAATTATACCTCTACAAGAATATCTTTATTGGGTCCTTTTATTACCATGGTAGCCCCTAGAGCTTTCCCTTTTGTGGATTTCAATGGTCAGAGCCCTCTAGACCTCCAATAATATGATCTTATTCTAGTGGAATCCTTTAAAATTGTTCCTTAATTCATCAGAGACCAATCCACAACCCCTTCTAATCACCTTAGAGATATAGCCAACTTCTACAATATTCATGATATCAGTGAATAAAATGTGGCTATCAGGTTATTGGCTCTCTTTCAAGGGTAAATCATTAGACTAGTATAGAAACCTTAATGATAAATCCATCACATAATGGGATTAGTTAGGTGATGCATTGCATAACATATTTGAAAATAAGAGTGACCACTTGTCACTTGCAGAATAATTGACCACAATCAAGAGGGTTCCTCATAAGGTTATACAAGATGTTAATACCAAATCTAAAAATACATAGGATATGATTATTATCTCTTTCAGGCATACTCCAAAAAATGTTTTCCTTTATCATCTGAAGGCCATCAATAATGATATTGTATTAATGATTTAGTCTATGAGAGGAAACACACTACCAAATACTTATGAGGTGGAAATCAGAGTAGATAATAGTCTAGTACACGCTAGTGAGCTTACACCTAAGCCACCAATGCCTTTATTTACTAAAATTCAACCACATCCTATTTATATTCCCCCTTTTCTACCATTCCTCCTATGCCAATACTTGTTTCCATACCTACACCAAAGTAAGAAAGGCTTCAACTAGTCAATCCAATTATTCCCAAGAGTACAAGAAATTTCAAGAGCTTAAGATAATGTTCCAATCCTTTGGAAATGAATTGGTAAATGTGAAGAGGTAGTAAGCTTAGTTTAAAACACCTTATCAAGATCCATTTCACCCTTACTAATAGTATTAACAAGAAAATAGGCCACCCTACAAAGTAAATTTCCAAGGACAAGGCCGAGGGTAAGGGCAACCTAACTATGTTAGGGAACATAATTATAATATGAATGCTAAAAGTAATTCTAACAATTTGGTCCCTACTCATAACAATATTTCTCAAGAATTTGAGAGTAATATGCCTTGGAATCAGTCCTTTAGTCAATCTATTATCCCCAAACACTGATTTTAATTAGGATTTCAATGATTAATGGATTTAAGGTACTAGATATGGATTCAATCAAGATATTATGGATCAGAACATAGAATTACCTTTCATCACTTAGATAAGGAGAGCTGGGAGATCTCATCAAAGGGTGAAAATCCATGTGACAATAATTTTTGGCATGCCTAGTGGGAATATTAGTCCAAGAAGTTGAAATATTTTTGGTATTGTCTTTCAACACATCAACCTTTATAAATATCTATCTAAACATCAATGGTGACTCTGAGATTACATCAGTTGGTCAAGAAGCCTAGGTATTCCTTTTGAAGATTGTTGATAATCATTCCTTGTGTTATTAATTCCTAATGAATTTTCATGGATGAACTTGGTGTTGAGTACTATTTTACACAATTTGGTGAGGTTTATCAAGCTTATGGAATTCCATATCAACCTTGTCATGATCCTTACCATCTCTAATATGATCTTTACCAGCTCTAATATCATTCTTCCAAACTTGGTCATGAGTTGTATCAGCCCTCTTGTACTCTTTATCCTCATGAAGGTTCCCATCAAATTCAAGAGGGACTTTTCCAAGAGAACCTAGATAATAAAATTGAGGAGTTAGAGTTGATAGTTAAGTTGTTGAGTCAAGGTATGATGGAAGGTTTAGAGCCAAAAGAAGATCATATGATCAAACACACCCCATCTAACCTTCTTCAAGAAAGTCCTCAAGATAAATCAAATTTAAATAAAGATATTGACAAATGGAAGGAATAAAACCAAGCTATTTTAGCCCAAGTATGCCTACCCTTCCTCAAGAGTTTCTATAAATATCTCCTATAATTCATTCTCAATCTGATTTTGAGTTTTGTGTTCCACCTCCACTAGCTAATTCAGCTTGTCCTCACCCTATCACAATTTTCCCTAATGAACATATGGTGTGGGAACCTAAAAAATATAATTTGGTTGAGAAAATTTTTGAGTTCTTGTTTGAATAAATCATATCTCCTTGATAGCCTCATTGGGATAAGTCACCTAATTTCAAGATGCCTAGTCTTGGCATCACCAAGAAGGAGGAGATTGAATATATTTTAGCCCTCGAGAAGAAAATTTATGTTATGATAGTTGAGATGTAACTTGAGAACCCTCAATAGGTTCTAAATTTTGAAGAAGAGGTGAGTCCTTGTGTTGAGCCTTCTTATTGTGTTGATAATGAAGAATGTCTTCCTTATGTTAAAGAAGAAATATTGGATGAAGTCCTTTTATATTTTAAATAAGATTATGAAAGAGATTCTCTAGTTGTTCCCCTTCATAATGTTGATCAAATAGAATATGAGGACTTGTGGTAGTAGTTTTTAAGTATTTGCAATGAGTTTGAGTCTCTCAAGGGGTCTATAACTTCCTTAGAACCGATTGGAAGTGATGATAAGCAAGATGACATTTTTAAAAATGTCACATGAACAAGAACAAGCCTTTAATTAGCCTTGGAATGAATTTTTTGAAATCATTGGATCATGTTACACTCTTATTCAAGGAGACTATGATCTAGTCAAAAATGGAGAAGGCATCCTTGACACTCAAGTATGTATGCTAAGGAAAATCAACTTTTCAAATATAGATATATGAATCCCATGACGATATGTTTAAAATCATAAAAAATGGGATATCATCCTCTCAAAAAATTTGGAGAAACACATCAGCTCTTTAAGGATGGAACCATCTTCTATTGTCCTCAATCTTCCAAGCAATTATAAACTACTCCTCTTGAAGCCGTGCATACTAAGAAGATATAAGCTGATCATGAGATGAGGAGTGGGTAGTAGTATGAGGTATGTGTACAAGACCAAGAGGAATACATTTAAATTGGAGACCTATTTGAATATGGTCTACTTTAGAGCATAACAAGTGAAGTGACAAGAAATATGTTTGATCCATCAACTATCCAATCTAAAGAGCAACATGCTTGGCACTATGATTCATCTGAGAAGGAGATGCAAAAAACTTTCCTTTTGATCCTATAAAGGGAGGTATGATTAGTTGATAATTATACATAGTGGTTTGTTTTTTAATTTTCCTAAGTGATTTGAGCACATGTGTGTGTGTGTCTTATTAGTATCTTTGCTTTGATTTATGTGTGTCCTTTATTTTGTGTGGCTAAGGTAGTCAACTGGTATTGTCTTGATTAAAGCTTGTTTTCAAGTTTTAGGTCCTCTTGTTATGTTTTAGACTTTAGATTATTCCCTAAGCCTAATATATTGATAAGGCTACTAGTCTAGTTAGTATTACAGGCATGCTACCCCATGAGTCACCAATTTGTTGACCAAATTTGACCCTATAGGTCAAATTGGGACCCCCTATAGGTAAAAATTTGAATTTTTAGATGTTTTATGGGTCTAATATTTTTTCATATGGTGTATTATAATCTATTTGATCCAATTTAATGTTATATTAGCCTTGGTCATTAGTCATTTTAGTCCTGGTCCTTTTGAGTCATTTTGGGGGTCAAAATAGAGCATTAGATGACTTGTATGTACCTCTTAGGGAAATGTGAAGGTTTTAAAGGATTATTTCACATACCATGTCTCCTAATAAGTATTTAGTAAATATTAATAACTAAAAAGTGGTAGGTTATTAAAAAAAAATGGTAGTTTTCTTGAAAAATGAGCATTTAATTAGGTGTATATAATTATATGGACTCCTATAGTTATGGAAATTTTAGGAGTGTCCCTTTGTATTATATAAACTATAGTCATTATTGTGATCAAAAACTTCAAGAAATGAAGAAAACCACTTCTCTCCCCTTACACTAGGCTTGGTAAGTAAAAATGGTCCTCAAGTCTGTACTTGGTATGGTCAGTAATAGAGGTTTCAATAAAAATGATCATGAGGCTGTATTTTAAACTCAGTAATATTCCATTTTAATTTTGGTTGTAGAGGAATGATGGTCTTTACTCTATGAACTATTTGTAAGAAGTTGACCTTTCTAATTTGTTTACTAATCTATGCACCCTATAAGTTTTTCCTTGATTTGAAGAGGTCTGTACAATATAGTTATTGGGATTGATTCTATATGTCTTATAATGTCCTCTCACATTTTCCCCATCCTTGTCTCAATTTTGGGATTGGTTTGAAGATTCAATCACCTTAGGTTTGCAGACTGGTCCTATTATTTATAGTAGGCAGGTTTCTGCCACTTCCAACATTTTCATGTCTTGGTAATGGTGTTAAACTATGGTAATAGTTTGTATCCATTCTTAAAATGTTGTTTTTCTTCCATTATAGGCTCATTCTCCAATCAATTCTCCATGAGGGTTTAGTCACAAACACCATACAATTAGTCTACCTTATGACTGTCATACAGAATCAACTAGGTGCCATGAAAGGAATAAATGCAAAACTAAAAATGAGGTGTGAAGACTTGTCTTAATATTTGAAACATATTTATGTTTCATATAAATTCCATTGAAATGAGATCAGTTCACTATGCATGAAATTTCCTTGAACATATGAATCTTTCTACTCAATGCTTCCAAGTATCATAGAATGTACCTGTAGATGCCCTCATAGAAGCTAATCATATTCAAAAAGAAGTTTATGAGATAAGAAATGTTTTGATAATTATTAAATTATATTTGTAACTTTTTGAGAATTCACATACATCATTGAATCTCAAAAATTATGCATACTATTTTAGGGTTCCTCACTACCCATATACTAGAATAACCACCTACAGGTGGCTTAATAGGGAATTGAAGTATTAGTATAGATAGATTGGATAGGTGGTGAAACTCATAATAAAGTCCTAACATGTTAATAAGTATCCTAACATACATATTTGGAAGTCTAGACTATTAGTAAAAGTTATGAATCACCTTCCAAAGATCCAATGACTATGTTTAGGGAATAGGTCCCTAAAAGTGAAAAACAAAAATCCAAGGCATTTTATGAATATCTTGTAGTAATTATATCAAGAGTTATAGAGCATATAGATAGGTAAATATTGTATCCTATATAATTGAGAAGATATATACCAAAGATGGAGGTCATAAAGTTAGTGTAAGTTAGAAGTTGGAGGTCCTCAAGATGCCTTTTGAAGAACCAAAACATTGCATTCATATCTACAGTAACTCACTTTTAAGTGACCATTGACATCTTAAAGAGTAAATGGAAAATAATTTCATTTTTGGAATGACCCTAGTGATTTAATGGTGAACCAATAATCATGAGAATCATTAATATAAGGTTCATATTTAATGTTTCAAACCTCAATAACACCTATATGTATCCCATCATGCAAATGCATACCTACAATTGACTGTAGGAGTACACGATCTAAAATGAAAAATTAAACCTAGGATCATTAGGGTTGCTATGTTTCTAAATATTTTAAATGAATGATTATGACCTAATATATCATCTAAATATTATTATATATTATTATTTTAATCTCACATACATCTATAGGTATCTTAAGCCTTGAAATACTGACCTACAACTGGGTAGGCAGACAATGACCTACACATGGTGTCTCGATAATGATTTAGCTTATACAAAGTGAATGAAAGTATAAAAAAGATGTTGTGTGACCTCAATTATTAAAGGAGGGCCTCTACAAATCACTATCAAGGTCCTATTAGAGAAATATTCATCTACAAGAATCAAATTGGTAGAGTATCACAGTCAGGTGATAGACTCAATCTTATGAGCTCAAGGTGCATGTAAAAGTTATAGGGTAAGTTGAAATGATGAAAAAAAAATATGAGAAAATCCATAATGAAAACTATAGTATATATGGTATTTTGACAGTGGATATATAACAAATAAGGGATCTACACAAGTAATACATAGTCCATACGATGAAAACCTTATAGACAATACCTTTTTCCAAGTCTATCCTAGGTTTTTATGATTTTGGGAGGTAAAATGGAATGATAAAGGGATAATATTTGGTAAAAATAATATTTGAAACTTGGGGAATCTCAACCAACTTTTATTTTGTATGATTAAATAGGGGAAGTACCCTCTATTTTATCTCAAATAGAGGATACTTCCCCTTATGCATAAACTAACAGATTTGAGAAAGAGTGACAAAGGGATGGGATAGGTGAAGATTGAGAATTTAGGAGAGGTTTGAAAATTTGTAAATAACCTAACTAGTATGATATACCAATAAATAAAGGGTTAAATTCAATAGGTGGTCTAAATCCATAAGAGTTGTAATCAAGCCTAGTAGGCATGGGTAGGCTTGGATTTCAAATGATAGGTCACTTTCACTTATAACATTATACAAGATTTAAAATGGATTGAATAATGATTATGGGTCATAATAGACATGCCAACACTTATTCTATGAAGATAAACCCCTAGGAAACCTACTTTTATCTTATAAATAGTCCAATCATGCAGGAAATGTGAAAATAAGCTTAATAAGGTGATTTCAAATGCTCACATATTTCATGAGCCTTTGCATGGAGGTCAAGGAAGTTTAGAGGGGTTATCAGGGGTCCTTAAAATCATGTTTGTGGAATTTTTTGGAAATTACAATGTCCTAGATTTATGAATAAAGCTTCAATGCAAAAATGGCCTAAAACCCTTGTAAAACCCTTACTAGTGACTAGTTCGAGGAAACAAAAGAGATAATACACCAAAATGGAATAATTTTCCCAAGATGATGATTGGAGGTTGTAGAAGACTTAGTTATTCTCCCTACATGAGGATGAGTTATACAGAGTCTGTATGGATATGGTATAAGACTTCTTTTCTTAATTGTCTTGTGTATTGTGTAAGTTTTAAGAGGTTTCAAGAGATGAGATCAAATTTGTGAGTGAGATAGAGTTAAGATATATCCACACACCCATTTCATGCCTTGAAAAAACTACTAATTGTGCCTACTATTTACTTTATCTTAGCTAGTCAGAACTGGCATAGTAAACATGATGGTGATAAGTGTGAAAACTTGTGGATGGATTTTTAAGTTGTACCTAATGACTTTAAGGCAATGTAGGGTATTTAAAATTTTCATAAACTCCATTATAATAATTTTCATGTAAAATTGATGCCTTTTTGGAATCCAAGTGTGAGGGGTGACTAAAAAATGAATTTACTTTGATTGCAAGTAGTGATAGATCACTTCTTGATGATTTTAGATGATTGAGATTATTACCAATGTATGGAGAGGCATGTTTATAACCCTTACCCATAATTTAAATAATTATACTTGTCCCCAGTTAGTTTTGGGACATTCAAATATGGCTAAATCATGAAGGCAATTTTTTGAGCTAAAATGAGAACTCCACCACTTTTCAAGAGTTTCATGACTTGGGGTGACACTTGTGTTTCCTAAATTTTCATGATCAATTTAAAACTCTCTTTCCATGCATAATTTAATCATTTTATTAACTTTAAAAGTGTCCTTGTGACCTTTGGAATTATCTCTTCTCCTGTCTCTCTCTCTCAAGTTATATAATAACTAGCATTTTGGCCTTTGTAAATCATGCTCCACCTGAGTATGGAAAAGACCTACTCATTTTCATACCATGGATAAATAAAGACTATTAATTTTTACTTATTCCATGACTTTTCATAGTGTGTTCACTTGGATGATTGATTTTTCTTAGTGATGGCTTGTTGTTTCCTTAGTATTATTATTCCATTCTCTCACCTTTTTGTAGTTGGAAATATTCTTCTTGTAGGTCATGTGAAGTGTTTTATTGATGTATCAAGGTTGAATGAGTTATTATATTCAAAATTTTCCATCCTAGGCCTCTTGTTTAGTCCTCCTATCCTAAACATTCATCACAAGCTCATAATGAAATATTGATGTGAGAAGATGCTAATTAGAGAAGTGTATGTTTGGTTAGTCCCTTGTTTTCATGTGTAACATGCATATAGTTAATATTCATTAATCAATTTGGTGTATAACCTCCCTTAAGATAATTTAATTTCAATTTTATCTCCCTTTTCCCTCACAAATTTTAGGTTTAGTAGTGATTTCTAAGTGGTATATCAAGGGAACTATCCCCATCTAGAGATTCACCTCATTCTTAGGATACACACAACCTAGATGTGTTTCAATTATTACACTTAGATGAGGAGAGTTGAGACATGTCCTCAAATGGTTTAAATACAAGTGATAACAATACCTATGATGAAAAAATTGGAAGAGCCTCAACAAGGCCAGGGCCCTAATGAAGGACCAAACCAGTTGGGTGTTATAATGGTTAATTATGAGCAAGAAGAGTGTTATGCACTCAATAAATAGGCTATTTCTATCCAATCATACATTCCAATGGAAGCTAATAAAAAGTGTACAAGAAGGAATATGGATGGTATCTAGGAAGCAATGAAAGAGCCTCCTACTATTACTCCATTACAATCAAAGCCAAGGGAACCTACTACTATTATAAATGTTTCAATAGATCCAAAGGTTCCAATAGCTCCAAAGAATCAGAACTAAGGAAATGATTTTTTACCCCAAAATTCACAAGTTCAAGGTATAATTTTGGCTCCCAAAGTCTAAGAAAATTTTTGTGGTTTTCCCATCAATATTGTTGAACATATGAAAAAGTCCAATGTGAGTGTGCCAATGTGGGATGTGCTCTCCATGCATGGTCAAGTGGATATCTTTCAAGAGGGTTTGCCAAAGATTAATGTTTATGAGAAACCACCAAACACAAAAAATGTGGTTCTCACCAATGTAACTAGGGGACCTAATGAAGAGAAATTAAATAAAGTGGTCAAACCTCCTCCCTTATACATTTTTGTGATCATTAATGACTCTTTGTTACATAGTTGCATGGTAGATAATATAAAAAGTACTTCAGTAATGCCAAAGTCAATAGTAGATTTGCTTGATTTGAATTATGAACCCCAATCTAAGGGAGTTTTACAGCTTGATGGATTTCCACTAAACTAGCTAGTATTATTAGATGGCTCAATTTAACCTTGCATTCTTATCCTAGTGTTTTAGTGGCTTAAGATGTGTTGATTCTAGATGTGCCTCCTTATTTTGATCTATGTTTATCTAGAGACCTCATATAAAAAATTTAGGGTTATCTAGTAGTAGATCGATCCTATATGGATTTTAGAACAAGGTATGGGACCAAGGTATCCATCAAAGCTAAGCCTATTGCACATTTTCACATTGAGCCTTATGGGCTAGATAGCCCAAACATCAATTATACTATTATTGATGAAGATGAACACCTGGTTAGTTAATAAGTAAAAACTCATCTTGAGGAGACACCTGATATGTTATTGGATGAGTTATGGAGTGAAAATAAACTAATTAAACCTTTTAAAGGTGTTGAAAAAAGAGTCATGGGAGTCTATTGCTTGCATGAGGAAAATGAGTCCAAACCATCCCACACTAGGTCACAGGAAGATACTAGTGGTTTATGGAAATTGTTATTCTATGGATCAAGGATAAAAAATGGGGTAGGTATAGGTGAAATAATATTATCTCCATCCAATGATAAGAACTTTTCCTCTTATAGGTTCTAGGTTAATTTATCTTACAATGCAACTGAGTATGAGGGCCTTATCTATGGCTTTTAGTGGGCTAATAAGAAGGGAATCAAGTAGTTACAAGTATATGGGGATAGTGAACTAATAGTAAATCAGGTCAGAGGCCAAAACACCATAAATAAATCCTTTATGAGGTCTTACAAGCATAGAGTGTGGGACATATTTGAAGATTTTGAGGCCTTCAACATCCAAGCAGTGCCAAGGAACCAAAATCAGCATGTCGATAGGTTGGTAGTTGTGGGAGCTCAATTTGACATCCCAAATGGGTTGAAAAAGTCTAAAGTATAGCCACATGTTAGAGTGGTAGTAAGACCATCAGTGCTAGACAATGAATCTCATTAATATGTTTTCAATAGTGACAAGTAGATTACTTGTTTCTTACAATAGGAGGTAAAGTTTTCCTCAATGAACCAAGGAAAATTTTAACATCAATATCAGGTCAAATTTTTTAGTTGATATCTAAAAAAATTACTAAAGGGCTGGTCATCCTTGAAGGTCTTTTCCATGAAGGAGATCATATGAGGAAATACAAGGTCATGATGTAAAATGATGAGGATAAATATGAGAGTCCTTATACTTAAAGACAAACTCCTCAATATTGGCAGGGTGAGCACTAAGGCTAAAAGGAATGCTTTCATTAAAATTTTTAAAGGATATTTAGACATCTTTTCTTTGGAATAAAATGATATAAGAGGTTTTGATCCCAAGCTATCCTAACACACTATAGAATTAGAGGATAATTCCAAGCCTATCAGGTAGAAACAAAGGCCTATCAACCCCAAAATTGAAGAGATACTGAGGAAAGAATTGACCAAATTGATTCAATCCAATATCATATTTCCCATCAAACACTCCTCATAGGTAGCCAATTTGGTACCTATAAGGAAGAAGAATGGGGAGATCTAGTTGTATGTTGACTTCAGAGACTTTAATAGGGTCTATTTAAAAGATCATTACCCCTTATCATATATGGAGAAACTCATTCATTTAGTTACTATTTTATAATGCTTATCTCTTTTGGATGGGTACTCAGGGTACAACCAGGTGCTAGTAAGGGAAAAGGACCAATACAATATTACCTTCACCACTAAGTGGGGCACATATGCTTATTGAAAGATTCATTTTGGCTTGTAAAATTCTAGAGATAATTTATAAAGAGCCATGTACATGGATTTATAAGGCTTTCTAAATCATATGGTGATTGTTTACTTAGATGACATAATAGTTTCTCCAAAAAGGATAGTGAACACTTGGATCACATAATATTGATCTTTAAAAGATGCAGAGGGTATGAGATCTCATTGAATCCCAAGAAATGTTTTTTTATTGTTCATGAGGGATAAATCTTAGGACATATTGTATCAAAGAAGGGATTAGCTATTGATCTTGATAGAATAAGTGTCATATTAGCATTGTCCTTACCCAAACATAAGAAGGGACTCCAGAGTTTCCTTGGGAAAATAATTTTTTTGATAATGTTTATACCTAGTTTTGAAAACTTGGTCAAACCCATCACTACCATACTAAATAAGAACCAAGCATTCACTTGGTCAGGAGAAGGTAAATTAGAATTTGAGACTATCAAGCAAGCCATTTCCCAAGCACCCACACTCATGAATCCTAATTTCTTAAGGGATTTCATATTGTATGATTTTGCTAATATTGACAATATATCAACTATGTTGATGTAAAAAAATGGTGAAGGACTTGAGCATCTAGTTGATTTTTCATTCAAGGGCTTGAAGGATATGAAGCAAGGTATACTTTTGTGGAAAATCAAGTCCTTGCAGTGGTAAGAAGCCTTAAAAATTTTAGACCAATACTCTCCAATAGTAAAATCTATATTAATGAATTAAAGATAGAAATAAAATGTAGAAAACACAACACCATAGAGATACAGATTTAATATGGCTCACCCAATATGGGTTATTTCCACATAGAAATAACCAATTCTTCTTATTATTTAGTTCAACAAATGAATGGAAAAACTTACAATACATGCACTATTATATCATCTTCACTCACACACAACATGCCACCATGATTATCATGCCTTCATATCAAAGGAGGGTTACACATTAGGGAAAAATGCATAAACATAATTTTTACTATTAGATCTATGACCTAATAGTGAATGGTCTAGATTTACTATGAAATTACCCTAGTGGGGGGAATTGAACCCCCATAACCCTATCAAGAACTATGCATTATAATAATATTAGGCTCCACCATCCAAAAATCTCCCACTTGTATATCGATTGTTGCAACTTCATCATTGCAACTCTTCCTTGGACTTTTATTTGAACTTTGACCCTAACATGTTTCTCATCTTCCTTATTATCCCTGAAGACCTTTTGAATCTAAACAACTCTCCAAATTCTCTTTAATGACTACCTTTGTTTTCATATCTACATGATTCTCACTCATATGGATCATTTACAACTTTAGTTGACCATCCTCCAAAACTAAAAAAATGAAGTGATACTTGAGTTGTATATGTTTGGGTCTTGTGACTAATACCTTCTTGATGTATTCTTCTTAAGACAATGTCAATTTTCTATTTTTACTATTTCTTTTTATTCTCATACCAAGGATTTACTTTGCAGCACCTAAATCCTTCATTGAAAATAAATATACTAGTTTTATTTCGAGCTCATTTATATCATGCATGTTATACCCTGTAATAAGCATGTCATAT
The DNA here is from genome assembly GCA_037957365.1 of Torreya grandis. Lineage (NCBI taxonomy): Eukaryota > Viridiplantae > Streptophyta > Pinopsida > Cupressales > Taxaceae > Torreya > Torreya grandis. Next base: position 1,465,613 of record JARHVA010003423.1, on the reverse strand, counting down.
AAATACAATAACAAGATAATATAGCTACCATTATCTAATCTCTTAAATTAAACATAGTGGTTATAATGACATCTATTATAACCTTGTTCTATTATAAACATGTCAATTTTCAAATACCACTATCTTGGAGCTTGATTTAGGCCATACAAAATCTTCTTCAACCTACACTCCATTTTATCCTTACCTTTGACTTTGTATCCCTATGGTTGCTCCATATATTTCATCCTCCAAGTCACCATAAACAAATGTCATCTTCACATCTAAATATTCAAGGTGAAAATATTAGATTACTACCAAACTTAAAATAGTTCTTATAGAAGTCATTTTAACTACTGAAAAAAATATTTCATAAAAATCTATACCTTTCTTTTTTGCAAAACCCTTTACAAAAAGTCTAGACATGCACCTCCTTTTGCCTCCATCTTCTTCCTTCAATGTATAAACCCATTTATTCTAAAATTTTATTTTACCTATAGGCAACTAAACCAAATCCCAAGTTTGGTTATGTACCAAGGAGTCTATCTCCTCTTTCATGCCTTTCTCCCACTTCTTTTTATTTTACACCTACATTGCTTCTTCATAGCTTTTTGACTAACCACCATCAGTAAATAATAAATAATAATGATCCAAGTGGATCTCTCCATTTTAGAAAAAAAGTTTCCATATTTTGATAAAAATGATAGCACAACATAGATCTCATCAAGAGCTTTCTATTGCTTTTCACGGTTTGAAAAACGGAGTCTAAATGCTCAAGATATAGCCAGTTGAAGAAATCATGTGACAAGGGTGTGAAAAGTGATGTGGCTCAGTTGAGGAATGCCAATTGGACCAATCTCCATTTGACAAATGGAAAATAAATAGGGGGAAAAAAAATTTGTTAAGTGTTTTATTTTTTCACATGATATTTGACATTTTCAAATAAGAATAGGTGCCAAACCTCCATGCCACAAACACTAAACAAACCTCCCTCATTCCTAGGCGTTTGATTAGCTAGGTGGTAGCCAAAGTTGGTGCCCAAATTTTTGTTGTTTAAAAAATTCAACCCACTTGCTATTTTAAGCATTAAAACAACCTTTCCTAGAAAATGTGGGACTAAATCCTTGGTCAAAGCGCGCTCATGGAGGAAGGATGCCCTTGCCCACTTCCCTAGGCACCTAAAATGGAGGAAGAGAGTTTGGAATTTGAGACTTGGCACCTAAAAGGCTAAGGTCTTGACCACTTCAGCCACAGTGGTTGAAATGCTATAAAAGGGAGTAATTTTTACTTGTATTGACATGGATTTCTAATTGTGTTTTATTTTTAAGAGGCTGAGAGCTAGATGGAAGCTTGGAGATAGCTACCAAATGGAATTTTCTCCAATATCCGACCTTGTACATAGTAAGTAAGCCTTTTTAATTATGTTTTGTAATTAAAAAGAGAATGTTATTATTATTATTTAGATATACCAATAGATTGAATGAAGGACCAAAACAATTTTGGAAGGGGATTTAAGACTGAGGAAGGATTGCATGTGACCGAGCTTGAGTTTATCATCGAAGGTGGAATTCTTGGATAGAGATCAGGCCTGAGGGAAGTTTTGCAATGTTTCCAAATAATTTGTAAGCCATTTGTTGTGTAAATTTAATAGAAATGGTCCTCACTATTGGGTGGACCCAGAGACGTAGGCAATCAATGCCGAACTCCGTTATCAATTTCATGTGGTAATTTGTCATGCTTGCATGTTTTATTTTCAAGTATTTTGATTTTTAATTAATCAAGAACTCATGTAATATTTGAGAAATTGACAATTTACGACATTTAATTTTTAAAACAAAATCTAGTTTTATTGGTGAATGGAAGATATCAGTCTTTTTGACAATTCTAATCCAATTCGATAACTGAGAATACTTTGCCAAACAATTTGCAAGTTCTTTTGGGTATTTTTGAGAAATTTAGAATCTGTACGTTTAAAACTTCACTTTGAGTTTTTCAATGGTGTTTACAGATCAAGTTGGTATCAGAGCAGTTGATCAACGAGATTTAACAATTGGTTGTTATTTTTTCTTCTATTTCGGCATTTGTTTAATTTTTTGTGATTTGATAGGTGCAATGGGAAAGTTATCAAATAGAGCCAAGATTGATGACCTTGAAGCATATAACCAACAAATCTAGGAAGAGAATACTTTCTTGAGAGTAAGATTGTACTCCTTGGATGAGGAGATTTCCCAATTGAAAATGGAGTTATGAGCCAAGGATGAGCTCATGGAAAAACTACATAATGGTGGACAAGTGAAGGATTTGCCTTCCACTATAGATGCAAGCACTATGATAGATGAAAACATTGTAAGTGCATGTAAGTCATCAATTGATTTTCCTTCCCATAAGAATCTAGTAAGAATGATTTTGGTAAATTTGAAAAATATACAAAAGGAATAGGTTCAAAATTACTTGTTAAAATGGGATTTAATGAAAAAGGCCTAGGAAAAGATGGCCAAGGTGATACTAGCCCCATTTAGGTAGAGAATAAGCCTAATCATGTAGGGTTAGGATACAGATCTAGTATTCATAATGAAACAAGTGAATGCTCTGAGAAAGCAGAAGCAAGATGTGTTATGGAGAATTGTAAATCCTCTTGGATGGAAGGTTAAACACATTCTTTTTGCCACACTTGCAATCATGTTGATTCTAATTCTACCAGACAACATAATTATTCCAATGTTCCTTTTGATTATGGTACACAAAATTTATGGCACGTTTATCCATTTAGTTTTGTCGATTGTCTAATCATTGTGTAGTCAAATGTTGGAAACATAAATCTTTGTTAGGAAATATTTTGAAAGACTATTCTCATAGACAGAGTTCTTAGAGTAGCAATAAGAATATGTTTTCCAATAGAGTGGACAAAAGGTTTTGTACTCATTGTAACAGAAGTGGACATTGGGTTGAAAAGTGTTGGAGACTTCAACCATCACACCATCCTAGAAATGGTAAGATTAAGATGGTCTATAAAAATATCAATGAGGTAATTAATGAAGTTAAATCAACTCATACAAATGTTACTAAATCCACTAAAGAAATCTCACCAACTAATTAAGAAAATTTGATTAAGAGGGTTGGTAAACAATTTTTTACATTCATGTTGTCATGATTAGTGGATGCATTCATGTTGCAAATCAATTTTAGGATCTTTTTTGTATGCATAAAGGACATTCACAATGCTTTGAATGCTGATATGGTTTATTGGAGTGGCCCATAGAGAACAACCAAGGGACAGGTTAAACATACTTGGAATATTTTCTCATGTTTGGGATTTTGAAACTTCATTTTTAAACCTTGACAACAGTATATGTAGTTTATATGGACATGAGCAGTATGTCTATTTTGAGAAATTTGCATTGCAGTTTATATGTTGTCTTTTATATTGTGCAAATAGAGGCTTATAAGACCCTTTATGGGCACCATTTGTAATTGTACTAATTATACAAACTATTTGTAGCCATGCATGATATTTGCACATTCTCTAATACCCTTATTCATTTTTGGGCATTTTATTGTAACTGTCAATTGTGGTTACAAATAGCATGTAAAATTATTACACTAACAAATTGGTTTGCAGTTGCACTTGGTGAACAATTTGCAGTGATTGGCAGATGCACCATTTTTGAGATGTGACATTTGAGCAAGTAGTGTGTTTCTATCCACAATGTGGCAACGGTGATGTTTTTGTAGAAGCATTTTCAATGGAGACCACACTTTTGGGGTCTAAAAGTGCTTAGTGGGGAGGTTTGATCCAGGTGGATCTCTCCATTTTTGAAACAAAAAGTTTCCATATTATAATAAAATTGATAACACAACATAGAGATCGTTGAGAGCTTTCTAACGCTTTTCACGGTTTGAAAAATAGAGTCCGAATGCTCAAGATATAGCCATTTGAAGAAATCATGTACAAGGGTGTGAAAAGTGACGTGGCTTAGTTGAGAAATGCCAAGTCGACCAATCTCCATTTGACACATGGAAAATAAATAGTGGGGCAAAAAATTTGTTAAGTGTTTTATTTTTGCACATGATATTTGACATTTTCAAATAAGAATAGGTGCTAAACCTCCACGCCACAAACACTAAACAAACCTCCCTCATTCCTTGGCATTTGATTAGCTAGGTGGTGGCCAAAGTTGGCACCCAAATCTTTGTTGTTTGAAAACTTCAACCCACTTTATTTTTTAAGAATTAAAACAACCTTTCCCAGCAAATGTGGGACTAAATCCTTGGTCAAAGTGCACTCATGGAGGAAGGATGCCCTTGCCCACTTCCCTAGGCACCTATAATGGAGGAAGAGAGTTTGGAACTTGAGACCTGGCACCTAAAAGGCTAAGGTCTTGACCAATTCAGCCACGGTGGTTGAAATTCTATAAAAGGGATTAATTTTTACTTGTATTGACATGGATTTCTAACTGTGTTTTATTTTTAAGAGGCCGAGAGCTAGATGGAAGCTTGGAGATAGCTACCAAATGGAATTTTCTCCAATATTCGACCTTGTACATAGTAAGTAAGCCTTTTTAATTATGTTTTGTAATTAAAAAGAGAATGTTATTATTATTATTTGGATATACCAATAGATTGAATGAAGGACCAAAGCAATTTTGGAAGGAGATTGAAGACTGAGGAAGGATTCCATGTGACCGAGCTTGAGTTTATCAGCGAAGGTGGAATTCTTGGATAGAGATCAGGCCTGAGGGAAGTTTTGCAATGTTTCCAAATAATTTGTAAGCCATTTGTTGTGTAAATTTAATAGAAATGGTCCTCACTATTGGGTGGACCCAGAGACGTAGGCAATCAATGCCGAACTCCGTTATCAATTTCATGTGGTAATTTGTCATGCTTGCATGTTTTATTTTCAAGTATTTTGATTTTTAATTAATCAAGAACTCATGTAATATTTGAGAAATTGACAATTTACGACATTTAATTTTTAAAACAAAATCTAGTTTTATTGGTGAATGGAAGATATCAGTCTTTTTGACAATTCTAATCCAATTCAATAACTGAGAATACTTTGCCAAACAATTTGCAAGTTCTTTTGGGTATTTTCAAGAATTTTTTTATTTTTGAGAAATTCAGAATCCGTATGTCTAAAACTTCACTTTGAGTTTTTTAGTGGTGTTTATGGATCAAATAAAGTGAGGGATAGTATTGTTAAGAGAGTCTAATTACTGTAGTAGATATTTGGAATATGCTTCCAAGAGTTTGAAATACTTTTTATTATATTTGTTACACATTCTAATTTTATGGCACTTTTGGAATTTCATTTCTAGTGATTTCATCAAGTACTACATATTCAGTATTTGGATTTTCTTATTTCTTTCCCTACAAATAATCTCTATGCATGACCTTCTCATTAAAGACCACATGTCTAGTCCCAATGATTTTGTGATTTTTAAAATCTCATAAAAAATAACCAAAATTATTAACTCCATATCCAATAAAAGTACATATATTGGATTTTGATTCAAGCTTGATTCTATTTTCTTTATCAATATGGACAAATGCTTCACAACTAAAAGTCTTTAAAAAGGAATAATATAACTTTTTACCTATCCATTCTTCTTATACAATGTCACCATCCAAATCACTTTAAGGCCCTTTATTTATTAAGTAAACAATAGTATCCACAAAATCTGCTCAAAACTATAAGGGTAACCCTATATGTAATCTCATGCTCCTTACACACTCCATGATTATCTTATTCATCCTTTTTGACACACCATTTTTTTATGGTGTTCTTGGAACCATCTTATACCTATAAATCCCATGGGATGAAAATTATTTATCAAATTCCTGATGTAGTATTCACCTCTATTGTTAAATCTAAAACACTTCAACTTATTTCCTATCTCATTCTCAACCAAAGCTTTTCATTTCTTAAAAGTATCAAAAACATCATATATTTTTCATATGAAATAAACCCAAGTTTTTATAGTTGCATCATCAATAAAAGTAACATAATAATAAGAACCGCCAAGGGATGATACTTGAGTTGGTCCCCATACATCTATATGTATAAAATCTAACTCTTTATCCTTCTTTGTCTTCTCAACTCTAAGAACTCTAACTCTTTTCTATTTTCCATACACACAATGCTCATATAAATCCAAATCCACCTTCAAATCTAGTAACAAATTATTTAAGTGGAAAAATTGCATCCCCTATTCACTCATGTGCCCAAGTCTATGATGCCATTATTTTGTATCTACTATTTTATAATCTAAAGCAATAGAAGAGTAAATATTACCACTAGATAAATATAATGTACCTATTTCATCTCCTTTTTATATTACTAGTGATCCTTTAATGATAATCCATGAATTTTCTATAAATGTAATTGTGCAACCTCACTTCCCAACTACCCTACTAAAATTAGATTTCTTCTCAACTCAGGAACATGCCTTACCTATTTTAGTAACCATTTGTTTCCATTATATAATTTTATCTATATCTTAACATTTCCTACAATTTTATAGGGTTCACCATCATCTAAATAAACCTATCCAAAATCACCTTGAACATAGTCTTAAAAATATTTCTTATGGGGTGTAGCATGAAATGAATCCCTTGAAGCTAATACCCAATAATAATTAATGATATCTAAATAAAGTATTAAATCATATTTTAACACATCACCTACTATATTTACTCCCTAATTTTTATCTTGTTGTCCATCTCCTTATTTTCCTTTTTGAAACCAATAATCTTTCTTCAGGTGTCCTTTCTTCCTGCAAATCCAACACACCAATGTTCATATGGATTTAGATATATCCTTCATATAATTACCATGATTTCCTAGGCACTTTTGTCTATCCTTTTTTCTTTCCATGTTCTCCATAGTCAAGGCATTACCTGGTGTCTCACCTATGCTTTTTCATCACATTTCCTTGCTAAGAATAACACCAATAACATCATCAAAATTTAAAGTGTTTGAACTAGAGATATAATTACTCACATCCATGACCAAGACATTCCAAATTTCTATTAATAAGCAAAAAATCAAAATATCTCTAACCTCATCATCAAAATTTACTCCTACAAAGCTTAACTAATTTTTGGCCATGTTATCTTTATTTAAATGATCAAAAACATACCCACCTTATAACATTTCTAGATTAAATAAATGCTTCATAATAAATACCTTGTTGGAGGTTGAGGGTTTTTCATAAACTTTATCTAATGCCTTTATCATATCCGTTGTTTTTTCTTTTGAAATATTGAAGGCCACCAATGCTGTTAGGCATAAGTATATTTTTCCTAGTGCCTGTATATTAAGAACCTCACAAACTTCATCCTTCATAGTCACTAGATTCTTTGCTATTCCACCCATGGTAGGAAAATATCCTTTTGATATAGATAGTCCTCCATTTGAATCTTCATATCTAGTAGTTTTGGCCATTAACTTCTTGACCTTAAACTTTCCTTCTTCTATCATTGCTCCCACTTGATCTAGGAACCCTATTTTCCTACGAGTTTATCTGCCAAATAAATCTTTGGCTCTAATACCAGTTGTTAGGGATATATAACATAGATCAATATGAATGAATTAAATATGGAAATAAAATGTAAAAAATAAAACATAATAAAATAGAGATTTAATATGGTTCATCCAATATGAGCTACATCCACATAAAAATTACTAGTCCTTTTTATTATTTATTCCATTAAATGAAGTAAAAAACTTGTAATACATCTACTGAAATATCCTCTTCACTCAAACATATTATTCCACCATGATTACCATGCCCTCATATCAAAGGAGGGTTACATATTAGATAAAAAATGCACAAACATAATTTCTACTATTAGATCTATGATCTAATAGTGAATGGTCTATATTTCTTTAAAAATTACAAAGATTTACAATACTACCTCCTTAGACCCCCATGGAAACCCTAGTGGGGGGAGTTTCTCCCCCATACCCCCTATCAATAATTGGGCATTATAATAAGATCAGGATCCACCATCCAATAATATCATATATGTTGATGCAGAAGAATGGTGAAGGACTTGAGAAGCCATTTATTTTTTTAGTAAAGGGCTTGAAGGATATGAAGTAAGTATACTTTTGTGGAATATCAAGTCTTTACAATAGTAATAAGCCTTAAAAGTTTTATACCAATGCTCTCTAATAGAAAAATATATCTTATGGTGTCTCATCTTGGAGTGAGGGACTTCTTCCTTAAATACTTAAATGAGAAGAGGGTTGATACCAAGGTCATAGAGTATGACATAGAGATAAATGTAAGTAAGCTACTAAGAGGTAAAGGATTATGTGAGTATATGGATGATGACCTTCAGGAAGATAAAGAGGTTGTCTTGGTGACATAAGACAACTCATAAATAAATGCACCTCCACCTCACACTAGCTGGCTTTAAGATATGACACATTTTTTGATAATAAGTGAGTGCCCACAAGGTATGGATAAGGCAAAGAGAAGGTATTTTATACTTTAATCCATACCTTATGCATTAGTTAATGGGGTTATTTTTAGGAAGGACCTTAATGAGTGATTTTTAAGTGCATTGATGATGAGAAACTGATAAGGCTCTTGGAACAATTTCATGATGGGCCTATAGGAGGCCATTTTTACTCTAAGGACTATAGTGGAAAATGTGATCAGAGATAGTTATTACTATTTCAACCCTTTCAAGGATGAATATGCATGGGTGAGAAAATGTCAAAAGTGTGCTATCTGTATAGGTAAATAAATATTGGTAGCCCTCCCTCTTAACCTGATCCAAGTGAAACAACCCTTTATGAAATTGGGTTTAGACTTCATAAGAATGATCAATACACCTTCCAGTGGAGGACACAAATGCATACTCATTTTTACTAATTGCTTTACCAAGTGGGTGGAAGCAATTTCCATAAAATAATCTAATGAAACAAAAATGCTAGACTTCTATGATAGCATAGTGATGAAGTTTGGTATACCAATAACAATAATTTTAGATAATACCTTAGAATTTATTAGCATGAGGAGAAGTGAGTGGGAACTTTAGCTAGGAATATACCTTTGTACATCCTCAAATTTCTACCCCCAAAGTAATGGATTGATAGAGTCAAAAAATAAAAAATTGATAAGGATTAGCAAGAGGACTATGGAAGAAAATTAGAGAGTGTGGCATACAAAAGTAAAGATAGCCTTATGGGATGATCGAGTGAATCCCAAAGTTGCCATTGGAAATTCACCATATGTCCTTATATATGGGAATGAAGCCAAATTTCCCATCTCTTTTGAGTTATCTTACTTGGAGTTAGCCCATCAGCTTGAGTTGATGGAGAGTAAACCTATGAGCATAAGGATGGCAGAGCTCATGGAGTCAAAGAAATAAGGGACCTTGTAATAAAGACACTAGAATCACATCCAGGTGAAGTCAAGAAAGCCTTTGACAAGAGAGATATAGCAAGGGACTTCAAATAATGGGATCTAGTCCTCAAGTGGGATTCTAATAAGGCTAATACATGTAAGCATATGAAGTTTGATATCTTGTTGAGTGGCCCTTACTTGATCCACAGATTCAAACAACATAATCCTTTTCATCTTGCCCAATTCGATGGAGAGGTATTACCCATCCTAGTCAATGGAATTCATTTAAATCCTTGATATAGAATTTTTTTTATCCATTGTACATATTAGAGTATATTTTTATGTTTTCCTCTAAGTGCCTTGTGTGCATATTTTCAATTGTGTGTTTCCCTTCCCTAAGTTATTTAGACATAGTGTGTGTTTTGTTCTTATTGTCCTTGTTACTATAATAGAAGGTTTTCATAAATGGTGAGCCTTGTATTAGTTTCAAATCACTTGGGAAGAAATGCTAGTGACCCCATATGCCTGATGGATCAAGTAAGGCAACTAATCTATTATATAGCAGACATGTAATCCCATGAGGTTGCAAAAAATGTTGACCAAAATTGGCCTACATACAAAATTTTTGCCTAGATGGATCAAACCACTCTCTTGGATCATTAAATAGCCTTATACCCCCATGATTAGTCCCTTCTAATCCTATCTTGATGATGAAGTGTATTATTCTAGGAGGTCCTAGTATGGTGTGAAAATTTGAGTAGAGTTCCTATTGAGTGAGTGATCCAATGGTCGAAGGAGGAGAAAAACCTCATGACCCTACTTCATGTCACTTACAAGATTTTGAAACAATTTAAGTAGGTTTTAAGGTGAATTTGATGATTTTTGTGAAGCAATCTTAGAAAAAGGTATAAAAATGCAAGGGAAGGTCATCACCTATAGGTTATTAAGGTAATAAAGATGGTTTTACAGCTTAGAGGTGTCTTGGTAAAGTTCTAATTCCTCTTAGTGTCCTTTTGAAGAAAGAGAGATGATTAGCACAAGCCTAGAGGAACCAAGCTATCTTGGTACATCATTTAGGAATGAATAGGCCATTTTGGTTGTTCATTTAATAAGTGTACTTGAGATGTCAAAAAAATTTATATAATTGCATGAAAATGATGCATTTTATGCCATAAATATCTCTTGTAAGTTTGGTGTCTTAATGTGTTTCCTATCTCAAGATATAAGCCTTCAAAGATGATCTAGAAGTGTGGGATATGCCAGGGGATGTCAAATTGAAGCCATAGGAAATAACTATTTAGATTCAAAAATATTCAAATAAGATATGAATTTAATGCAGGTCTACTATGTTTCAAAATCTTAGAAACTAGATCGAGCATCAATGTCATGTGAGTGATCAATTGAGTCAATAGGTCAAGATAGATATATAGTGTAGATTCAATCATGTAATCAAAGATCAATTGTGAGCATGAGGTTAATAAGTCAGAGGATCTTGAGATTGCATGTGGGGCTACCATGTGTCATGATCATGGTAAATTATTAGATCAATAGTGCATGTTTGATCATGCAGATCAAGATTGATGGCATGAATTTGACCATGCAAATGGGGATCAATGGTGCAAATCAAAGTTAAGAATTTAATGAGATTATATTTAATAAAATGTTTCCATGTGGTGTAAAAGTATTAACTAGATTGAGATTGATATCAAGGTGCATAAAAATCATGTGGGGCTACCAAGTATTACAATCTCAAATATATATCAAAGATTAATGGTAAAATTGAAAGTTAAGGCTAGGAGACTCCTACAAAGATTGACAGAGAAAATTTGATCAAGATTCAAGGGGGAAAGAGACGAATAAACATGTTCAAAATAATGATTATCATATATAGATTAAAATTAAATAAGTAACAACATGTATATTGATATGCCACATAGGCAGACATGTTAGATCAAAATATTTTTCCACATAAGAATGCAAATGTATAAATACAAGATTAAAATGTGATTTAGGTTACCAAAATCAAACCTTGAAATTTTTTATGCTGCCATTAAAGCTTGGTTGAAACCCTCAAAATCCCCCAAAAATAAGTTTTACATCTTGTTCATGATAAAGAGACTAAGTAGCTTATGGATCTTCATTGAGATTATGACTACATGGAAACCAGTAAGGGTATTGGTTTTCATCTAAAATGGACCTTTGTTTAATGTTTTGGAGTAAGGGCAGAGTTATGATTAAGAAAGGAATGTCAGAAGGGACACCATCTGAATGAGTTCAAGTGACTATATAATAACATAAAGGACATATCAAGATGAATCATGGTACTATAATCTCATTAATAATATGGAGAGTTTGAAGGTTGATAAAGCTAAGTGGATCATTTAATGAAATTTTAAAATTCTTTGGAGACTTTTCTTTCTTAATGGATCATGACTCAACATTCTCAATAACTTATTGTCTTCTAGTGTGTTTCTAAACCAATGAGAAGGCTTGAATGTTATTTGGAGCTAATGAAGGTTAATTTTTTGAGGAAATATTTGTCATAATTGATACAAATGTGGTTTGTAATTCATGGAGGGTGGTTACATCTCATTTATTTAATTCTATTTGCTTACTTCTCTCTCTCTCTCTTCTCCTTTTCTCCTATATCTCCCATTTATCCCCCAATTTTTAAGGACTCTCTCATTTTTTTTGAGGGTAAACTCTCGTTTGACAAGTAAAAACCTTGTCAAAATTTATAAGAATTACCTCTTGAATAAATAAGATTATTTTTCACCTATCTCTTTCCTTTAACTTGTGTTTATCAAGCTTATGCATGATGACTTTGTGAAGAAGTGTTCTTCCATGGTCATTGTCCTTTATTTACCCTTTTAATGTGTTTTCAAGTTATTTTTAGGTCTGAACTTGTGCTCTTTCTACCATAAATAGACACTTGGTTTGAATATTAGAGTTCCTCTTTGCTTCATGCATTGCTTAGTGAGCCTATTTTATGAAATACTTATTAAAATTAACTAGTTTGTGAGGTTGTGTGAGTAAGAATCATCTTATGCTAAATTAGTGTTGGTTTTAAGCTTATGTGAGTGTCTTTTAAATTTGATACGTCACCCATTATCTCTCTTATTTACCTTATGACTTGCTTTCTATCCCATTTCCAGATAGAATCATTAGTTTAGGTGATCTACCAAGAGGATGTTGACCTTCTCTAGAGGTTCAACCTCACAACAAGATATCCACAACCTAAAGTTACTCCAATGTTTGTGGCTAGCAGTGGAGGAGCCTAGATAAATCTCCCATAGGGGTGAAATTCCATGCCACAACATGACCTATTCACTAATTTATGATCATTAATTTTGAAACAAATTAAAATATAAAATAATAATTAAATGAGAAAACATTAAAAATATTCCAAAAAACTAAAATAAGGACCTGAGCATGACATGATTACTAGATTACACTATTTACACATGTTTTATGGATCTCATATTATTTTCATACACACATGAATTTAATGGCACATGAGTGTGATGCATAACATACAAGTTACACATTGACATAAAAATGTTGGACTTTCCTATACCTAGTGGTCATGATAATACCAGTGTCATCATATTCTATAGATTTCATTATTTAAAGTTATATCTTTCCATAACATTCTGCCATGTTACGACATTTATATTTATTACACATATCTTTATAGTTACTCATATTTTACATAGTGCTACATAGATATGGTAATATCTTACGATATGACTTTGATGCATATGGATGGTGTCTACTATTTTTTACTCCTTTGATACTTAATTTATTTTATTACTATAGTCTATTTTTTCTTATCTATTATGTGTGGTCCTTGGTCTTATTTTATTTTACACCTCTATGTCCCTTATTTGTGACATATTTATGTCCCTTGCATGTGGTCCTTGGCCTTATTTTTAGGATTTATTTATCCCTTATGTGTAGCCCTTGACTATTTCTTTACAACATAATCATGTCCTTGTATGTGGCCCTTTACCTTATGTGTGACACTAAATTTTAAGATTTCTGATATGTTTTCACATGTTGTGCTTGATGAAATTGAGTGGTGTCATTATCCATATCATGTACTTTTAATACATAGATTGATTTAGTTATCTTTTTCACTCATGGTTACAACTATGTGTTTCACTGATATACTATCTAGACATGACACTTATATGATATACACTATATATGTAATATATATATATATATATATATCTTGATTGACATATACATTACTATGGTGACGTACTCCCCACATGTTCACATAATTATACATGTTTTTATCTTTATATATGACATGATATACTTAGCTCTTATTTTAAGATGAGTGAATTAATAGACACATCCATCATCTCACAAGGTGGAATTATAATGGGGTTTTAATATGTACATAAGCCTCAAAAAACAAAAAATAAAACCAAAGTACATAATTCAAATATTCAAAATGGTTTAAATATTTGATGGTTCAATTACATGTAAAATATTGGCACATCAATACATATTATGGGGGCATATGTCTTACATATAAACTCATTTTACAAATATGTGAGTAAAAATTCATACACACTTGTGTGTTTATGCATGGGAACATGTGCATAATTTATAGGAACATGAATTAGATATTTCCACATACACATAAATTTGATATACATATTTTTAGATTCAACATATACATGCATAGAATTCTATATCAGTTCAAAAAAATCAAAGGGCATGATACTGGTTGATGCACATATGCAAAATTTAATATTTATGGGTCATGATGCTAGTTCATACACATATCCACACTTTTTATTCATGAAAAATGATACCATTTGGATTTAACCTTTTATAATTTTACACAAGCAATTACCTATGTTTGGTTTAAGGGTAGAGATGCCTAAATTGGTTAAATAAATTATAGTAATTAACCTACTAATTTTTATGACATTTACCTTGTTTGAATTTATATAAATATAAAAAAATAGGGATACATAGAGACTTAGCTGAAAATAGACTATCATGGATGATATGGGTTATGAAACTTAAGATCTAAGAATTTCCAAGTGTTTTAAGTAGGATTGTAATGCATGTATGTTCATTGGATAGTAGTGCCCACTTTGGATAGTAGTGTCATTCATGTGTAGTATCCTCAATGTGGTTCTAATGTCCTCTTTGTGAGACTATTCCTATTTTTATAAAGAACATGTGCGTGTGTTTGTATGTTCTATTTATGTATGACCAAAGCCTATAGCTATGTATTATACCTATAAAGATTGATTTTATGTGTAAACCCTAGTTCTCTTTGCCAATGTGATATGAGAAAGAATTGAGTGTATTATTAGGATGGACTAGACATCCTAAACACCCCACTATGTAGGGAATTTCATACATATAAATACTCTGAAGAGGGATCAAGTCTGATGTAGTTCTCCCACCTAGTGCTTGATGTATAGGTAAGTAAATTCTAGAATGAGAGTGGCCTTACGTGCCTTGAATGTACGTGATATTTTGAATGCTTGAAAAATGGGCTTAAGGTTATTTTTAAATGGAAGTATGTAGAAAGTATGTTAGTATAAAGATAATGTACCTTGATTTTGCATAACTTTATCTTTGGTTTGAATAGTTTTTTGCATCTATTTTCTATCTAGTCAATATAGGTGGATTAGACTTATATTTATAGGGTTATATTACTTGTGTAGATAATAAAATGATCTTATGCTAACCTTAATAGGGGCACATGTTTGAAGAAGTATCTATTATAAAGAGTTGGGGCTCAAGATAAAAACACCTAGTTGGGGACACTAGTGCCATATGGCTATAGTGTCCCAAATGTGGTGCTAATTTCCTTTTGGTAGAATGTTGAGAAATTTGGATTGAGGTTAGAGGTGAAAGTTTAGGGATCATGTCTTGATTGGTTTTAAGTCAACAAGGTCTATTAAATATATGTAAATGTAAGTTTAAGGCTCTATATTAGGTCTATTACAATCCAAATGATAGGGTAAATCAAGCGACACTCTTAGCATCCAATTACCATTTTTAGGTGATTACACTTTCCCCCAGTTTATGCTAATAATCCATCAAAGTGAAATGATTAGTATAAACAAAAAATAAGTGTACCTAGACTTACCTTGGAAGTGAATCTCATGTAGTTGAGTTTGAATGTTTGAATCTAGGTCTACATATGTGAAACATGATCTAATGTAATGTCCTATAATGAAACATGCAAAAATCAATCCTTACTAATGAGACAATAAAAAATAAAAGACTATGTTGCAATGAAATAACTAAGTAAAGAGATATGAAAGTAACAAATACTCTTCATTGGTAACAACCTATATGTGTGAAAGTGCATAGTGATCATATCATTGAATAACTTGAACTGAGCTAATGGCTTGATCAATCCTCATATGGGTGGCTCAATAACTCAATCTTGTTTTGACTCCATCATTTTCCACCCTACTTGGTGGATCATGATCTTTGTAAATAGCTTGGGTGAGACTATAAGTGTGTTGAACCCTCTCGTATAGCTATATCAAAAACTCAAGTAGGCCTTGACTCCATCATTTCCCCTATGTGAAGTAGATGCATTTATATTTATACTACGCAAAGTGATGAAAGTATCTAATTGAGTAATCTAACTATGTATTCAACTTTGTGGCCATTAGGTATATTAGGTAGCTTTACGCCACTTAGGAATGCCAACTACTATAGATGGATTAAGGCATGAATTTAGTGACAAACTATAATGTGGTAAAAAGTGTATACAGTATAGAGAATGACATGGATTTTTCCATTCCATCTGATCAACCTATCTGAAGCTGAGTATATGGAAACTATGTGTCTTGCATATACCCCTAATCTAGTATTTGAGTATATTGAGCCTAAATCAAGTATGTAATAGTTGAATATGTGTAACTAATTTGAATGTATGAGTGACCATGCATCACATTATGCACCCAAATATGAGTAACTAGTATGAATCTAAATTGAAATTACTAAATCTAAGTTAAATCTAAACATAACTACCAAACTTGTGACTATATTTGTGCAAATATGTACTATACCTGGTGTATCGGTATAAATCATATGGACTATTTTTAAGCTAGGGATATTGGATAGTAATGCCTTATAGTGGATAGTAGTGCCATATGGCACTAGTGTCCCAATATGGGTGCTAATGACTAGTTAGTATGATCTCTATGTGGTTTGAACTGACTGTTAAACATATGTTTTGTTATGTGATTACCTTGATTTTTATCTTTATAAGTAATCCTATATGATAAAATGTACTTGTGAAAAGAAAGAATAAGATCTCAATCTCTATGATAACCCCTATAGATTCCCCCTCTTTTGAGGGTAGTTGTGAAATTTATGGAATAACTACCCTCTAAATAAGTAGATCTATAAAATGTGTTAGTCAGAGCATGACATAACAATATAATGTATAAATATAACATCATAATATAAATGTATCTAAGCAATAGTAGGAAATATAAGATGTATGTTATAATCTAGCATTAGACAAGGGTGTCAAGATAGATGTAAGAAATCTATAACAATAGTAAAATTTGAGTAACTTCCTAGGTGAATGGGGCATGATGTCCATCAAGACTCCCAAGTAGGATAGGTAGATCCATGAGAGCTCTCATGGCATAAAAAAGTGTGTGACAAGAAAAATACAAGTGTAATGGTTTAAAAGCATACAAAAAATCAAACATAGAAGAACATGAGGGATTTAAAAAATTAGGCCAAGTTACCATAATACAAGGGACATGGGCAGATTTCACTCAATATAAGAATGAATACATACAAGGACATGTTGAAATGTACATACACAAATAATAAGCAATTTGACATAGACCCATTGAGAAAGATATGTTCAAATGTATACATATGGAAACATGAAAGAGCACACATAAGGGATATGGGCACATGATTAAGCCATAAAAATATATAATTACCTTAGAATCCAAGGAACAAGACATATTCAAATGCCATTGAAGATGTAAGAAGCATAGTAACACAGTCAAGTCTAATCTAGGAACTAGAAATGAAAGCATGTATAACTATGTAATATAAATCTATGTAGATGATAGGGTGTATATATACTAAAGATAACTAGTGATAATCAACAAAAAATCTAAGAAATTAATATCAATGATCAATATCAAGATAAATCAATGCATAACTAGAATGTATAGTATGCAAATATGAAAGCTAGTTATAGAAACTACATAAGAGATGCCCATAAGTGGGTAGATGTAGCAATGTATAAACTTGGATCAGTTTAAATGTCCCCAATGGTTATATCATAGTTGGTTTAGATCATTTAGTGTATTTGAGTCCTATATATAATCTATAATCACTTGACAAAAACAAGTGAAGCATATGTGTATGATAAAACTAAATACTCTAAGATAACTAGTAATATTCAATATCTGCAAAGTAGTAGAAATGTAGACAAATAAATGCATATAATCTATAAAAAAAATGAATTTTTGAAATATTTGAATGTTTTTTTTATTTTGACATGTTATATTGTTTTTGTGTTTTCTGAGTATAAGCTATGTATAAGCATATGAAAGTAAACTATATACAAGGAGTAAGGGAGAGAATGAAGTATGTATAAGGGTAGGAACCATACTAACTAATGAGTCTCATGGGAGAATAACTATCATCATGTGTTGTCAAATATAAGAATAATAATCTCTCATGTAGTGTGATTTCTATGATTTAGTTGAATTTTATTGTAGTATGAATATGAGATTTGTTCCTCAATAAAATCATAATATTACTCCATATCAGAATCATAATAACTTGGTGTGATTGAGGGAACTACCTGATATTGTGGAGTTGACCTTTGTAAATTATGATTTTGAATATTAATTTTGATTTTCCCTTTGAAACTATTCATATAATAGATATACTATGTTTTGGAGGCTCTTTTGATAGAAAACCTATTTTGAGAATGCTTGTTGCTGGAGCATTATTTTGAATTTTCAACTAAAGTTCTTGCTCTTTCTATAACATTTCCTATGTATCTAGATGAAATTATTATAGGTTGTGTCATCTTGTGGAGGAATGATATCATGGATCTAGTTGGAGGTAAAGTACCTATCACCCTCATGGAGATGAGGAGGAAAAGGATATTCTTTCTTGTGCATAATATATGACATTGAAGCTTAAAACATAGTGGTTAATTTGTGTGCTAAATCTTTTATGTGCGTATGGTTTTTCTTGTCAATTAAATTCCATATAGGAGAAAGATAACATTCAAAATAAATAATGCAACATGAAATATATTTTAGTTCATTTTAAACATCATGTATTCATATGTATATGTGATTAAAGATATATGTCTTAATTATTTTTCACATAGAAGAAAGATAACATGATATGGAAAGAATACAACATGAAAGATATTTTAGTTGATTTGAAACATCATGTATGCATATGTATATGTGATTATATAATAATGTCTTAATTATTTTTCACATAGAATAAAGATAACATGCTATGGAAATAATGAAACATGAAATATATTTTAGTTGATTTGAAACATCATGTATGCATATGTCTATGTGATTAAAGAATAATGTCTCAATTATTTTGCACATAGAAGAAATATAACATGATATGGAATATGATGAATATTTTATTTGATAGTAAGAATCATATATACATGTATTGATGTCCTCTCTTAGTTCGTTTTGAATTAAAGAGAATAAACATGTAATTGAAAGTATGAAACTTTACAATAAAAATTAATTTATTTCTTCTATCAATATTATCATGATGATATGAATTAGAATAAATGTGAATCTAAAATATAATTTTTGGAAATAATGTCTGAGTATAAATAGAAAAGGATACAAACCCTAATTGTGTTTATGGTTAGGCTTTTTAAATCTATGGTTTCTTTACAATAGTTTACATTAGATGTAAAATAAATTGAAAACCTAATGTACAATTGATTTTAATAAGCTAGGTTATCTAAATAAAATTATAAAATTAGAAGTAGTTAGCCCTAAATTTATTGCACAAAATTTGGACTAATTCAAGTTAGCGTTTGAAGAAATATTCTAAGTAAGACAAGTTCACCAAATGATTTAACCTTTTAGGTTTTTACAAAAGTAATTGCCTTTATTTGGTCAAAGGGATGGGATTATTAAATTAATTAAAGTAATTAAAGTAATTAAATTACTAATTTTTTAAGACATTGACCTTGTTTGAATTTATATAAATATCATAAAATAGGGATAAATGGAGACTTCACTGAAAACAAATTGTCACAGATGATCTGGGTTGTAAAAAATGAGATTTGAGTAGTTTTGAGTGTCACAAGTAAGATTTTGATGTTCATATATTCACTAGATAGTATCACCCAATTTGAATAATAGTGACATCCATGTGTAGTGTCCTCAATGTGGCATTAATGCCATCTTTGTGATATTTTTCCTATTTTTGGGGATCACTTACACCTCTGTATGTATGTTCTATTTCTATATGACCATATCCTATAGTTGGGTTCTAATACTCTAAAAAGGGATCATGTTTGATGTAGTTCTCCCACCTAGTGCTTGATGTATGTGTAAGTGAATGTTATAATGAGAACCACCTTAGATACCTTGAAGGTGATTGAGATTTGGAATGCCTAAGATCTATACTTAGGGTTACTATAGATGGTAGTATAATAAACTAAGGAAGAATAAGGATAATGTACCTTGATTTTACACAAATTTGTCTTTAGTTTGAATAGATTTTTGCATCTATTTTCCATATAGTCAATAAAGGTGTATTATACTTATATTTTAGGGTTATGTTACTTGTGTGAATAATAAAATGATCTTAGGCTAACCTTAAGAGGGGAACATGTTTGAAAAAGTATTCACTAGGAAGAGATGGGACTAAGGATAGTAGTGCCTAGTCAGGGACACTAGTGTCATGTGGATATAGTGTCCCAAATGTGGTATTAATGTCATTTTGGCAAATTGCTAAGAAAGTTGAATTGAGGTCACAAGTGATAGTTCAAGGACTATGTATTGACTAGATGTAAGTGAACAAGGTATGTTAAATGATTAGAAGTGTAGGTGATAGTTTGGTCTTATTTATAGTGAACCCATCATGTGGTGCCACTTTTATTTTTCAAGTATTTAGTTGGGATAGTACATCATGCACTTCTCCACACATTTATGTGGGATTTGGCATGTTGAATTCCCAACCCAAGGGATTTAAAAGTTAGAAAAAATTATAAATATTATTTTCAATAAAAAAAAGCTACAAAAAATTGGGGCATAGTCACCCCAACTCTCCATGTACTTCAACAAGGAAACACAAGTTTTCCAAAGCTTCAACATCTAAGCATCATCTTTAACAAGTTAATAAGGCAACATGGTTTTCACTAACACACAAATTTAGTCTTTCCTTTACTATTTAATTTTTAAAATTCAAGTTCTAATTTCACATTTTAATCCAATGGCATTGACTACTACATGTTTATTGTAGGTTTTTCTATTGAGTGACTTGAAAAATTGGAGCTTCCTACCAAACATAAAGTGTATTGTACACACTTAAGTATATTTTTTACTTTTACTATATAAGTTCCATTACTAGAATAAAAAGATCTAATTTTTAGATATTAAAATCTAGTATCAAGTACTCAATGATAAAAGTATTGACACACATTTACTATGCATGACTTATGTGAAAAAAATATGATCCTAACCTACCATTCTCTCACACATAAATGATACCTTATGATTTTGACCCTTATATTAGGTTGTTACACACATAAATGAACCACATTAATTATTTTAAACATGATTATTATCCTGTATAAACATCTCTAGACCTTCAATTTAATCCATTTTTACATGGGTTAGTAATGTCAAATTAGGTTAGTATCACTAGTCAATACTAACCTAAGACTAATGGTAATAACCCTATCTAACTAATATATATTTTTTTTAAATAAAATATTTCCTTAAGGTCAGCTCATCTACTTAGTGTGTCTATCATGATAAATTACCCCACTGGACTCATACATATATATCAAGGCCTCACTTGGTGGGGACATGGAAATTTCTTTGTACACACATATACATTATTTGACACTTATAATATCTTCCCTATTCTTCCAAAATTTTAAATTTTTCACTAGGAGTAGTCATAATCCAAGTTTGAAGTAAACTAAATCCATTAAATCAAGAATTTTCAAGTATAAAATCTAAATCAATAGTTGTATACATATAGAAAAGGAGAATAATTTCATAATCACACTGGGTTGGAGAATTATGTTTGGCTTTATTTTTCTCCTCAAATTATTAAATATGTAGGTATTAGTCAATCATCAAATAAAGGTGATTGGGATCAACTCATCCCATTAAACTTTCCTAATTTTTGTAAGTTTCTAGCCATCACAAGTACATATAGGATTTCAAAGTTATCACACATCATCAAGATTTGAAATTGCACATATATAGAATTCAAAGGTATGAAAATTTTATAATATGTTCACTAACCCATATTTTATCATACTTCACAACAAACTATCATAGGTCAATATCGATAGTCGATACTGACCTAGATTTGATGAAATTGAGCCTCTCTAAACAAAAAACATAGTTCCTAAATCAATCAAATCATAGGCCTCATGTAGTATATATTCCACCATTAGAATCCAATCATGTTTATATATTTAATCTAAAAATATAAATACTTATCCCTTTATTGTATTTACTATATTTTAGTATATGCCACTTGTCCAATCACTGTAATTAGTTTTAGAATTTTACTTTTATATGTATGATTAAATTCATAATCTATAAATCTAAAATATTTTATTAGATTCTATTGTATAAGGTTTCAAAACCAAATTAGGCTAAAAAATGTTATAGGAGACCTCCAATATAATTAATAGTGCTTTATACTTAGACTGATCTAAATTTACCTAGAGGGTTAACAAGAGGAGATCAAGAAATATAGTTTATTTAGAATGGAATTTGAAAGCGAGTGGATTATCAAATGTAGATAAATATATTATGAAGCATATATTTTTATTAGTGGTTTTATGAGGCAAACTGATCTTAAAAATGTTTGAATTGATGAGAAGAGAAATTTATGTTGAATAGTTTGTATGGAGAAAAGTCTAATAATGAAACATAAACACATCATTCATCTTTAAGGAGCACATCCCCTATGACATAATAAATATATATAAAAGTATAATCAATGAATATAGACTTATTTATAAAAATTTTGGAAGATAGGAAGTGGTCCACTAATATAAGAGAAACATTAGCTTGAAGAAAATTACAATCTAGAATATATACTATTATTGAATAAATTAGTAATTTGTCAAGACAAAACACCAAATTTTTAACTAATAGTAATAAAAATACATAACACCTTATAATTTAGTGATCAATATTATTTTTATGAAAACATTATTGATATTCATATGATCTTTTTTACCCTACAACCATGCCACATATCTACTAATATAGAAAAATATTTCCTAACTTTTTAAAATGAATTAGGAAGTCAAGGGGATACAAGGTGATGAAAGTATATGTTACAATATCATTTGAGATTTAATTATTTAGGATTTATAATATATCTAAAAATGTGAAGGCCCTAAATTATATCTATTTAGGGTAAAAATTAGATTGATCACATAATATAAAAGACATAATTGCATGATCAAGACCACCCAAGAACTTAAAGAGAACAAATAAAAACTATAATAATAAGTCTTAGAGTATGGTTAAATATTTAAAAATGTAATGAACAATAAAATTTTATATTTTTAAGAAAAATATTAGGAAACTTGGTTTGTGGAGGGATTGAAAGGTCAAAATACAATTCACAATATCACAAAAATAATTTCTAAACAAAGAATAATCAATAAAATTTATAGGGGTGGTAAAATATAAAGGAATATGGGGGAAAACTATTAGAGGGTGAAAAAACATGTTAAATTATATTTATTGATACATAATATGAAACAATTATGAGAGAGTAAAACTTGGAATATATCGATACAACTTTTGGAGTGTCACTAGGAAGGGCACCAAGGCAATGAACATCCTTGCATCCACAAAGCATTCTTCAAGATATTTTACTATTGGGATCTATTAAATATAAAATTACATCTAGGTTAACATTATGTGTGATAGCTACATAACATGAATTGTAAATTTTATAAATAAATTACTTATAGTGAAAATAATTTTATAGTTCCATAGGACCTAAAGGAAGATATTTCAATGGATTTATTTAAAATAATTATGTAAAAAATTATATAATATATGAATACATATTGTAAAGGTAAAATATTCTATGGAAAGGTAAATGGGCACCTATGTTAACTCAATATTAACTAGGATGGGGACCCCCTCTTTTAATACTATTCAATATGGGAATTGTCATTTGCTCAACATTGATTTGAATGTGCTCCATCATCTTATTAATGTAAAATAGGTTAAACATATCCATCACTACAAAAAAAATATGGTGGATATCAAAACAAAGTGAAAAAGATAAATTCAAAGAGACAATGAAAATTTCAAGGAGGATATCAATATCATTGATAGAGTCCAAGATATAAAATGCAACTCATAGTTTTTTTACTTATGCAAGGAAATGAACTATGCTTCTAAAAAAATTCAATAAATAAACAAAGGGATATGTATGGAATATATTTAAAAGTATTTAGAAACATAGTATTGATGATTACCCCACCTTAGATAATTAGTGTCAAAATCACATATATATAAATATGGTAGACTCTCTCATAAATAACCTACATCCATTCATGTCATGATTAGGATGCAATGAAATAATAAAAGAGTTGGACCTTTGGAAATGCGTATAGAGACATAGATCAAAAAAGTGTGAGAATTCAAGATCTATATCCCAAAAAGGAATTTTTTTTAATAAACGAATTTGTTTAACTATTCAGATAAATCCAAACAAAGGATACAATCTATTCTCACGTTACAAAAATGAAGTATGCATATATAGATAGATAATGTTAATTATTTAATTATAAGGATTAGTCACCACCCTTAATAATTTTATTAAATTGATAAATATGTTTTGAATACAGACATATCACAAAAAGTCAAAAATATATTACATTATATGTTGGGTTACATTGTGAAATTACATTATAAAATTATGAAAATGGTTAGGTATGTGAAAACCAATAAGCCTTGGAAAATATGTTAGGATGTATATTTAGATTATACGATATGAAATTTTAAATTTTGTATTTGAATTTGGAATCATAGTGAAAAAATGTATCATACATGGTAAGCCATTATAAATTCAAAATTGATTTATATTCCCATAACTTTAAGTATCATATACCATGGTCGAATTGAACCTATTATAGGACTATAGAATGCAAACATATATGCAAGTGACATAACCTTACTAGGAAACATTAAATTAATAAATAAAAAGAATAAATAAATGCATTACCCTATGTTGATCAGGAAGAATTGGGATTATGATGGTAATATATTCATCAATACTATAAAATTAACTAGAAGCTCACTTGGATAATATTATCATTTTCATTTTGAGGAACAAGGTAGAAAATAGGCCACATATCATACCAAAAGAGCCCAATTATCCATATGTAAATAATTCAAGGGTTAGTATAATGTTGAGAAGGAACCAAATAATAAATTGATAAGAGAATGGACTTTTAAACACTTTTCAAAAGTCATACCAAATTCACAAGGGAAAAAAAAGGAGTAATCACCATAGAAACCTCTCAAGATCCTTTAAGTATAACAACTTTTCAATACTATATATAATTAATATTTAATATAACCACCCACTTGGTTAAAGATATATTAAATTTATTAGTTAGTTGTGACTAAACATGATTATATGTATCACTTCAAATTATTCAATTAATGGAGATTTAGATATAGATATGAAAATTTGGATTCGATGAAACCATGAATTAAGGCCTATGAGGATGGTTTTCATAATGTATTGAAAATTACATAGTATTTTAGGATATATGATTTGACATGATTCATCAATAAGTTGACGGTTTATGCTCCATAGTTGGAAACTTAATTAATATATTTAAACTATGCACTCAATAGAATCACAACTAATTAATGTGTAATACAAAGTTATGATGAATTAGAATGGGAAACTTCTTTTGAAATGTTTCACAAAAGTTTCTATATAGAAACCAAGTTGTCAAAAAAGGGCCAACGTTCCAAGATGTGAAATGTCCTAAAATAAATGCCCACTCATGTGTAGCATATGGAAATAATACAAAATATATCCTTAGTATTGGATGCATATATTAATAGAAACACTAAAATAATTGTCAAAATCTTGTTACATGCATCAAGAAGACTAAGAAAAATAAGTATGTAGCCTCAAATATAACAAGATTATATCTATTTTTTTTTAACTTTATGATGAGAACCCAATGGTGAACTAATATTTCAAAAATATGAAAATATTCTTGTGCCACAAAGGATTGGATAATGCAACTATTGCAAAGAAATAAGAATTCAAAGTAGAGTGTGACAAAAGAATCGGTAAAAATATATTAAAAGAATAACTACAATTGTGATGGGAAATGATTTGTGCTCAAGTCATGAAATATAATTTGGAATAACACAAGTAATTATAAAAAATTCAAATATCGGAGAATAAATGGATGTCAAGGGTATGTTTAAACATGAGATAAACGTTAAAATTAAAAATAAATAATATTAAACCTATGCATAAGAAGAAAATTTATGGAATTTTAACATATAAGAGAAGTCATGTCATTGGGATATTATAGATTCAATGAAGGCATAGGAAATTAATTACTATAAAGAGCCACTGTGAACAAGATATGAGAATATTTGCACTGAAGTGGTACCTAAGATGGAACCTATTAGTGATTATTTAACTTAGAAATATATATATATATATATATATATATATATATATATATATATATATATATATATATATATATATATATATATATATATATATATATATATATATATAGGTATTTAAAATGTTATGAGTCTATGAATATGTGTTCCCCTCGAATTTCAACAAATTAAAGGGTGTAGACCTATATCTAGGAAAAATACACATTAAAATAAAATATTGTGTAGTGATAATTAAGAATTAGTCATATCAATTGAATACTAACATTAATATTAATTCCAAGATATAAATTAATCACATGGTTGAGGTAGGAATCATCTATTGAGTGAATGTTTATTAGAGCGGCCTATGTGGGTTCGTTAGGTATCCAAACCAACCATGTCTCAGAAGCTACCATGATGATTTAGGGTATTGATTTGGTGGCCAATCTTGGCTTAGAATTCATCTAAATATATGGGTATTAAATGAACATTATCAACTACTTAAAATGCCTCTCACCCCCCTCTTGGAACATTTTTGGTATCATTATAGATGCTAAAAACTTGTTGACATGCTTCAAAGGGGTCTCCATAGGTCATGCCTATAGGGAAGGCAATAGGGGTGCCAATTGCATGGAAAAAATTAGAGTTAAAAGAGATGACTATATCACTTGGCATGAGATTTATTATCTAAATGATGTCATCTAGATTATTGAGCTAGAGAATGGACACATCAAGAAATGTCATAATGAGTGAATTAATCATGATAAAATCATGATTCATCCTCAGTGATATACATGCAAGGATATTATTTCCCAAGACTTGCATGTTTGGGGAGCCTTGAGTTTGCATCATATGACCAAGCGTGGATATAATATCTGTAAACATCATTTCTCCTTCTCTAAGAGCATATTCTATGAAATCTATAGAAACAACTCACACTTTAAAAAAATGGGTGGGGATAGAGACCAATTTGAGATGATCTCTTGTGCTGATGTAAATAAAAATGAATATGTTTAGAATAAAATAGTCTAGGGTAAGTTGGCACCATTTATTAAATGTCTGGTTAGGTATGAAACTCACTCTCTAGGGATTTTTCCCATAGTTGGAAGGATCGTAAAGTGATAATGCTTGGCCTAAAGATTTAGATTATTGAAGAACTCATTGGTGAAAGTATAGGGATGGAATGCCATGAAGTCAAGGCATTAAAGGATACGAGACAAAAGGATTAAATATTTAACATCTTCTACAAGAAGGAGAAGGATAAGCATAAACCCAAGTATTCATCTCATAAGGGATTTATGCATGCAAAGTTATTGAGGAAATGGTCATAGGTTTGTTTATAAATTATGAGGTACAATACCCTTGAGGGTAAACATAATTTTATCTTCTCACATCACTTTATTATCTGAACCACTTTAAAGGTCATACAATTAACATCTTATTTTTGTTTCTACAATCTCTAGATATTTTAGTGTTGAACTTCAAAAAGAATCCCTTGGTAGATTTAATACATCAATGTATAATCCTATTATTGATTAAGTATGGGGAGAAACTATGGTCTAAGATCATCACTGAGGCCATAAACATTAATAGTGAGAGGGATAATTCTAAGGAGGGGAATAACACTCAATAAGATTTGGGAGATGAACAAGAAGAATAGGACATGGGGGATTTAGATGAAAATGTATAAAATGACCCCAAAGCCTAAATAGATAATCCCTACACTTGTCCATCCACTTGTTACTAAAGGTAAAGGGGTCTCTAGGTCTAATGTTAAGGTAGAGATTGAGGACTCCTTCCAAAATCTATATCTAAAATTAGAAATCTAGAAACTACTCTATGGTGAAATTGTTTAGAATTTTTTGAAGCTCAAAGGATTCCTCTATCTGGATATGGTAGCAAATAATGAAGGTATAGTTCACCTATCCCACACCCTGAAAGGTAAATCCAACTAGAATAGAAAAGAGGAGGAAGCCACTAGGGAACTTGAGGAAGAAAAAGAGGAGTTTCATTCCTCTAACCTTAAGAGGAAGAGATATGATGATGGAAAGGAATAGTTTGTTGGGATTCAAAGAAAGGTAAGAAACAATAAAAGTGCCAGTGTTGAGACCAAATACTTAGTCTTTTACTCTAAATCAAAATAACTTTTTGGTCTCTATTTTCTTTTTGGTTATTTTTTAGTTTTTTAATTAATTATTGGTGGTGGTTTGGTGGAAGGTGGGTGTAGCCATTGGGTTTCTCTTTTTGTCTTGATGATTCAACTTGCTTATCTTTCATTTGTTCATTGCAAAGGGTATGAGATCTTTCAACCTGGCTATTTAACTGATCTAATAAAAAATCTATTTAGTAAAGAAATATGATTGGGTAAGATTGATAGTGGTTCAAACAAATAAGTGTAAATAAATATGCATGTCTAATTATTTTTAGACCTTAGATGATGCCTCGAATAATTACCCACTTCCAACACTAGTCAGTGATGATGCTCTATAATATGTTTTAGGACACAAGGTTCACTCATTCATAGATTCCAATTGTAAAAGAGGACTAATAAAAGACCTTGAAACATAATTGGTATCTTTTGTAAAAATTGGTATGTCATTTGGATTTAAAAATGCACCAATATAATTTTTTAAATCATTAGGGACCACTTTAAATTAATCTATCCATTATTTTCTGATACGTATATTTGAATGAATGGTTAGTGTTTTTATTCTTCAAAGAACATTTTTCTACCTTGCAACTAATGTTTAAATTTTTTTATATCTTTGAGAATCTCACTTAGTCTAAATAGGTGCTTATTGTTTACAACCATTGGAATGATAGTAGGAAATGTAGTGTAAAATGACAAAATTATTTTGGATCAATCCAAAATCATAATTATCATTTTTCTCAATCTACCAAATAGTCATTTAAAAATGGGACCTTATTTGGGTCATATAGGGTACTACCATAGTTTATTCTCAAATATTTAGATATTGTATCACCAATTTAAAACCTTATGCCTAAATATATTAAGCTCAAATGGAAAAAATAAAGCTAAGATGTGTTTATAGGTTTTTATTAGTGGTTTGTTGTGGATCAATTTTTGTCTTATTTTAATGGAGTAAGACATTAGTTGTGCATGTAGATTATTTAGGGACTATGATTCATATTATGTTATGATAACTAGGTACCCTATGCATTTCAAAAGTCACAAATTATTAGTTGCATAGGGCAATTAAATAATGACATAAATGGAAGCCATGGATATGGTATCCACAATTTAAATTTTCATGATTATTTATTAGCATATGTTTTCAAGTTCTCATAAACCAACATATGAAATATTTGGTAAACAAGCCATCATTTAGAGTGAGGAATTAGAAATGGTTGATGCTCTTCTAATAATATAAATTCAATTACAATGTAAATCCAAGTAAAAATAATGTGGGATGATATTGTATGTAATGGGAAATGGAATAGATCTACAAATCAATCTATCTCAGATAAGATAGATCCTACTTACACTTCCAATTGGGGATACACAGATAATCAGGGTCACGACCAATATGGATCCACTCAACCTAGCCAAAGGATATCTTACCATAATAATATCACTAGGGAGGGTTCCAAATCCTCCAATCAAGCAAAACTACATTATAACCCTAACTAGATCCTATGTTTTCATATTCACTAAATTAATAATAAGTAAAGCAAAATCTAATGTAGTGTTCACCAAATCTTGTGGTACAAAGTGGGGGGTTAATAAAAACTAATATTAAACATGCATATAAGACATATACTCATGTTAATGTATATAAAATCCTAATGCATGGAAGAGAAGTGAAAATGCATATCTATCTACTCTTAAAAGGGAGGAACAAAGTTAGGAATACTTACCTTTGAAGGTGAACCTACCAATCCTCAATATCTCCCTTGGCCAAGGTGATTTGAAATAGGTTGTTATGGTATGTAAGGATGATAAGGATAAATTATCTCTAGGATACATAACCTATTAATACATCCAAAAGACTTATCCACAAGATAATATTTGTATCTCAAAATAAAGTATGAAACCCTAAGCTTACTCTTCAAGTAGAATGGTGGATAAGCAAATACACAATATATATATTAATTCTTCTATTCACTTAGATATGACAACATGAATGTGTTTATATAGGTGGATCTAACCCTAAAACCTTCACAAGTTTTAGTTGACAAGGTCAACTCAATCAACCTAGCATTGAAATTGATAAAAAAAACTAAGTAATGAACTATATCAACCATGGCTAACCTAGTTCCTATTAAGCCTTTGTAAATAAAAATACAATATTGGTAATGCTAACATAGTCATGTAAACTTACAAAAATGTTTTTAGGTTAGGGAAAGGGCTAATGATGATGGTAAATGATTAGAAGCAGGTGAAAAATATGATGCAAAGTTTAGGGAAATGGTTTTTAGGAAATAAATGTGTAGATATCAAGAGGAAAAAGGGGATAAAAATCTTGTGAAGTATCAATGGTATACCAACCCATTTCCTAGTGCACCCCTTTGGGTATACACTCAGAGATATTGAGACTCGACAAGCTCCTACAAGATATAAAATATCAGTATTTTATAAAGGTTGAAAATACTATGTGTATTTATATACCCCACTTAAAGTTCAACACATTTCATGTAGGTGAAACATGGGATGGTGATTCAAGAAAATAATATATGGACACATAACCCTGAAGATGAATAAAGTGTAGTAAAGAGTAAATAAGATTAATGAAAGGATAGAATTGAAAAACACATACCTTTAATTACCTTAGTGATGTAGATAAAGAAGGATTTGTGTGAAATTTGAAGATGCCCAATATGAGTAACATTAGTTGAACCTATAGAGATTAGTAAAAAATATCAAAAAAATAATATGTTTTTAAATATAAGCATATAATAATGGAAAATATTCTATATGATATCAGGATTCTAGAACATTTTACAGTTTGGAAAAATAATTAGTAGAGACAAAGCTATGAGTAAAATAAGAAATCTAATGGTAAATATTTGATAGGTAAATAATTTTGAAAATTTGGAAGAAGAACATGGGATTAATGGTGTTAGTGAGCACATGGATATATGAGAGGTTTCTAATTTATCGATAAGCTAGCTTTCCCTATGTGGTTGATGATAAGTTACTTCAGGTTATAAGATTGAGATAGGAATAGGTAGCATGGGTCATGCCTCATGTACAAACACTATAGATAGTCACATGAGGAGAGATTATGTGGAATCCTAATGCACATATGGCTATTATTTGGTTGAGTTGGGTGACTATGGCATGAGGGCTAGATCTAGAGTAAATCATAGGTCACTATACCTATTGGGTAGAGTTGCATCCAATGGCATGCTTGGTAGGATAGTTATGAATCCTACACTTAGTGGATCTTATAGTAGTGCCTATGTTCTGGTCATGACATGCAAGAGAATGAGGGGGATAGGAGGAGGAGGAGCACAAATCAAGAGATTGGATATCATACCAGGGCATGTGAGACCATGTACTGGTTGATCACAATAACTAGTATCTAGAGAAGGAGAGGGCATGGATGTGGATGCAAGGGTGAAATAGATACCATATAAGGAACCATAGTAGGAGGTTTAATTTACACCTTAGGAACACCATTAATGGATATACCATTATTGGGATTAAACATAGATAAGGGTTTTCACTTGGGATGATCTAATAGTTGGCCCAAGGTAAAGTTGGTCAATAGAGGCATCACTGAAGAGAGGACTAAGATGTGCACAAGTGATGACTCCAAGATAAAATTGATGGGGAGGTGACCCATAAATGAGGTGATTAGGGGATGATCCAATGGATATATCATTATTAATGGATGAGAAGATGGGGAGATAGTGGTTGATAACACTGGTATAGGTAATAAAAGTTGTAATTTATAGTCTTGATAGAATACTAGTTATATATGATTGTAGATACATAAATTTTGAGATATATATGTGATCTGGTATGTATCTAGGTTTTGTGTTTTACATACCTTAAAAAAAAGGAGACCAAATTGGGATCCTTAGTCAGGGTAGTGGTCCATGATATTTTGGATGGAGTGATAGCATCATACAACCTCACCATACTGGATGATCCTATGGTACCATCTGCCCTAGCTCAAGTAAGCTAGTTTAGACTAGTAGGGGAGGATGTGAAGAAGATGTAGACACATAGAGATGTATTTTAGACACTATTATTGGTGGGAATAGGAGAGGCATAGGCTTGATAGGCCCTGGTTCAAGAGAGATCCACACACATACAATTTAGTTGAGATAAGTACAAGCCTAAGTGACTAACCTACAAAGACATGTAGCAAGTTTGAGATTGTAGACTGCCTCATTACAATGTACTATGTAGAGGGGATGGTTTAACTCATCTATGGGTATCATGGATAAGCCATAAGATAGGCATGATGGAGCCCAACCATAGAGATGGAGTGATATATTTTTATAGTTTGTATAAAAACACATGAGATATAGAGATAGATTATTTTTATGGATATTGATCTTATGAGTTATATTTTGGTTGTGGTTGTTGATGCATGGATATATTTATATCTATCACATGTATTTTGATTTTTTAATATATGTTATAGTAAATATATGTGGAGTGTTTTCTTTCATAACATTATGTATTACACATGCATGGTTAAAAAGAAATAGGTGAAAAAGATTTGGAAAAGTATAATTAATAAAATAAATGTACTACACACTATATCATGATGATAAATGTGTAATAAAAAAATATTACTAAGTATAATAAACCAAAAAGCGGTAAACAAGAGGGGAAAATGTTTTTAAACCATGAAAAAGATTGTCACCAAATTAAAACAAATAAAATCTCAGTAAATCATTTTGGGAAGTATGAAAATAATTTAATAAAATGGAAAGAACATGAAATACCAATGGTATGAAAACAAATCAATCATAATAAATCACATTGGTAAGTATAAAAGAGAAACAAAATTGGAAAAATGGTCTTAAATTAATCATACTAATTTGAGTTGAGAAGTATGAAAAACTAAATAAAAATGATTGGATACTTACATGCAATCAGAAAATGAAAAGATAAAAAAATTTAAGATTAATGAAGCATAAAATATTAAATCAAGATTGGAAGCATGTCAATGATGTGTAACTCATAATAAATCACATCTTAGCTCAAATTTGACACATAATTTCATTGTGACTTGGGTATTAGAAAATTTTGTGATGAAGGCTAGGTCTATCCATGGTCTTACACTACAACTCATAAAGGGAACACCAATGAGGTGGAAACAGTGTGAAAATATGGTAAAAGTGGATTTTTAGAATGGTAATGTTAAAATTTAGTAATTTATGAGGAAGGCTTGGTCCTTTCCAAGGTCTTACACTGTAACTCATAAATGAAATCCCTAGGGGGATTGATCAATGAATAAAATGATATTTATCAAGGGGAAATATTAGTATTGTAGGGAGTGAAAAAGATATTGTAATAATCATAACATAGGTGTCTAATGAGAATACCTTAGGAGACATGAGGAACACTATAGACATGAAAATACAAGTAAATAATGATGATTAGTATATAAAGGACACTTCACTTATAGGCACAAAGCTATATAGGAAAATAAGTGTGGTAGTAAGATCAAATAATTTCAATTATTCTTAACAAAAAATTAAAATGAATGTACATTCCCATGACACGTTCCCCATTCCTTAGGACCCCTTATAGAACTGGTGGTCTACTTCAAAGATTGGGTACTTACATGAGAAAGTAGGTAGCACTAAAATATTTTTGTATTCTCTTTTTTTAATCTACTATCCTACCATACCCAAATAAACCTCATCTATATATTCATGCCAAATGTGGAGTTTGAGCATTGAATATAAAAAGGAGATGTGCTTAGAATTATGTCTATTAGTGTGATTATCTTTTGAAAATTTTGAATATTTCTTTTTAGATCATTGCCTTTATTAAATGATTTGTATTTTGAATTTTTATGAATTTTAATATTCCTCCTCCATACAAACTTTGAATGACCAATCATGATGGATAAAGTGAAACACATGAATGAGATTTAAGATAATGCTAATGGAATATAAGTATCCAAAGATATGATTAATGAAAACAACTAGGATTGACTATGAACCAACATGTTATCTCAAGTCTCAACCATGTGTATGCTTAGTTTGTGAAAGGTAATAAAGGGGAATATGCGGAGATCCAAGGTGAATTAGTAAAAGGATATTATAATGATATGAATTATTTTCTAACTAATCACATGGTAAATAAAGAATGACTAAGATTTGTGTAACCATGTCACAGTGACAATTATTCATGTTTATAGAGATAAGATAACAAACAATCATGAAAGATAAAAAGATAACAATAGCAAAGAAAATTTAAGAAGAACAAGTATGTAATGATTTAAAATTATCCATAAGAGAACATAATAAGAATAATTACATCATAAGAAACATGAAATTTGAAACAAAAGTCATTATGTCAGATAGATAAGAATTGGACACAATGTCAAATGAGATAAGATAGATAAATGTAAATTTGGATCACACATCTAATCCAAATGAAGAAATAAATGAAATAACACCATACTTATGTTTATAAGTATTGATATATTTGTCCACAAATATCATCCTTAACATTTGATAAGTCTATATGAATATAAACTTGAATTGTAGCTAAAGTCTTATTAATCTTTAGGTAAATTTGAGAAAATACTTCACATCAAATCTCCTTGATGGAGAATACAAGAATGCCTAAATGATCATGTTGATGAGGGATATCATGTAGGGGATGTTGAAAAGAAGGAATGGGAGTGGATTTTATGGGATATCAAGGGGTCATGGGTGGATTATGATCCATGGGTGAGGGAGGATCCATGGATGAGGGAATCATGGGTGGAGAAACAATTGGTGGAGAAGGGACCATAAATGGTAGAGCCATGGGGAAAGAAGGGGGAGCCTTCTTATGAGGGTGACCTATGGGAAGAATGTTAGTAAACAAAGGAATGGTAATGAGGAGATACTTAAGATGATACTAAAGGATATGATAACAATTGGTATGATGAGTACCACATTGATTCTAGAGACAATATACCTCTCCATATTTGGAAAGGTATTTAGGTAATACTTTTGGTGGAGGTATATATTTTTTTGTGGGTTGAGGAGTGGTGGAATGTAAGGTGTTGATATAGTGTTTTAACTTATGAAAATTCATGGATGAATGATTATCTATTCCATATAAGTAATAGATAAACTTGTTAGTAGACTTTACAAGTGTACTAATAAGAGGATTGGAAATGGAAGCTAAGGAAGTCTGGTATAATGAATAGTATCTATTCCAATGACTATAAATTTTATGAATATCACAATATTTTTGATCAACCCATTTGGTGGACAAAGGGGAAAACTATGGTAAAGTGAGTAAACCATCACCAAGGGAAGGTGGGGTTGATGGAGAGACTGGATAAGGCTTGACTAAAGGACCAATAGGATTTGAAATGGGAAGAGACTCATCTAGAGAGGAAATGGTAATAGGATTTGAAGTGGGCTCTACTAAGGGAGTGGAGGGATATATATATAAGGTTGAAGAATGGTTGCAAGCATCTCAAGGATAAGTTAGCTAGAGGGGTCTTGGTATCTATAAAAGTGATAGGGACCCTTCATAGCATGATCCATAATCATACTCCTATGAGGCTCTTCAAAAATTGGAGGTGTGTACACCATCTCTACCCTACAATCAAGAGGGAAAATACTAAAATTAGGAATGATATAGGATGGAATGTTATAATAAATACTAAAAGACTAAAGAAAAGAGGAATGATAATGAATAATTTTAGCATCTCTATCCTAAATAAGACCCATTAAGAATGAATCATCTAAGGTATAGCCATCATCACAATAAAGTGTATGAATACTAATGACATAAGTAGGGATAACCTTATTATTCAATATGGTGTGATGAATGGAATGTTGAGTCTTAGTTAAGATAATGGGTATGTCATCCCTAGGTGGTTGATGGGAATTAGGTTATAAAGAAGGGGGAAGATAAAAAATTAGATGGGGTTTGAGATCAGAGGTTTTAAATTTGAGATTAATATCATCATGCTCATCATCATTAGAATATATGAGGCTAGGGTTATATTCCTAATTAGTATAGGGTGACCATTATAACCTAAGGTGGAATTGATGGGAAATTTAAATAGTTAAGATTCACAAAATGGAATTCTTGGTAAGGGTTCAAGAGTGGAAATATTGAATACACCATGATATTCAAATTGTTCAAAATTCTAAGGGTTAGTGTCACCTTGAATCCTATAGATGGATCCATTGTGAGAAAATTTGATGCATTGCCAAGAAAAAGAGGAAACTTATCTCATGCAATGAGTCCATAGCCTACCAATAAAAATGTTATATGATAGAGGAAAGTTGAAGATCATCACCTTCACATGAATGGTGATAGGTGAGATGGTGACAGGGAGCCACACACAGCATAAGGGAGGCATTTACCTTTGGTCATATCCTTGACATAAACTACATGTGTACTTAGGATTACATTCATAATATCCAAAGGTTTTGATAAAATAAAGAGAGGTAATATAACTTCTAGAACCCTTATAAATCAAGGCATGCTTGATTTGGATATCACCAATTTGGACACTGATAAAAAGAGGAGGATCATCTACATGAAGCATAATCTCATCAGAGATCATAGAATTAATGGAGAATTTGAGGGAAAGAGAAGTGTTCATTATTTCATCAATGTGTATAGACATCTCTTCACATGCTTATAAAATTCTTTCTTTAGATATGGATAAAGTGGATTAACATCTTGTTATAGGAGGATGAGGGATGTTCACTTTAAAAAAAAGCTGCATAAGATGATTATGGTGATGCAGAGAAGTTCACAGAAGTTTGAGAAATGGGATTTGAGATGGGAGATTAGCAAGCTCCATAATAGGATCCCACTCATAATAACCCATAATAGGACTATTGGAATGAGGTGCATAGTGTTGAAAGATTCCCTCAGAGGGAGGATCTAAAGGGAATGTGAATTAATGTTGAGAAGATGTAGAAACTTTGATTGGAGGACAAGTTCGTTGATTACCTTGATAAGATAGGGTAGTAAATGTAGGTTTGGTTTGAGAAGATGTATTGATATAAATTTGAGTGTCATTGGTGATGGCTAAATAGGTTGGAAGAATGATATAAATGGTATGAGAAGTGTTATCCAAGGGAGGTGTTTAAATTGGTACATCAAAATATCTAAGGTCATCT
Source organism: Torreya grandis (assembly GCA_037957365.1). Lineage (NCBI taxonomy): Eukaryota > Viridiplantae > Streptophyta > Pinopsida > Cupressales > Taxaceae > Torreya > Torreya grandis. The sequence goes on along the minus strand of JARHVA010003423.1, from coordinate 1,428,061 downwards.
TGCCCTAAATCTATTAGGTGAATTGGAGTAGAGAAGAGTCTTGGATAACATGAAAAGTGTGAGATAATTGAAAAGTGTAGATGGGATGAGGATCAATGAAGGAAAACACCCTTAAAATATTAGTCATATTGACCATATTATCTTTAGGAGTTAGGTTAAGAAGATTGCCAACATTATTGGTATAAGGGGTAGGCTTGTCTCAGTTGTCTTGGTGATTCGAAAGAGGATCATTATAGATGTCTAAATGAGTGTTAGCCTAGTTCAAAGCTTGAGATTTAGTTTGTGTTTCATGGGATTTGAGGGCAATGTCATAGGCTTTTTTATTTTTACAAATGATATAATAGTGGTCAAAACTAGGATTGATAAGGAAATTCATAGCCAAATTATGAATTTACCTACAAGTATCATGAGAATGACCCCAACTAGCATGAAACCAACAAAATTTATTAGGATCATACCAAGATTTCATGGGATGAGTGGGATCAATTTCTAATAGAAGATGCATTGGTAGACATTTTTTTAATTTCACTAAGGATAAAGGTTTATGAACATTGATGTTATTTTTTAAAGATAAATGCGGATTAGTGATGTGTTTGGAAGGGGAAGCTTATTCCAAATCCTAGTGGGGAACAATAGCTTGAATAGTATGAATGGTATTATAAGAATCGGTGATACCATCATTTTTATCATGATGATTCTTATTTTTGATTAGCATGCAATTACTCATAGAAGGTTGGGATGGCTCAAATTGATCCATGAGGAAATATTGACATTTTTCTTGGTCAATAGCCTCTTCCAAAGTATGTGGTGAGAAAGTCTAGACCCGATATTACAACTTGGGAAAAAAATAATTGGTAAATAGATGAAAGAGGTTGTTATATACCATGTTATGTTCATATTTATTATACAAGGTCTTCCATCATTTGATGAAATCTTGCATGGTTTCAGTATTATGTTGATTACAATTGATAAAATGGGCCAATGTATTTTTAGGGAGATCACTAGTTTGGAACTCTTGGACTAGAGAATTGACTAAATCTTCTAAATGAGTAGTGGAATGAGATTTGAGTTGGTTTTATCAATTTATAGAATCACCCTTGAGTGTTTTTGATAATATATTGGTAGAGGGAAAAGTATTTAACTTGACCTAGTCTTTATATAGATTTCCAAATATTTTTAATTGGATAGTAGGATCGGTTGATCCATCATAAGTAATGGTAGGGGCGATGCATCCTATATAGATATTACAAATTTTATGTGTAAGAGACACATTTTGAAGGGGATTTATTATTTTGTTAACAATAGGAGGTTGAGGGATAAGATTACCATGTGAGTCCCAAAGAGGAGGTGGGGGAGCATTTTAGATACACATGCCCCATGACACCTATGAAGGGTAGTTTTGAAGATGGATAAGATGATTATGTACTTGCATAATTTTATTGGCATTGTTGTCTTTGAAATATGGGCATTGTTTGATTAAGAGTTTTTAATAGAATTTGATGGGTTTGAGTGGTATTATGGGCATTGTTTGAAGCATCAAATTTGGTAGTAGTGGCTTGGGTGCCACTATGGGTGTTAGTAGTATCTTGAGAAGAATTATTGGTTATTGAGGCATTAGTAGCATGATTTTATTGTGTGGAAAAAGATGTAATAGTAGAGGGATGAGAATAAGTGGTACTAGAGGCATGATTACCATGGTCAGTAAATGATACATTAGTGGAAGAAGTGAGAAGAGTGGGTCTTGGAAGAGGCCCACTAGATGTATAACCTACCATGTTAGTAGATATACTAGGCATGGAGATGGAAAAAAACAAAGAGGAAGATGTCCAGGTATGAGAAGGTGTCAAAATAGATGGAAGAGGTAGATAAGAAAAGAAGATAGTGTCCCCGAATCCATATGAGAATGTGAGACAAGGTTAACAGGGCTCCTTGACTTAACCACTTATCATGAGATGGTAAATACTAGAAAGATCATTTCTTCAATGCTGAGTAAACTCATTGATGAAGAAGATCATTTATAGGGTATACTCTAATTTAATTTTATCTTTAAATGAGAAGAGAGGATTGAAAACTAAAGAGGAATGAGGAGGGGTCCCATAGTTTGTAGTGAGAGTGTCTACATACATTCATCTAGGGTGGGAACCATAATATGCTTATGGGAGAACCTATTGGGGTTGGTAAGACTAATCATATCTATTGAATTCAACTCAATGTTATCATTAAATAGGAATTTCATGGTGGAAAAATATTATGGAAGACAAAGATGATGTAAAAGTAAAGAGATAGGAAGGATACATTATCAACTAGCTCAACTCTATTCTACAATCCAAGAAATAGATAAGAGTATAGGGTTTACCAAGTCAACTTAGTATTAAAAATATTGAATGAAACTAAGCTAATAAGGATTTAAGGTCAACCAAATTGAGTGTGTTATGTAATCCAAGAGACAAATAAGAGTACATGGTTAACTAGGCTGACTTAGTACTAAAAACATGGTAGTAAATATAGTCTAATAAGGATAAAGGGTTGACCAAACTAGCTTAATACTATATCCTGATTGGTAAAAATGAGTACATGGTCAACTAGGTCAACATAGTACTATATAAAAGGAAAAATGTAGTCTGTAAGAGGATATGTTGAGCAAAATGATAGTATACTGAAACAAGGAAATTTTTTGTAATGTGATTTGAATAAATAAATGGAATCAAACACACAAACAATTGGATCAATGGGAATAATCCAATTAGGCCACATAACACAAAGCCTTACACCAACACTGACCAGTGCAAGTTTTCAACACATAATGATGAGAGAGCAAGCAATCAACTAAAGACATAAATGCTAACTAAGTGGTCATCTTTAGTTTTGTTAGATTATTATAAAGGATTATTTTAAGTGTGATAGGGAATTTGGATGAAAATAGGAAACTAAAAAGCAATCTATGGATGGTTTTAGGAAATTTAAGTTGAAAGGGATGTATATTGGAAATGATACTAACTTGGTATTGGGGCCTACCCCCTCACTTCATAATATCACAAAGATAAGGGTGTTAGGTGCTTTGACAATTTATACCATTAATCGCGTGTTTATACTTAGATAGAAAACCAAGTCAACTTCCCCCATGGTGATTAAATCTAAGTAGGTAGGCCTTGGGGAGACAATTTTTAAATGCATTTTGAATATTATGTGATTTGGTAGTGTGTGAAAAAGAGAAAAATAGTGAAACTAAAAGGTAAATTGGAAACAATCCACCTAATTAGACATGTGAGCTACTCTAAACATGCAAACAACTAAAAATTAAAGTGTGAATTAATTACTAGTAAATAGTTGTTAATTACCAAATTATGAATGGTATAGAGTCAGTTTAGATGACACTATTTGTAAATAGTATAAAATAGAGTTGATTGATTGCTACTATTATATAAAATCAAGAGTCTTTAAGAACCAAATTGACTAGGTGAGTTAGTCTTTAAGATAGAAGATAGGTTACAAAACTAAGCTGACCATGTTGACTTAGTTTACTATAGGATTGAATTATTGAAGACTAGTAACTTGAATAAAATAGAACTATAATAAAAGTACTAAATTGATAGAGAGAGAAAGAGAGGAACCTTGGTGGGTTGGAAGATGATGAGGATTGCAAATTTTCTACTAAAGTGCCTTGAGTGTTGATTTCAAGTTATACAATCTAAGTCAACTGGTTCAACCTAGTTTTATGAAATCTTATTTGAAGGCAAAATAAGATGACTAAGTTGACCTGCATGACTTAGTTTATTGTTCTAGATGTTGACTAGAAGACTAATTCGACCTACTTGACTTAGTTTGATATTTGGATATTGACTAAAAGACTAAGTTAACCTATTTGACATAGTTTTTTATTTGGAACTAAATAAAAGTAATGTGTTGACCTATTTGATCTAGTAACCTATATTTGTTGAAGACCTACATAGAAATAATAGATAAATTTTAATATGACTATGTGTTAAAATTGTACACAAAATTTATAAATATACCAACCTAGTCGACATAGTATTAAAAATATATAAAAATAATAAAAAGATAGAAATAAAAGCATGAAATAAAACTTGAAAGGGTTAGATTCACATTAAGTTCACCATGATGTATGAAATGGGAAATGCAACACATCTACAAATATATCCTATTTCAGAGAAGATAGATCCTACTTATACTTTTGATTGGGTATATATTATATAATTGGGGTCATGACCATTATGGATCCACTAGACCTAGACAAGGGATCTCTTACCACAATAATATCACTAAGGAGGGTTTCAAAGCCTCCAGTTAAGAAAAACTATGCAATATCCCTAACTAGGTCTTATGTTTTCATATTCACTAAAAAAATAACAAGTAAATCAAAATCTAATCTAGTGCTTACCAAATCTTTTTGCACAAAGTAGGGGGGTTAATAAACATTAAAAATAAACATGCATAAAATACATATACTCACATAAATATATATGGAATCCTAATGCATGGAAGAGAAGTGTGAATATATATCTATCTACTCTAATAAAAGAGGAAAAAAGTTAGGAATACTTACCTTTGATGGAAAACCCACTAAGCTTCAATATCTCCCTTGGACAAGGTGCTTTACAAGAGGTTGTTATGGTATGTAAGGATGACAAGGATTAAAAAAATCTAGTCTGTACAACCTATCAATGCATCTAAAATACTTCTCCACAAGACAAGATCCATATTTCCAAATAAATAATGAAACCTTAAGTTTGATCCTCAAGTAGAATGGTGGATAAGCATATGCATAATGTATCTTATTTATTATTCTCTTATCTTATAAATGGAAAAATGAATGTGTTTATATAGGAAAATATAACCCTAAACTCTTCTAAAATTTTTAGACAATAGGGTCAACTTGGTCACTCTAGTATTGAAATTGACAAAAAACTAACCAGGTAATGAACTATGTTGGCTATGACAAATATAGTTCTTAGTAAGCCTTTTTAAATAACAATATAGGGTCAATGTGGATGCCACAATCATGTAAACAACCAAAAGGGGGTTTAGGTTAGTGAAAGAGCTAATTAATATGGAAAATTATTAGAGGAGGGTTCAAAATAGGAGGAAAATCTTATGGGAATGGTTTTTGGGAGATAAGAGTGTAGATAGTAAGTGAAAAAAAGGGACAACAATCCTATGAAGCACTAATGGTCTTTCCACCCCTTTCCCAATAAGCCCCTTAGGTCATGCACTCATATATATTGAGACTTAATGGGATCCTACAAGATATAAAGCATCAAAATTTGATAAAGTTTTAAAATATTATGTGTATATAGATATCACTTAATCAAAATATAAGAGGAACTAGACAAGTTACAATAGGTTTCACCTAATGCACACTTTTTCAGAGTCACTAAAATTCTAGAACAATTGGAATATATTGTGACATTTTTTTTACATTGGGTATTTAATGAATACTAGATAGAAAGGGAAAATAAACAATTGGTCTTTAGAGATTTACCATTCACTATTATCAAAGGGTTTTATACAAATTTGGAAAAGATAATGTGTGTTTGTAGAGTGTCTTTAGAACATAAAAAAGTGTAAGTCTTGAATGAAACACATTAATATGTTTCAATATGACATTTTTAGGGTATTTGAATAAAAATATATATTACATAGTATATTATTTTGGCCTTTGTTATTTAAATATGTACACAAGGTTGTGAAACATGCAATGTGTGTCAACACATTAGAATGCCTAAATGAATGGATTAAGTTCCACTTATCAAGCTCTCATAGTGAAACCATTTGAGAAAAAATGGATAAACTTTTTAAACCCTATTAATCTTCCATATAAATTTACAATGCTTGGTATATCATCATTTCAATGGTTTACATAAAAAAATGGGTTAAAGTTGTTGTGACTTCAACATCTAGTGCAAAACATGCTAGGGAATTAATATGCAATAATATCAAAATAAGGTTTGGATGCCCATAAAATATTATTAGATATCATGGTAAGAAATTCCCCATAAATATCATCAAATATATCATATATTTATTCATGATTTTCATCAAAATAATAACACCTACCATATGCAATCTAATGGTCAAGCCAAATTCTAAAACTAGTAATTATAATGAGTGCTAACTAAAATATGTAATGTGTAGAGATATGATTAGGAGGATAACATTCCTATGATATTAATAGCTTAAAGAAAAAATACAAGTATTTTGTGTGACATACACCATTTTATTTGGTCTATGGCATGAAATCAATCATATCAATGGAAAACATTGTTCGTAGTTTGCACATTATAATATTCACAAGGTTGGGGGATAAATAATCATTTTAAATTTGTATTTTGGAGATATATCACATGGAAGAGAATTTGATGATGGTGAATTTGAATCAAGGGGTACATAAACATACATCAAAGGCTTGACATAATCTATATTTTTTTTGATGAAATATCTATATATAGTTACAAAATAAATATATCAATAATTCATAAACAATAGGTAATATGGATGCATGCCCTAAATGTCAAACTAGGCATAACCTAAGAATAGTAAACAAAACAAACTAGGCCCCACCTAGGAACAAGCTATAATGACACTATAAGAGAAAATATTAAGCTATTAGAATAAGGTTAGAAGGTAGAGGATCCATATCATCAAGACCGCAACCTAAGCTTGGTAAGTCATTGCCATCTGGAATTAGCTGCCACTTAAAATATTAAATAGTGTCCTTATAATCTTCTTCTTCTTATGTTTGAGTAGGATAAATGGCCAATGATAGCCTAAGAAACTTGGCCAGCATGCCTGATCAACCTCCAAGTGGCACCCACAATCATCTAGACATAAAGGAGGAGGAGGAGCATCCTATACATCCTACCTAGTAGGGGAATGAGGTAGAGGTTGCCAACCTCATTTCTACCTAGGAAGGGGAATGCACTAATACATGGTGCCATTATGAGAGTGACACTAAGATCAGATAAATTGATGTCCACCTCAAGGTGGTAAGGCAAATTTATCTTCTATTTTGTGCTCTCTTGGTGGAGATGGAGGAACCTATGCCATAAGACAAGGAACTCCTCCCCAATGAGAGAGAAGGTCATATAGATGGCCCAACTCTATAAATAATTTGTTAGCTTACACTTGAATATATAAAATAACATTGGAAATAATGGCAGACATGTTTAGAGAAAAAAATTACAATCTAAAGAAGTATTATTAAATACTACATTATTTCTTTCTTTCCATAACCAAAGAGAATCTACACTCTAAAAGTATGCCAGACTTGGGTGTATTTAATAGGAAGGGTGGGTTTATATCCAAGAAGGATATGCTACTAATGAAATAGTTTGCGCTAGAAAGGCCTAAAGAAATAATGAATCCATGTCTAGATCCTTTGAGCTTCAGATCAGTATAAAAAGGTGAGGGATCATTACCAAATGGCCACATAAAGGGTAACTAGGAAGGGAAAATCCTAAGTGAATAAGCCTTATATCAATAGGTAAGCCTTGATATAATATTCACTAATCAAAATGAGCTAGCTTAAGCTCCAAGAAATCTTCACCAAATTTATGAAAATAAAATCACCAGGTGTAATAGAGGAATGCAAAAACCAACAAGAGTTAAGCTTGTCCACCATAGGCATGTGCGGAGGAAGCCATACCTATCCAAGCTAGGGGATGTAATTGTGGAATGGGGTTTCAACATATGACTTATAGTCCTTCCACAAAATACAAGTTGAATGAATAGAAACTTTGTGAAGCATTGAAGGTGGAACATCATTAATGATTTCGTGGAAGGATTATTGATCAACATTGGCTAACCAAAATTTGATTTTCACCTTCTCCTAGGATAGCTAGGAGCGATACTTATTACAAAGTCAAATATATTTTTTAAGGCATAATCTATATTTGAAAATAAATTTATTTCAACAAAGTCAAATAGTGTTATTGTATAAAAATAAATTCAAATAACACACTAATTTTTTTTAAATTAGATGGAAAGGGATATATCTGTACACCACATGATAGGTAAAAGTAGCATAGTATTCTTAAATATATAGGTATTTTTTTTCCAATTAAAATGAATTTGATGGTAAATGAAAAGAAAGAAGAATAAAACTTGCAATTTACTTATGAGAAACATTAGGCCTATAAGCCTTCTTGACCTTATGTATGTAAAATTGAGATAAAAAGGAGTATTATTATTATAAAATTATTATTCACATTTACTTGATGTTATCCCTATAGTAGGATTTTTAGCACACTATGAATTAAATAAGTTAATTCAAACTCAAAACATAAACTACCTATTAGGAAGGATTCATGAAATAAATCATAATGATATAAACCTTACCAAATTCCTTGATTCATATCACATACTTCTAGGATGTTCAAAAGGATGATTGATTGCATGTAGACTCAAATTTTTGGCATAGTGATGGCATGATGTTGGACTTTAATAATGTAAGCTTGATTATTGATTTGGCATGACTTCTTCACAAGATTTTTAGATTGATTTTGGCATGAAGATGTTATGAGCTCCTTAGATGGCTCAAAATGAGGATGGAGGTTGGTTATATAGATTTGAGAGGGAAGATTAAGATTTCAAATTTGAAGTTAGAGGGATGAGATCAATGGTCATGGGTTATTCAAGGAATATTAAATTCCTTATCAGTTTCTATTTTATAGACTTATAGAGTCTTAGAGTAGATTCTCCAATTCTAGATGCTTCTTGATTAGCTTAGGGATAATGGAGGATTAGGTGGTGGTTAAATATGGATTAGGTAGGTGATTATGGACTAAGGATGTAGGAAAGGCTAGGGTGTAGGCTAGTAGGTGGGTAGGTGGGTAGGTGGGGTGATGGGAATTTAAAATTCCTATATAATAAATAACTAGTATTAGTTTAGGATAATAAGGATTAATAGGAATTAATGGAGTGGGATGGGATAAGGTTAGTGAATGTAGGATAATATAAGGTATATTTGATGAATGGCTAGGAAGGGGAATATATTAGCAGAATAAAATAGGTTAAATAGAATTATTTTTGAATAATAGGAATATTAGTTGACAATAATGAAGCAAGAAATTTTAGGTGCATACATTTTTCCCCTATTTGAAAGGGAATTATGAGTGGATCGAGTAACGATCTATCAAATAAAAATCATGTCATGGATTAATGTTAATAGATGATGTTAGTAGATATTATGCCCCCTTGAGGGGCCATATAAAGAAGAATGATGTGAAAGGCCACTTGAAAGAAGAAATGAGGAGTGGATTGTGATGGATAGATGAGGGGATGGGATGAAAAGTGTGAAATAGAAGATACATACAAGGAAAATATTTTAGTATTAAAATTCCATAATATTTAGATGCATCCCAAATAAGGATACATACAAGGAAAATATGTTGCCCAAGATAAGATGATGATTTGATAAGATTAATGATAAATGTAGCTCAAAGCTAAAGTTAAATGATTTAATAAAGATGATGATAGATAAGAAGTGATATGATCAAGGGACCAATAATTAGTGATGATGCCCCTAAAAAAGACACATACAAGGAAGTGAGATAGGAGATAGTGTCCAAGCTATCCTTGGGCACCACAAAGTGGCCAAGTTATTCCTACATAGTTTGAAAGACCTCAGGATGATGTATTTCTAACTCATGGATAGAAGAAGATGATGATGATTAATTATTATAAATTGATTATGATGTGGATTATTAGACTTGTTAGTGATTCAAGGATATATTTTAGATAATGAGATGAATACAAACTATTAGATGTTATTTGAATGGTATGTGAGGATTATATTAGTGATGGGAATAAGGTTGATTAGATGATCAGATAATTGATGAAAGTGTAGATGATCAAGACATCACAAATGTCATAAATCTCATCATAATCTAAAAAATACATGAAATATGGCACTTGGTAGTATACCCTATGATATAGATATGACCAAGAAGACATGATGCCAAAGTGCATGGGCAAACACTAAAATCTACATCCTTGAAGACACCAAAAAGCATCCTCATTCATTTCCTGATAGACAAAAAGAGATATGATGAAAACAAAACATAAGATAAATAATATATGTACATTACACAAACAAAACAAACAATAGAAAAACAACTAACAAACAAAAGACAAACAATAGACACATGTCTTCATGTAATGTCACAATATCTTGTCGAAACATGGGAGGAGTGATTGGATTAAATTGGTTATGATGGTGATTGGGGACTTAGATAGGTATAGGATGATTAAGATGAGATGTTTCCCCTAGTTTAGGATGGAAGGTTAGATGACATGATAAGGTATTTGAATACTAATTTGATCTTAAGATCAAATCTAAAAGTGGCCAAGGAAGGATATTTATAAAAGTGATGACCAAGGATTACCAATAGACAAGACCCTTCAAGAATCCAATCTAACAAGGAGACTAAGAGATGATGGACTCAAATACCTTTCAAATTAGCAAGGAGTAATTGGATGGGTGATAGGTATGAAGAGGAAATTATAAGGAAAATGATGGGATCAAGCACCTTTCATACTAGCAAAGAGTGATGCGATGGGTGCTAGATATGAAAAGTGATTGATAGGGAAGTGATGGGTGTAATATTAAATTCTTTAACAAGGTGATGCATGTTAATAACACTTAGTCAAAAAGATGAGGAACATATGGGCAGATGGGTGACCACTCTAATTTGGATCTAGGATAGAATGTGGTATCTAAAATATGGGAAAATATGAGATGGATGGAGATGGATGTGATTAGGAGATTCATGATAAGATAGGACATCATAGATAATTTTTTGATTTTTAGATTTTCAAATTTTTAGGGTTTTTGACATTTTTCAAATTTTAGGGATTTTTGGGATATGTATATACAATGTACAAATGGGGTTACTAAAAAATGGAATATCAAGCTTAGAAACCAATATGAGGATGAATGGAATGATGGAGAGGATGAAAAAAGGATGAGGGTGGTGATGAAAGGGAAATGAGGAACCAAAAATAATAGATTATGGATTCCTAAAGACCACATCATGAAGGAACCAAATATTTAGTTTCTTGATTGTCCATTAGAGGATATGCCAAGATAGTTTAGGACTAGTTTTCAAGACACCTTCCATTCCTTATGAAGGCTAATATGGGAAGGAATGTGATATGATGGAAGATGTGGGTAGGAATAATAGACTAAGGGATAAGATGATGCATGATATAGACAAGGTATAAAAGGGAGGTGACAAGTGGGATAGATGGATGAGGATATGAAATGGATGGATTTTCCCCTAGGTATTAAGTAAGAATGTAGACAATTGATTATTCTACCATGATGCAAAAAACTAGTTTTCATCATGGTACTTGCCCAAGGTGTTGGAAGACTAGTTTTCACCATTGGATGAATGACTTTTTTTTAGAATTTTTTACTTTTTATTGGGCATCTTGATTTATTAGTTGACAACAAGATGTAAGATGTAGTCATTATTATGATCTTCAACCAACACCTATTATGGGGATGTGTGATAGTATAATCATGTTGTTGTTATTGGATATATTGGTGTCCATGTAACCTAGTGTGATTCTTGATTGTGATCCCCCTCTACATATCTATACCAGTATCATCATTTCCCTTAAGAGAGATAATGTTACTTTGGAAGGTAATGCGAGATATGAATTTGATTAAAGATTAATTTCTATGCATGATATGATTAGAATAAGATGGTATGATGGACTATAGAGAATAATGAATGATATGATCATGAGAGGATAGGGTGACGGGTAATGGAGGATTAGGACTAGTAGTTATATACATCATTGGAGATGTTGGACATTCCATAGTTGATTGGTTCCATGTGATAAAAGACTATAGGAGATCTAAGACACTTTGAATTTATGGCTCATCTTTGATTTGATTATTTTTTGGATTATTGGCCATATGATTTTGAACATTTGATGGTATTTGATTTTAACTAGCTCGTGGTGCTTGATTTTGGGCTTCACCAAGGGAGATTGATTTTTGACTTGAAATTTTATTTTGACTTTGATATGCCCCTAGTGCCTGATTATGGACTTCACTAGGGAATAATGATTTTTAATTATGTTGATGTTTGGAATGTTCTTGAGTTTGATTAGGATCAAATATGCCTTGATTATGATGGAATTTTTTGAATATAATCTTGGACCTTTGTAGAGATTACTTGGCTCAAGGAACTGTCTAATGATGCATGTTCCTATTCATCTTTATTGAGGTAAGTGATTAAATAATCATTGATGGTGAGAAAATTTTCTATGATGGATGAAGGTGGTTAAGATGGCATGATGAGGTCAATGAGTGGTGATGGGGTAACATAGTCTTCATAGTGGTTTCTAGGAGACCTAGTTTTGACATCAGAGAAAATCTCCTCAAGATCAGCAAAAGGATCACTATAACTAGCTATAGTAGAATCATCTAAAGGAGGATCATATTCACTATTAAAATATTCCATAGATAAATATTTCAATAAATTTTTTATGATTTCATCATCTTGATTAAGATATAAGATATGCTTGGTGATGTATTGGAGGTATCTAGGTTAGTGGTATCCTAAAAAAGAGAGGCATTATTAACATCAGTGAGGGATGATGTTTCTGAATGATATAATTTGAATGCTAGTGTTGAACATGGTCTTGATGAAGATAAGACTTGTGTTGACTCTGATGTGTAAGATTCAATACTACTAATAGGAGATTCATTATCTATGATTGACCTCTCAATAAGGGGTATTTGAGGTGATGGGTGAGAGGGAGATGATGTATGAATGATAGGCTCAAAAAAGATAAGGCCATGGATAGATTCATGAGAGATGGTATGGTTAAGCTTAGGGGGAACAAATTCAAATTTTATGGAGGACTTATTGGAGATGGGAGTGGTGTCTTGACCTTGGCTTAGAAGGGGAGGAGTTTGATCATGATTAGGAATTAAATATTGGCATACCTATTCTTATTCACTTATGGATATATATTTATTTAGTTTATCCTCAATGATTATGTCACAATTATTGATGAGGTCTTGGACATAGTCTTGAAAATGTTGATATCAATTAATGGTATTCCCCCAAGTTCAATGATATGCACAATATTGGTCATCTTTATACCAAGATGGCTTAGGCTTAGTGGGACCAAGATGTCAGATGGGTGGATAGACCATTATGTTGGTGGTGAATAATTGTTTGAAAAGGGCTTACAAGGATATTATAAAGTATAAGGGCCTAATTCACTTTTTGACTTAGATATAAAATAATTGGAATTATGATTAGAAGGTTTTTGACATGATTGGTGGATGGACTAGTAGTACCCAAGATGGGATTCCCTTTACTAGTAAGGAAATGGGTAGATGATGGTTTATGACAAGTGGATGGAGGGTTGGTGTGGGACTCACATGAAGGGGATAAACACCTTTGGGAAGTGGTACACCCATAATAATGAGTTACAAAATAATCTAATCCTTGTTGGCATGTATGTATTAGTTAATGAAATCAAGGTCTAGTTCCATTGTGATGGTTGGTAGATGATGGATGATAGAGGTATGCTAAGGATCAGGGATGATTTATTAAACAAAGTAGGTTGGAAGTAATGAGATAGTATGATAGATGATGATGTGGATGAGATAGACTAGTGGATTAAATATTATGATCAAATTCAAATTGATAGTGCAATAGATGTGAACAAGCTATTATAAATGTCCAGCTATCAAGCTAGCAAAAGGAATGAGGATTTTATGGGTGCCTTAATTTAAAACTAAAAATATGATGATATTATGGGTGATATTTATGAGTAGGTAGGGATGATTAGATTGATTGATGGTGATGGGTTCACTATAATAAAACTAGTAAAGTGATAAGGTGCTAATAGGATATCAAATAGGTATGAGATCTAAACAAAGGATAAGTGATAGTGGATTAGTATTGTAGGATGATAGGGATAGGTGATAGGATAACTAGATCAAGGCCTCAAACCAATTTTCTCAAGATGGAATGGGATTTACTATTTTATGAACATGATTAGGATGATGGGACAATGACAAATATGATGATAGGTGATGTGGAAATGATAGAGGAGGGATAACATGAGTGAAATAGGGATGGTTTAGACCCATATGTGACCTAAAGATACAAATAGGATAGTATTGATGACGACAAAGTCAAGATAACTGATGGTGTAGGCTAAGGATAACATGGGCTTGATACATATGATATGTGATTAGGATATGGATGGGGGTATGACTAATAAGAGGTGATGCCAAGATAGGATATGACTAGAAAAATATATGAGATAATACCAATATATAAAAGAGGCTAAGATAAAGATAAGATGATGGTTGGGACTAACGATGGGGGGATATGGTTTAGACTAGGATAAAATTGAGACAAAGATGGGGGATGAGATATACAAAAGGATAATGGGATAAGTATGCACAAGGATGATAGGATGATGAGATAAGGATATACATGATGAGAGGCCAATATTCATAGAAGGATGATGAGATTTACAAAATGGATGATAAGACAATATGTAGGTGGTGGGGATGATGAATAGACTAAGAGGATATTAAGAAAATGATAATATGTACAAGGGGGTGATGACAAGGATATACAATATAATGATATAGGATATGTGAGTGATGGGGGGATAACCAAAGAGTGGTGGGTATGGTTATACTAGGATGAAATTAACACAAAGATATATAAAGGGATAATATGTGCAAGATCAGATGTTGGTGATGGGGGGGGCATAAGTGGTTATAGAGAGATGATTTGGACAAAAGCATGTCAAAATGATTAGTCTTTAATGTGGGATACTAAGATAAGGATGTACATTATAGTAAGATGACAAGGATATGTACAAAAGGATTATGTGATAAGGATATACAATATGGGTCTAAAGTGAAAAATATAATGGGATAAGGATATGCAAGATGAAATGTAACTGATGGGATAATGAGACAAGATGGTGATTAGGATTTATGTATGCAATGGACTTAGGAAAAGATGTGGATGACAAGGTGTGACTAGGGTATATGAATAGATTAAGATATGGGATGAGATAAGACAATGGTAAAGGATATACAAATACAATACGTAGAATGGTATGATGACTAGGATGTGCAAGATAATGATTGAGTGATGAGGGGAGGATGAATAGGCTAAGATGGGATTAAAAAATATGAGAGGGGATAGGATAAATGGATGATGTCAAGGGTATGAAAGATGATATGTTGATATGTACAAGAGGACAATAGGTTAAGGATGTAAAAAATAGAAGGTATGGGTTGATGGGGATGTGATCTAGAATGGGATGATGACAAGATGGGAGGTTGGAAATAAGTAATAGGTATAATGGGATGATGATAAGGATGATGATGATTAAGATAGGTAAGAAAATGGGGTGAAAACTAATGATTAGTGGGTATGACTAGACAATATGGAAGATATGATAGGCTAAAGACAATATATACAAATAGATGATGACAAGGATGTATCAAGTGAAAAAGATATAAAAGATGATATATACAAAAGGTTGATGAGGTAATAATATTCAATACAAGATATAAATGATGGGGATGTGGTTAATGATGAGTGAATATGACTAGCCTAAGATGGGAGGAAGATAAAATAGGGGATGGGATAAGGATATAAGAGGATAATATGTACAAGGGTATGTAAGATTATAGTGATGGGATAAGATGATATATTTACAAGGTGAGAATATACAAGATAGATATGTAAAAAAAGATGTTAGGTGTTTGAGTGAGCATTAAAATTCACTTAGGAGTTATGCTAAAATTAGGAGTTTTTTAATTTGTTGGATTTTTATGTGCATGTATAATATTTAGTGTGCACCAAATTATGCAATACACACTATTTTGTGGGGATCAAAATAACTAAGAGGTTGTTTTGAAACCATATTGTTGTACCTATTTAATAGCCACTCCTATTGCTTAGCCTATACTAGTGGAAGAGAGAAATTTATAGGTTGTATTATTCTTTGAGGAATAATGAAGAGATTTGTGCATAATTCTTGTGTGTGCATAATTGTCTAAATGTTTTCTATGGTAATGGTCTGCAAGAGAGATCATGTGGTCTCATGAATGAATTGTGCATTCTGACATAGTATCAGAGCTACTACTTGTAGCCATTACTTAGCATTTCATTACTCTTTCAGGCACTTGTGTTGCTAGCTAAAAAAATAATTCATGTTGTTTTATTATCTCTTTGGTACATTATTGCATTTTTCAACATCTTGGATTGAACAAGCCATACATCTAAACCATTCTACACCTTGGTTCATGGATTATTTGTTATCTTTTCTTGTTCGATCTATATTGAAGTTATAGTTAAGCATTTTTTAGTTAATTTGTAGGGTTGTTGACTAATAAACTTAATGTTATCTCCTCTCAACATGGAGAGTATTCATCCATTTTTGTGTTGATTCCCTATTGTGGTCTTCACCTTACCTAGAACTTGTATTTAACTCTAGTTGTATTTCATTTTTTTGACATTTGAGAACTGGGACCAATCAAATACCTAAGTATAATTTATATGAAGTCATTTTTTTGTGCATGCATTCTAAACACCATTCAAGGATATTTAACCCACATGATAGTCTCACACAATATGCTTGTTTGTGACCACTTCACTCACTGGTCAATACTTAGTCAAGGTGTTTCTGGTCATGAAAATATATACCCTTTACTATTCAAAAGAAAACATTAGCAATTTTGTGGAAGTTGATGGAATTATAAGGCAACAATTCAATATTTTAGTTTTAATCATGGTGAAAAACTGTCACATGATTGTGTAACCCATCAAACATTTTCTTGTCTTGGAAATTAGTTACAAGTATTATAAACATTATATTCTTATTGCATATCACTTTGGTATTTTCATACCTTCATCTATGATTGATTTATACATTGTATGAAGTTGTGGAACTATTATCATCATAATTCCTTTGATTTCTAATCTTTGCACCAAGTTATTTTTTAGTTGTAGACTCTCATGTGTTCAACATATCCTTCTATCCATATCATAGATCAGGACTGCATGACTATTGGTGATGTTTTTGGTATTATCCATTTGGGATTGAATTTTACCAAATTGTCATTAGACTCAGTATAGAGCACACCTTGTTTAATCTAGCCCAATCTCGTAATATCTAGCATTGTATTAGACTAGGAGGTACATCATTTGACTCATAATGCACTGTGGAATTTCATTATTTTTTTTAATTTATAGGTCTTGGTAGAGCACAGTGCAGTTCAAAATCTTTCCACTTCCCACCAACTACTCAGTCAAGACCATAGTTTATATGTTTTTTTATTTGATAAAATTTTCCATTGATTTTATAAAGTCTACAACTCCTTTCCACATGGTTGCTTCCATTGACTCCCCTTAATCAATAGATAATTCATCACTAAGATCTTTGTATAGGTTAGATCTATTTTATCCCCCACCTAGATGCGACATCATATGCATGTATTTGCATTAGGAATGACATGGTTTTTCTATTAATCACAACTTTATCCTTCTTAATCCTCAACATAGTGCCCACTATTTTTTGACCACTTTTCAATCCCATGATGTTCTATATATAGAGGTGTGTTTTTAAAGTGGGGTGGAAATTTATACCTTCCACTACAAAGTGGGGATTTAATTTTTTAAAGTGGGAGACATCTTTATTTGTTTGGTGGATTTATTATTGCAAGTAAGGACATTTTTGTTGAGTGGGGGCCTTTTAAAGTGGTGGATTATTATATAATGTGTGGGGGCACAAAAATATTTAAAGGAGTGTAATATTTAAATGTGATAGTGACTTTGACAATTTTTTTATGAGTGGTTTTTTGAGTTTTTTTTGGTATTCACATTTATTCACTCTTGGTAGTCAAAGATAGAGGGTTTTGGGACCCTTTTTGTGTCAACTACATAGATTGTGCCAATTTGACATATCTCAGCTTGAGGCAATCATGTGGATTGATTTCTCTCTTTATGTACCTTTTGGTGCCAATTGGAGGAATCCCTAAGGATCTTATGCCAGATGGCAGGAAATTACATGGTGCTAATCTTCAAAGGACATCCCTATAAGAAATTATACATGGTGGCTAGAAAATCATGGGTGTTAAAGTAGTGAATCAAGTGGGATATAGACCCACTAGCAATAACTCAACATATGGTATGTGCTCATCCAACTTGGGTGGTGTGATGGAGCTAGCAGGATGGTGACCCCTAGTGATAGTGAAATACTTAGTACATGCCCATATAAAATAGAAAGAGGATGCCCCTTTACCTATAAAAGAAGGCTTGTATCTAAATATAAGATAAGGTAATTAATATAGCAAATATCTACTAAAATCAAAAGCCATCATTAGTATTTTGTAACTAGCATGAACTATGTAAATAACCCTAAATGTATAGCAAAATACTTATTGCAAGATGAGCACATACTCCGTTTATATAAAATGTAATTTATATTGGCAAATTTGTATTAATACAATATCTTTCTTATATATTGGTTATTGGTTCCCTCATTATAGTTAGCACTATGATATTTTTGTAACTTAGTTTTATGTAAATAATGCTATAGTTTCTTTAATTAGAATGTATTGTGACATAAAGGTTCATCCTTGGTCGTTAATGGTGACCCTATGCCTTATAGTTATTTCAACCTACCTATAAAGTAGACTAAGTGTTTAAACTGACATACGTCAAGGCCATAATACCCTCACCTAGATAGGTAGCCTAAATAATGAGAAATTAAACATAAGCCATTCCTTTGACTCAACTAAGTGCCTGAATGAGCCTTAACTCACTATTTCCCCAGCTTGCACCATTAAGAGCTATGTCTAGCCAAATATGAACTTACACCATAGGACTTATGCCTTTGAGAAGTCTCATGCCTATTGATCTTCCTCAAAGTATCTTATAATTGATAGTCCACTTGCCCCCATCTGGATAGTGACTAAATCCCATTCAAACCAAAGTTTCACCATGCTTTAACTAGCCTAATGCAGCCTCGATCCCTTCAGTTTTACACTTCAAGTGAGCACAGAATGCTTTTACCTTATGTGAATTTTATGCTAGAATAGTAGTGTGTTAGATCCTATTATGGTCACACCTAACTATACCAAGTAGAGAATTGACTTAGATTGACTGCTAAGTACATGACTAAGCATAAAAGCTAAAAAGTAGAAATAAACTACAACATTTTAGTTCCATTTTTGGGACACATGTTAAATTTCATTAATGTAATAGATTGATGCTATGAATATCACTTGAGAACATCGATCATTAGCCATAGCAAATAAAAGATAGTTTCAAGAAGAAGTATCATACATGTAAAGGATAGGGGTTGATAAAATGGGTGCAATCCAACCTATATGATGGTTTGTATGAGGTGTTATTTTATGAGCTACCTAAGCATGTATATCGGTGGCTAGTTACCTATACTACATCTAGAAGGTAAATCTATGGATATTGCATTAAGTGGATAGTAGATCACTTAGAGAGGCTTGATAGTCTAGATGAATTTTGGATGTGTGTTATAGACAAGTGGTGGAGTGGTGCATTAAACAACTACATATTAGAGTTTGTAGTGTCGACCTTCTTGTGCCTTGTATAAGTAGAGTATGAATTCCATCATTAACTAAGGGGCATGTTTTTAAGAAGGCTTAGAACTAAGTTAAAAATGCTTCTATTGTATTGTGGCATAGAAACTATAAGAATGGAAGGCTAAAATCCTTGTGCATATGAGTAAGCATAGAAGGTTAGAAAAGGAAGTGTAGGTAAGGCATGATGGAAGAGGATGAGCAACCTAACACCTGAGAGCTCTAGAGGTTGAACTATAATAAGTTAAGGTGTATATTGATGGAGGATCTATAATTTGGAAGTGTTGAGAGGACTTGTAGCAAATAGGAAAAGTATGGGGAAGAATCCCTTGAAATGAAGTAGTGTGAAAAGAGAGAGGAAGAAGCAAGAGATTGAGATCAATAGTTGGGTTTGGGATGTAGTGGGTTCTTAAAAGATGTATTTATTGAGAATTCACTAGAAACACCTACCCCCTTTAAACCTAAAGTGTAATCTCATGTACTAGATTTTGTATCAAAAAATAGAATAATGGTAACTGACTCAATTATCAATGTTGACTTTGATAGGATTCAAGATTTGGATCAAGACTTTGACATTGAACAAGTGATTCCCTATGAGGAATTGAGTGAATATATATAAAATACAAAAATTTCCAACCCAATAACCTTAAACATAGGTGAAATCATTCTTGTGCAGAGGATGTCAGTTGCACCGACTTGGTAACAACCCATAAGAAGTGACATAATGCCACAAGTGAGTGGTACTACACTAAAAAGTTAAATAACACAAGCTATAACAACAAGTTCAATTATCAACCCTATAATTATAGGAAATATAGGGCCACCTGTAACATAAATATAATGGGGTAAGCACTTTAGAACCTAATAACACCCCCTTTATAGATTTACTACAAGACGGTGATGCACTTGCCTAAGTATTATGGTGTATAGAATGTTATGAAGCACGTGATTAAGTGTGAGATATAATAGTGCACTCAAGGAATCACTTAGTCCAAGCATAAGGTGACTCAATTCACAAGCACCTTACTAGATCATGCCCATACCTAGTATTAAAAATTTGATCTAAACTAGGTTATGGTTGACTACAATATGCTAAAGGAAGCCTTCTTGAAAGAGTTTGATATCCTTGAGTTTGAGTAGCAGAGCATCATGACACTTAAGCTAATTATCTAGGGGTTATCTGAGAGCATGCACCTATATGATGCATGGTTTAAGACTCTACTCTATAAGCTTCCATATGATATCTACCCCTCCCAACATGTGTAATGGTTTATTGGAGCCCTACTAGTACCCTTAAAAAAGTGTTATCCATGAAGACCTTCATGGACCCTTGAAAATTCCTATAATTTACACTATGAGTCAAGTTATTAGGAAACACCAATACCAATATCAACCTATTTATGGAGGTATAAATCATGTCAATGACCTCCCAACTATAGAAGCTAACTGTTGGCTCAGTGCATGATAATTGAAGTGGGTGGTGGTGCATTAACTATGAAATGGATGGGCATAAAAATAATAATTTCCCATCAAGAAATGTTCACACGCTACTACTCAACTATGAATTTTATCATGGGTTTCATGACTCTCAAAACTATCCTCTATTAAAATACACCAATCAAGTAAACATTACCATTTATTGAAATATGTGTGATTCATATATAAATTCCATAGTATACTATCAATTCATTGATGAGAGTGCCAAAACATGAAAAGAGTTACATGGTAGATAATACAAATAGCTAATGGTTAGGTGGGTCAAGGAAATGAAGGCCTTGGCTAACAAAATATGGGCTATGGGAATCAATAGGGCATGTACAACCAAGGTGAAGGATGTGTTTAAGGAAGATTCTTGCCTTGATAATGCTACAAGTGTGGGTTGAGTAATAATTATTATCATGATTTCCCCATGAATCCAACATGTGGGTATTATCAAATATCACATATAGTCAAAGATTGCCTAGAAATTTATAAAAAGTTGATTCAAGGTTAGCCTGATATAGATAAGGGTGTCATAATGGTTAGGTGAAAATCAAGGGATAAAAAGTGGGCTCCCAAACCATAGTAGACTTATAAGTAGCTGCTTAAGGTACATGCCACAATGAAGAGTGGGTTCACTACTCATCTACCCACTGTAACAACCTAATAAATGCACTTGGAATATGGAAAATCTAGTTACACTAGATGCTTAGCATGACTTGAGCCAAAATTTGTGCCCTATCCTAAGCTTATGGAGTAGAAGGATGTCTTGGACCAATCTATGAGCATGATACAAAACTTGTAAGGAGAGATCTAACTAGATAAATATATTAAGTCATAGGCCGCCACTTCACATAAGAGCAAGACCACTAGGAAGCTAAAGTATAAGATTTAATAGAGATCCTATGCTTAATAAAAATTGGAGGAGTGTTTACCCTACTAAGGAACTTGTTTTTAAGGCATACATGGAAGGAACCAATGTAAGAGGCCATGCCTTAGATGATTGAAGTTACTGTGTTGCATATGTAATTGGTGCATGAAGTAAGTCATACTTAAAACACTGAGTATGACCAATAATTATTGATATATGACACCATCAATGGGTGGTTAGTTTATGAAGTACTATTAGACACCAGTGATAAGGTTAATATTCTAACTAAAAATATGTAGGAGAAGATAAGATGACCACCCTTGAGGCCCTCACCTCACATGATATTCATGGATAACAAAAATTGAGTGAAACTTATCAAGATATTGAAGGGTTCCATTGTAGATATCATGGGAACCAAGTTCTGAGCCAACTTTAGGGTCATTAAGTTGGTAGAGTAGGATAACTATCTAGTGTTCTTGGGTAGGCTATAGTGATATGATAATAACATATACATGTGCTTTAGGAAGTACTACATTAATTTCTAAAATGGAAAAGAATGGGTGGTGATCCCTATATCAAGTGATCAATGGCCCCCATATGTGGAAAGTGTTGATCTTGATAATGTGATCAACCAAATTTATAACATCATAGCATAGGGCATCAAGAAGCTTAACCCTAGTGAACATGATGTGCTCAAATGGTAGGATGGATAATAAACCTCTAATTATAAATGACATATCCTACAATTGATGGGTAGAAAAGGCTTATGAGGACACTAGCCAAAGATGCCACCTAGTGCACACAATCGAGCCAAGGCTAGCCAGAATGGGACTGATTAAGATTGAGTGCAATTAGAAGAGATGGGTTCCCCACACTAGCAAAGCTAGAAAAAGGGTGTTTTGGCTAAGCAAAGGCAAGCTTGCATCATTCCCAAAGTATGAAGGGATATATCCTATATAGAGGTATGTACATGACATTAAATCTTACATCCCTAAGGAAATAGATATAATGGGTGCACTAGTGCATACCTTAAAGAGCACTACTGCTCACTGGTGGGTAGTGTAAATACCTAGCTTGCCAACATGACAAGATGTGAAGGTACCAATATGCACTAGGTTTGGAAAGAGTAATGAGGACTTGGACATACATACTTACTCAAGAGATTATGACCCAATCACACGTGCATTTCTTTGAAGAAACTTGGATTATTTATGATAAGAACATGTCAAGAGATCTATGGGTGTATGCCTTCTACAAGACTTTAAAAACATGGGTGTGAGCATGGTACAATGTAAATGAGACATACCAAAAGATATGAAACTAGGATATACTCAAGGAGAGGTTCATGCACATCTTCTCTTTTTCTTTGTAGAACTCAAAACTATTGGAGCCAATGCAAGTCATTCACAAGGTAGTGTTTGAGGACACCACCATCCTATAAGATCACCTTAGTGAAATTTTTAGGGATAAAGGACTATAAATACCAACATTATTTAAAGATCAAACACTCAATAGTGACTCTAGTGAGGAATATGATGAGACCTGGAAGGAGTGCAATTGGAAGGCTTTAATAAGAAGACAAAAACTTGTGTGCCTTATGGATGACAACACCCTAGACAAAGAAGATTTGATGTATCTTAAAATTAAAACAACTAAGGGGACAAGGAAATTTGAAGGCTCTCATTAAGATTGGAATTAACCCTATTGTACACCACTCAAGACCACTAACATAGACATTAGTATAGAAGGCAAAATAAAGATTGCCACTATAGGTGCTTACTAGTCTAAGGCATAAATGGTGTGAATAATATAAATTATAAAGGAGTTTTAGGACTTATTCTTTCATATCTATTGGGACATTAATGGAGCCCACCTTTCCCTTGGAAAAATGAATATCAAGTTGGTGGATGGTGTGAGGTTGGTTAACAAGCACCTGTATCTAATGAATCTCAATCTCTACACCAAGGTGAAAATGGAGATTGATGGAATTATAGCCACTAGCATCATTTAACCTATATAAGAATCTAAATGGGTGATATTGATTGTCATTAGCATAAATAAATATGGGTGCATATAGATTTGCATCAACTATAGAATTTTGAATGCCACCTACAATAATGACCCATTCTTGATCCCATTTACTGATGAGGTCTTGGATGGAGTTGTAGGCTATGAAATATATACTTTCACTAATGGTTTCTTAGGCTACCATCAGGTTCAAATCAAGGAGGATAATCCCAAAACAACCTTTGTGACTAAATGGGGTTGTTTCACTTAGAATGTGATGCCCTTTGGACTCAAGAATGTGTCAGATATATCCTCTAGGGTAGTGATCAATGATTTGAAGGACTTCATCCATAAGTTCCTCCAAGTTTATTTTGATAACTAGACTGTGTATGGTCTTGTAAAATACCACTATTACAATATATGCCTCATGTTTTAGAGGTATAATCAGCTCTAGATATTCTTAAACCTAAAAAAGTGCATCTTTTAAACCCTTTTATAACATTTATTGGGCACATCATCTGCAAGGATGGTTTACTTTTGGATCTTACAAAGATAGCGATCATAATTAAACTCAAAACTCCTTCAACATAGAAATATATTCATTCCTTTTTAGGCCATTATGGATACTATAGAAAGTTCATTCAAAATTATGCAAATAATTCCATACCTTTAGAGGATATCTTGCACAAGGATGATGTATTTTATTAGGGTGAGGTGTAAGAGAAGGCCTTTGAAACGTTAAAGTTAAAGTTGGGTAGAAAATCAATCCTATAATTTTTAGACTAGACTACTCCTTTCCACATCTATGTCGATGCTTCGAGTTCTGTAATTGGCACCATATTGGTGAAACTAGGTGAAGGAAAGATGGACCACCCCGTCTCCTTCACAAGTATGAAATTGACATAGGTATAATAACATTACACCACTACTAAGTATGAGGTACTGACAATGGTTTATGCCTTACAAAAATTTAGGGGTGACCCCATTCTTTTTTTTTACTGATCACAAGGCATGAAAATATCTCATAAACAAGCCTATTTTACATGGTGCATATGGAGATGGATCATTCTACTCTAGGAATTCAAGTTATCCATTGTTATTAAGCTTGGAAAATAGAACTTAGGGTGAAACAATTTGTGTCACATCAATTTTGGTGATGCGTCAATGCCAATTGAGGATGACCTGCTAGACACACAACTTACAGAGTCTAATGCATACCTAAATATTTGGTAGATATTATCACTTTCCTAACATTTGGGTTTGCACCCTAAACCATGTCAACTAAGGAGAATAAGTAACTTTCAGTTTGTGCCACCCCCTTCTAGCTCATTAAGATGGAGATATAAAAACTAAATAGAGATGAAGTCCCATATTGGTGTGTTTTAGAAAATAAAAGGGACTCCATTTTACATAAAGTTCATGAGGGAATCATAGGAGTCCATTAATTTGGAGATGTAATGACATGAAAGGTGTTGTAGTCAATATTGTGGTGGTGAAACCTATTCCAAGATGCAAAGTATTATGCCAAAGAATGTGAGATATGTCAGTGCACTGGCAAGCCCAACCACCAAGATGAGATGCCTTTCATCCCCATTCTTTCCTAGGCACCATTCAAGAAATGGGCCATTTAATTCATTAGGCTAATAACTCCCATAATAAGACACACAAGTGTAGGGTATATTTTAGTGATGAATAACTATTTCACAAAGTGGGTCGAGGCCATGCTAAAAAAGTATTGCACAACCTTGATAGTCATGTGCTTTATATGGCAGAACATCATAAGTTAGTATGGGTTCCCATTAAGTCTAACTAGTGATAGGGGAACTCATTTCATCAATGAGATGGTGCACATACTTTTAACAGAATACATGGTGGTATACCACAAAACCACCTCATATCATCCATAGGAAAATGACACAACTAAAGGATTCAATAAGAGCTTAGGAACATTGCTAACAATGATATGTGATGTTGGTCACAAATATTGAGATGATCACATTTGAATGGTACTATGGGCATACCACATAACATATAAGTGCCTAAATAAGGCTACACCATGTTAGCTAGTGTTTAGCACTGTAGTAGTTTTACCCATGGAATTCATGGTTCCCTCTTTACACATTATATGAATTGGTCACTTAGACAACCAAGAATATTTAATTGTAAAGTTGGAAGACTTGGAGCACTTGGATGAGAATCACACCAAAAAAAGATAGAGTTAGTAGATCAAGAAGGCACACTAAAAGCACTGGTATGACAAGAATATCAAGCATAAGGAGTTGACTAAAGGAACATTGGTACTTATCTATGATTCCAAGTACTTTAAGCACCCAAGAAAATTGAAAATATGGTGGATGGGTCCCTACATCATCCACCACATATTGGAAATAGATGCATGTAAGTTGTTCAGGTTATCCAATAAAATGCTTCCTAGGCATTTCAATGGCAACTGATTGAATCCCTATAGGTAGTAGGATGGTGTTTGTGCCATAAAACACTAAATTATTGGTCACTAGTTGATTTTGAAGATGAACTGACGAAAATATAGTTTGGTGTAAGTTAGACCATTATTTTTATTTTTCTATTTGTTCTTTGTATATTTTATAGAGGTAGTAAGTGACACATGATGGCTATAAGGAATTATCTATTAGCACTTCATGCATAATTCCAATTGATTGAGTTGATCACTTACACCCCGTAAGTATATGAGGCTACACTTCTACGTGGTAGGTGTGTGAAGCTTGCCAGGTGTAAGCAAAATATGCACAAGATCCATGTGTGCAAGATGAACAGTGTAGGGCAATTAAAGGCCCAAGAATGAATAGATTTAGTGTTACCTTTGAACCAAAGTTAAAATAAGGTACATTAATTAATATTGCACTAGAAACCTAAGAGGATGGTGAAAACACTTAACATAGTTGAGTGCAAGGCAAAAATTGAAGATGTTCAACATGGTTGAGTGCAAGGTAACAAGTGAAGATACACAATCCAATAGTTCATAAGAGAATAAAAAAATAAATGAAGTGCTAGAGGGCCAACACAAGGGATTTATATAGGGTATCATAGGCCAAGGCAAGATGATGTGCAAAAAATCAACCAAGATAGAAAAGCATGCTTAAAATAGAAGCACTACTAGAATAAAAAGTGAAACTAAGGATGCTAAATCATATGCATGTGATGTATTATGCCAAGATTTCTGCAAGGAAGGTAAAGGTCATGCCAAGTATATACACATAGAAGGAAATCATCTAAGACAGTTAGCATACACTTTAAAATGAGCAGGAAGTGACCATTTGAACCACACATCACTTTGTTGAAAAATACATTAGGAGCATTTAATGAGGTGGTAGTAGTGTCACAAAGATACATAATTAATTCATCAAGTACAAGGGATTCTCGAGGATTTCATATATTTTCAAAATTTTAAAGAAATTGAGGCACCTATGACATAAAGCTTATATTAATGATGGTAGCTGAGAAACAAGGGTATAAAATAGTAAGTGGTAGACTTACTTAGGTTACAAAATTTAAACTAATTCAACTTAGAGTGAACCTAAGTAGAAACTAGAGAGCTAAAGAGAAATAACTCTATCATAATGAAAACTTGAGCACTTTAGACACCTACAGTGAATGATGGCATACTAAGAAAGATTACATTCATAGTGAGGCCAATTTTAAGGATTGGGGAGAGAGATTTGGGTATAAATAGAGTTAGAATGAGAATATATCAACTAGGTTGACATTAACAACTAGAAAAGCTTGAAGCTAAAGGTACAGTCATAGATATAATGACTGTAAAAGCACCAACCACCATTCAAGGATTTGAAAAGCCACACCTTCCAAGGTTTAACACATGCCAATTTAAGATGATAAAGAATTAAAAAGCAACAAGCTCCATGTAGGAATAACATGAACCCAAGTGGGATAATATTCTAGAAGAGATGATGGCCACTAAAACCAAGGTGTAGCTAGTTAAATCAGTTAGCATTGTAGAGATAAATATTGAGGTGATAATAAAGATGTCATAATAGTTTATGAAATTTCCCCTAAAGGTTGATGTGAGGGAAAATTGACACTCATTTTCACTAACTATCAACTAAATAAGTATAACCACTAGATGTCAAGTCACTTTCAAGACTTGGCACAAGATTGGATGGTGGAAAAAGGGAGCAAGACGCTACAAGGAGATGCCCTATTTGATGGTTCAATTCAAGATAAGTTGAAAGCTTCTAACACAACTCAACTATATGAGTTGCCTTATTTTGGGAAGCTAAAATAACTTGTCTAATTCCTACTCTTTCACATCCACAAGGATTGTATGTACTTTGTAGGTAGGTGCATGAAAATTTTAGCATAGTTGATCAAAAAGATAAATAGGCTCCCATATGCCAAAAAGGATATACATCAAATGATAAATGATAATAAAGAGCTGGAACACATTGCAAAGCTCCTTAATTAATTCAATGGGATTTTTTGTTCCACCTAAACAAGTGCAAAGACCCCATCATGAGGGTGGTAACATGCCTTGTGAGTTTTAAATTGTGCTTATGAGGTCGATAGATCTGTTGGGTGAATATTTTGTCATCAACTGATTGAAGGCAAAATGATTATATCAACCACAGCATAAGGAGATTTATATAGCAAAATGGATGTGGTAACCACAGCCAGAGTGAGATAAATCTCTCTTCTCAATAAGGGGAGGTTCCCTATAAACTATAATATACTAATATAAGCTGAAAATAGACGTAGAGGTGAAATCATACCATCCATCTCTCTTTTTTCATAGATGATGTTCACAAAATAGAGGAGAATTTTGGTGTAATTACTGAAGGCATTTCTCTTCTTTCAAAAATGATATTCAACAAACAAAAAGAATTCTTCTTGGGTAGTAACTGGATCCACAAGAAACCGATGAAAGCACAAAGTCTTTCATTGTTTCTCCTACTAAGTAAGGACAAAGGACACCATAGAATGAAGTGTAGCCCAAAGTCTCCATTGCAAACTACAACAAAGTGAAAGATAACAAAGGATAAGGTGAGCTCAAAGCCTCTCCAGTATCCTTTACACAAAACATAGACTGAAGACAATTATGGTAGCATAAAGTTTCCCATAGTCAGCTTTAAGACATCTTCCAACTATATTTAGGAAAAAGATAAAAGAATGATTTCCTAGATAACACAAGCTATTTCAACACAAAGTCTGAAAGGTCACTTGATTTCTCATTCACTTAATAAAATATGATTAACAGACTGAGCTCAAAATCTTAGGAATGCCTTTCAATTTGGGTAGAGCTTTGCTTTTAATAATAGAGAGATCTCCCTAATACAAAATGAGAGATTACAATATATAGCATCCAAAGAAAGACTTGGGCACTTGTTTTCATGAAATGACCCATGATGCATTGAATGCATTAGAAATTATGTGAAAGGGCCATGTTAGAATAAGTTATCAGCCTTGAATTTGGCATTCTAAATCATTTCAAATGTCTCCTCCTAAGCAGGGGTTACCTGGGCTTCTTTATGATGCTTACGCGGCTGTCCATTCACCTTTACTCAATGTATAAAAATAAGCCATACCATTGAATATTTGTGCTCTCTAATGTCCACTTAGTGGACTATTCCACCTACTGGAATAACTCTTCTACATATATTTCTAGATTTTCTATGGTCGTTCCCTCTTTCTTGGCCACATTTTGTCTCTTCCTAGTGATCTGAGCTCTCAGGGCTATCTTCTCACTTTCTATGGGAACCTTTGACTCCTTTCTTGGCTAATCACTGTGTTTGTTCTCAAGTCTATGCGCATTTTTGAGAATCGATAGTTATCCATCACCCTAAATTTGACATCCATGGGGACATCACCGGTCACTTGAACCTCTTTAAACCTTGAACCATGAAATATTTTGGTTCAAAGGTTCAATGGTTGAATAGTTCAAATTTTAATAGTTCAGTGATTCAATATTTTTTAAAGGGCCGCATTCACTTAGTTTTCTTTTGTGTGCTCAAGGCGTCATTGAACCAATTCTTTGAACCATTTGGTTGAACTTTTTTCTAGAATCTTCCGCTTCATCCATTCACTCAAAGCTTTGAACCTTGAACCTTTTAACCACTTTGAATGCTTTTGAAGTTCATCAATTCAATGGTTCATTGGTTTAATTGGTTTAACAGATTGAAATTTGATGTCTTCAGACTCATCACTGCTTCTTTGAACTCCTTTAACTTTTCTTTAGATTGAAATTTGAACTTTGAACCTTTGAACCTTGTACTCTTTTGAAGTTCATCAATTCAATGGTTCATTGGTTCATCGATTTGGCAATGTTCCATATGGTTGAACTATTTTGAACCCATTAAACCATTGAACCTTTGAACCTTTCAGAGTTCACTGGTTCAATTGGTTTAATGGTTCATTCTAACTCTTTGAATCCTTTTATTCTTGAAGTCTGTTGAATTCATTGAACTCATTGAATCTTTGAACTCGTTAAACCTTTGAACTCATTAAACCTTTTTGGTTCAAGGTTCATCAATTTAGTGGTTCAATCTAACTCTTTGAACTCATTTTATTCTTTAAGTCCATCAAAGTTGTTTAAACCTTTGAACTCTTTGAACTTGTGAACCTTGCAGATGTAGGTTTAATGGTTCAAAATGGTTCATTCCAATTCTTTGAAGCCCACCATTAAGTCTTTTGATTAAACTTCAGTGTTGAACCTTTCTTAAAACACTTAATAAATTCCTTAAGTGTTTTAAACTTCCCTTTGAGAAAGCCTGCTTGTTGAACCTACAATTTCCTTAGCTGAAAAGGCTTGAATATTTGAAAAACTTAACTACTCAAAAAAATTTGAGAAAGGAAGAGACCATTTTGGCCTATAGGACTAAAAATGGTTGACATGTCCAAAAAAACAAGTGATAGATTTTGGGAATAATAGCTAGCTCCAATTTCAAAAGTTCTATTGATTGAAAATTGAAGCATTCGAAGGGAGTAGGATCCAGAATCTTAGTGCTTTCATCTATGCTATTGGGCTATGGAGTCATGCTTACCCAAAAAGAAAATAAAGAAAGACTATACAAAAACTATACATATGTATAACTTGACTTATCTGATACTTCAAGGATTGAAGTGCTTCAGATGCTGCCCACTGTGAGGTAGAGCAAATGGTGTTCCATCTTGATATATCAACAAAAGACTATTTTCACCCCAGAATCAGTGATCAAAAAATGGACTTCTCCACTAGGAATCTAATTTTCTATGCATTCCTTTTGGTTATCTCTTCTTACCCCTCAATAAGACTTGATCTTTAATTTGAAAACCATGAATCTTTGCTCTCTTGCCAAAGAGATTCTTTACCTAGTTTTGATATGAAGTAATATGGTCCACTACCATAATTCAATACTCTTCTATTTTAGTCCATCACATGATTTGATGGTTAGAATTAAACACTTGCCAATGGTCAGCATTATCAGGTACACTTGGTTGAAAGACTAGCTCAATAGTGTACTTGTGCTCTTTGAAATCTTGGTGAGGAGCCATGAGGGTTGTAGAGACAACCAAGGAATCTGCATGAGTGTTGAATTCTTTGAACATTATAGAAATACTAAATGCATCAAAACTTTCAAGGTAGTCCCACACTAGATTGCAATAATTTTGCAATCTCTCACTCTTGGTTTGATACAGGTTCCTCACTTGACAAACCACTAACTCAACATCTCCCTGGGCATGAAGAAGTTTGATGCCTTTAGCTCGATCAACCTCTAATTTGAGCAGTAAATATTCATACTCAGTGGTGTTGTTGGTGTTACTAAACTGCAACTTGTATGAGCAGGGAAAAATATCTCCTTAAGGAGATATCAAAACAATTATAGCTCTAGAACCAGTAGAGGAATTACTACCATCAAATTCAAGAATCCAAACATCATTAGAATCTGATCTTCTTTCAATTTTTTCTTCATTAAGGAGGGAATATCCTTTTTTCATCTATACTATATTCTCCCAATTCTTCTAATGTCTTGTCTAAATTTTTTGGATTGTCACCTAGTAAACTTTTGTCTACTGAAACAGAAACATCTTTAGTAGAAAGAAAGTAATTACCCATGCCTAAATATTTAAAAAGAATTTGAGCTTTAGGGGATGATGTTTGGGTGAAAATGTATTTTGATTCCTTCTTAGGAAGTAGCCTTTACATGAAACCCTTGATAAGGATCCTCACCTCAGACAGGTTCATGCTTAATTCTCCACCAACATCCTTGCAAAAATTTTGCCCAAGCAGAATGCCGTAGGAGGCTAGAACGTCAGCCATTAGGTCTGTCATTTTAATCTTCTTATCTAAGAAGGCCTCAAATGCAAATTGGGAATCTTTGATTTGTCTGAGAAGTGGCACTTGTTTGTTTTCCATGGAGAAATATCTCCCAAAATTTTTATTCAGTGTGAGCCCGAGAGAGTCTACCACCTTGGCAGGCATCACATTGTTAGAGGCGCCAGAGTCTATTATGTAGTTATTCAGCTTATGACCATTTATCAATAGGGAAACATAGAAAGGTTCTATTTTCCTAGGGGAAATAGGAGTAATGACAAGACTATTTTGGGTGGATGTGTTCTTTGGGGGATCAAGAGTTACCTTTGATACGTCTTGTTTTGTATGGATGATTTTGTTCTTAATGCATTCAACTAGCCTATCCAGCTACTTAGGGTTGGTTTGCAAATATTCAAACTCAGAAATTTGAATATTGGTCTTCTTATTATGGTTAATTATATCAAATAACTGAAATGAACTAGAAATAGAGGAAGGAAGTCCTTCATTCTGGGTGTTATTGGGTGTGGGACTAGTCTGAGAGATTGAAACAAAAGGCGAATGATTGTTTGAGGTACTTAATTTTATGTTTCTCACCGAGTCCTTTGATTGGAAAGGTAGAGAAGTCCCTCACTTAGCAATTGAAATTATTGGTCAAGATTCTTCCCCTCTTTTTCCTTTTTTAGCTTGTTGAGTTGACTGGTTCTAGGATCTGGTAAATACAACATATGATCCATCAAAACTTCTCCCTTACTTCTGGCTTCATCCTGCTAATTTAGGAAACCAATGTTAGAGTCACCAGCTGATTCTTCTTGGCCTTCTACAAAGAGATCAACATCATCTTCTTGATCAAACTTAGGTTGGAAAGAGGAATCATGTTTAGCTTCATGATAACTAACTACTGAGTTAGCTAGTGATACTTCAATGGCAAGCTTCCCCTATGGGGGAGGAAGATGATTTGGTTTCCCTTGATTTCTATCAGCATTTCCTTGATATGACTAGTTGGGAAATGTCCTCATTGGTATATCTTGATAAGAAGGAGGAGCAGACATCTCTTGTGCCATTCGCTTTTTTAGAGATAGCAATTCATTTGTTAGCTTTTACACCATAGGATTAGTGGTGCCTATAGAGAAATTTTCAGAAGATGAAGATTTATTTTTGTTATGATCTATTCTTATCTTTCCTATCAAGATAACATCATCTTCAACCTTAGTGGCTAAAATCTGAGCTACAACAAGATCTATGTGGCCAGCCTACCTCAACAAGAAATTCACTTTAGGAAGCTAAGAATTGATGAAGAAGCACTTGAGATTTTCTAATGTCAGCTGAGCGATTGTAAGAATCCTATTCCTTAGCTTATCGAATTTAGAAATGAAGTCTCACATAGGTTCATGAGGCTCCTTCTTCATTTGCATAAGCTGAGCTAATAGGGAGTGTGCATCTTCTATAAGTTTGAATCTAGCCTCAAACTTATCCTTGAGAGTGTTCTAGTCAGTCACTATTTGTGTTTGTAGATGATAAAACTAGTCTGTAGTAGCACTTTGCAACATTTATACAAATAGTCTAACTACTATGTCTTCATATTCAATGCCTATCACACCACAGTCTATGTAGAAGGAAATAATATGGTCATCAGGATGAACTCTCCCATCACCATAGAACTTAGGAAAATTATTTCTTGAACTACAGGGTAGTTCATGTAAAGGTGGGGTAAGATTCAAGGGAACAAAATTATTACCCCAAGGGCCTTGGGCTGCCATGATATGGCTATTAAAAGGAGGGATAAAAAATCTTTGTGGGATATGTATAGACAAAGCTCTACTAGCAGAGGAAAGAGAAACTTTGTATTGTATTGGAGACCTGACGTTTGTAGGAGGAAAACTCTTAGTTCACTGAAGGGAAGATGGTGGAGGAAAAAGATCAAAATTACTCAGTTGTACCAACTCAAATACAAGGTCAACAATACCTTGAGCTCTTTGGCTTCGTGTATACCATGGTTCTACTAGAGTGTGAAATGGAAATGGAAAAGAAATGGAAATGCTTCAATTTGAAGCTTCAGTCTTCAAACTCAGTGTTCTTCCCCAGTGGAGTCACCATAACTATTGGAGTGAAGCTGCTTGTTCTTCCCCAGTGAAGTCACCAAAAACTGTTGGCATGAAGCTGCTCATTCTTCCCCAGTGAAGTTGCCAAAAAATGTTGGGTGAATATTTTTTCATCAACTGACTGATGGCAAAATGGTTATATCAACCACAACATAAGGAGATTTATATGGTAAAATGGATGTGGTGACCACAGCCAGAGTGAGATAAATCTCTCCTCTTAGCAAGGGGAGGTTCCCTATAAACTATAATATACTAATATAAGCTAAAAATAGACTTTGGGGTGAAATCATACCATCCTTATCTCTTTTTTAGAGATGATGTTCATAGAACAGATGAGAATTTTGGTGTAATTACTGAAGGCATTTTTCTTCTTTCAGAAATGATATTCAATAAACAACAAGAATTCTTCCTGGGTAGTAACTGTATCCACAAGAAACCTATGAAAGCACAAAGTCTTTCATTGTTTCTCCTACTGACTAAGGACAAAAGACACCATAGAATGAAGTGTATCCCAAAGTCTCCACTACAAACTACAATAGAGTGAAAGATAATGAATGATAAGGAGAGATCAAAGTCTCTCCAGTATTCTTTACACAAAACACATACTGAAGACAATTATGGTAGCACAAAGTCTCCCATAGTCAGCTTCAAGACATCTTCTAGCTTATTTCCATTTGTTTTTATTATTTAATTAAATGGACAAGAATGTATTTAGGAAAAAGACATAAGAATGATTTCCTAGATAACACAAACTATTTCAACACAAAGTCTAAAAGGTCACTTGCTTTCTCATTCACTTAACAAATTATGATTAACAGTCTAAGCTCAAAGTCTCAAGAATGCCTTTCAATTTATGTAGAGCTTCACTTCTAATAATAGAGAGATCTCCCTAATACAAAATGAGAGATTACAATATATAGCATCTAAACAAAGACTTGGGCACTTGTTTTCATGAAATGGCCCATGCTGTATTGAATGCATTAGAAATTCTATGAAAGGGTCATGCTGGAACATGTTATCAGCCTTGACTTTGGCATTCTAAATCATCTCAAATGTCTCCTCCTAATCATGGGTTTCTTGGTCTCATTTATGATGCTTACACAGTTGTTCATTCACCTTTACTCAATAAAGAAAAATAGGTGATGCCATTGAATATTTGTGCTCTCTGATGTCCACCTGGTGGACTATTCCACCTACTAAAATAAATCTTCTACAGATATTTATAGATTTTTTGTGATCATTCCATCTTTCTTGGCCACATTTTGTCTCTTCCTAGTGATCTAATCTCTTAGGGCTATCTTCTCACTTTCTATTGGTGCCTTTAGGTCCTTTCTTGGCTAGTCACTGAGTTTGTTCTCAGGTATGTGCTCTTTTTTGAAAATCAACGATTATTCCATCACCTTAAATTTGAAATTCATAGGGATGTCATCAGTTGCTTGAACCTCTTTGAACTTTGAACCTTGAACTCTTTTGGTTCAAAGGTTCAATGGTTTAATGGTTCAAAGTTCAACAATTTAGCAATTTAATATTTTGTAAAGGGCCATGTTCACTTAGTTTTCTTTTATGTGCTGAAGGCGTCATTGAACTAATTCTTTAAACCATTTAGATGAACCTTTTTCTAGAATCTTCTTCTTCATCCATTCAATCAAATCTTTGAACCTTGGACCTTTGAACCACTTTGAACTTTTTTGAAGTTCATCAGTTTAATGGTTTATTGGTTTAATTAGTTCAACAGACTAAAATTTAATGTCTTCAAACTTGTCGCTGCTTCTTTGAACTCCTTTGGATTTTCTTCATATTGAACTTTTAACCTTTTAACCTTTAACTCTTTTGAAGTTCATCGATTCAATGGTTCATTGGTTCATCGGTTCAGTGATTTGTTCCATATGGTTGAACTCTTTTGAACCCATTGAACCTTTGAACTTTTCAGAGTTCAATGGTTTGATGGTTTGATGGTTCAATTGGTTCAATGGTTCATTATAACTCTCTGAATCCTTTTATTCTTGAAGTCCATTGAACTCATTGAACTCATTAAACCTTTGAACTTGTTGAACCTTTAAACTCATTAAACCTTTAAACTTGTTGAACCTTTTTGGTTCAAGGTTCATCGGTTCAACGGTTCAATCTAACTCTTTGAACTCATTTTATTCTTTAAGTCTACCAAAGTCATTTGAACCTTTGAACTCTTTGAACTCATTGAACTTGTGAACCTTGTGGAGGTGGGGTTTAATGGTTCAATGGTTAAAAGTGGTTCATTCCAATTTTTTGAAGCCCACCGTTGAGTCTTTTGATTGAAATTCGACGTCGAACCATTCTTAAACACTTAAGAAATTCCTTAAGTGTTTTTTACTTCCCTTTGAGAAAGCTCACGTATTGAACCTATGATTTCCTTAGCTGAAAAGGCTTGAATATTTGAAAAACTTAACTACTCAGAACATTTTGAGAAAGGAAGAGACCATTTTGGCCTGCAGGACCAAAAATGGTCGACATGTTGTCCACAAAAACAAGTGACATATTTTGGGAACAACAAGATCGATGTGTCAAAGGTGTACATCTATATTTCCTATCACATGGCATAGGGAATATAATTCAACATAAAAAATTTCATCATAGAGGAGTTGGCGAAAAATGTGTTAGAGTGCCATAACACCAAGTGGACCTTCAGGTGGGGATCCATCCTCATATTATTTATCATAGAGGAAATTGGGATCCCAGATAGGAATGAGGATAATATTTGGGTCTTCCTAAAACACCATGGATCTCTAATGCAAAAGTACATAGACTACACTTGCCCCACCTCCTTCAACCTCAAGTATAAGATGTATATGATGCACTAATGTGAAAAATACATAGAAAATTTTAGATTAGAGCGGCACATTCCTTAGGGAATTTCCTAAAGTATGTTTGGGATAACATTGTTTTCCTTAATGAAACATTATTATGTAGTGAACTTAGAGTTATAAGATGGGAAAAATCAAGTTGGTTTAAGCTCCCCTTTACCTTATAAACAAGATACTTTAGGGATGTACTATGCGAAATCCATAATTCAAAACAAATGGGCATTTCAGTGAAGGAACTAGATGTAGAGAGGCATAGGTTGAGGTGCTAGTTTACTCATGTAGATGGGAAGTCCAATAAAGATGAAGAAGACACATCAAATCACCCAGATATTGATCCCATCAAAGAGTTCACCAACTTAGGCTACATCTATGGATTATATAATGAGATGAATCCATGAAAGGACTCTATTACTAAATAAATCATCAAGTAGAGTGGAGACCACCTAATATAGATTGGGGATGAAAGGATGCTTTTGCCAATTTATTAGAGGAAGTCTCCAAAGGAGAAGAGGGGGGAGACTTTGGAGGAAATAGAGGAGTGACTAATGCTGAAGATCTCCTTGGAAGAAAAATCCTCTCCTTCAACCTCTGTACAAAATCATGTATGATTTATACCAAAGGATTTTTCAAGTGTAAGGGAAAAGAATAAGGGGGAGGCTCCTCCTGTGGCTCCCATGATAATCCTCTCTAAGGAAGAGGAGGAAGAGGAGTTAGAGGAAGAAGTAATGAGGAGGGGAATATAAATCATGACCAAAGAAGATGATTCCTCATCTAGCGAATGGATCCCCTCTCCACCCCCCCTCCCCGACTAAGTGAGATAAAAAAAGGTGAACATGGAAAAAACTTAGATTCGATGAAGTTGAGATGTAGAGGGTACATGATCTACAGGAATGAAGAGAAGAAATAACCAAAGTAGGGATGTCCAAGGAATTGGTTGAGATGGTTGAGGCTAAGGAATGAAGGAAGTGAAGGAGTGTAAGGCATGGGATATGAAGTAAAAGAAAGTAGAGGGGAGAAAGGAATAAAAAGTAGGTGAAGAGCCCAAAGAGGTGGAACTACATGAAGAAATAGTACCCTTAGGTGCACCTAATAAGGAAGATATACAGCACAAATGGAAGGACATACGCCTACCCTAGGATCACATCAATGTGGTACTACATTTATATTACAAGTGAGAGGCCATGAGGGTTAAGGGTATGTCCCAAGTTGAAATCGACTGAATAGAGGCCAAAGAGATAGAAGAGAGAGAAAATAAATTTAAATACCAAACCACACAAAAGAAGGCCAAAAAGAAAAAGACTAGGAAAGAAGAAGTATAAAGGAAGGCCGAGGAGGAGAAGGCTAGAAGGAAGGAAAGAGAGGAAAGATCAGATTAGGTAGAAAGGGCCATGATGATGAAGGAAAGAGAAAATCAGAAGGTTACCGCTAGTCTGGAACAAAAAGAGGAAAAAGTACCAGAAAAGGCACCCAACACCTCCACCAAAATAATAGAAGAAGCTACACAATAGGTTCATCCTAGCTTCAAAGGGTCACCTAGAGATAAAGAAGATGATATTAGCACCTTAGAAAAATAAATAGAGATGTAAATAGAGGCCCTATTGGGGAAATAAGAGAATAAGGTTAACACTAAGGAAGCTCATCCTAAAGAGCCATGACAAGAGGAAATAGATGAGGGAGAAAAGTCCATGTAAGAACCCCTATAAGAATAACACGATGGTGGGTTTAGCCTAAAGAAAAAGAAGAACCAGACTAGGGGGAAGTTTAGTGAAGAACCCCAAGAAGAAGAAGTAGAAGAAGAAGAAGGTACTTGCACAAGCACCAACACCAACAAAGGAATAGAGGAGCTAAGCGAGGAGGAAGAGTATGAGACAAGAAACATGCAAAGAGCATAGAAGGGTTTCAAAGAAGATGAAAAAATTTATATGATGGAGTACATAACACCAAATATTTCTATAACCCTAATGTGAGACTAGGTTTCTTGGGCAATGGATTTATATATGGATGAGCCCCAGTTTGATGTCCCAAAAAAGCACTTTAGAGTGCCAAGAAGATAGAGGAAGGGCATGCCTACTAGATCATAAATCCTCAAGACATGAAACCCATGTAATTATTTAATGCCCTCATTAATATGGATTCTTTAGTAGCATGCAAGAACATCATTAATTATGTTTATTCCAATATTTGGAAGAAGATATCATTAAAGGTTGAAGAGGAACTTGAAGAAATGAGGCTCAAACTTAAACAACTAGTTGAGCATGTAGAAGAGGTGGAGCCATCCCTTTTGTATTGTGTAGATACCTCATGAATGAAAGAGGTTGACAAGGTCTACATGCTTATAGAGCATATTCTTCCTCAAATGAGGCCAGTGCTAGAAGAGCCAAAAGACCACTATGAGGCCAATAAAAAAGAGTTGAACAAAAAGATGGATTTGGTGAAAGGCCTATTCACCAAATTAGAAAAGGGAATGGAATAATTAGATGCCATATTTTTAAACTTCACCACCCAAGCAAAGGTCATCAATACGTGCCTTAAAAAGGTGAAGGAGGAGAAAGATGCCTTGTTTCAACACTCCTTCATGGTGAGACAAATTGAGTACATACAAGTGATGGCAAAGGCCAAAATACTAAGTACCCAATTGAAGACCCAAGAGCAAGACCTAGAGGCTCTCTTCCACACCTTTCAAATGAAGGCCAATGAGCAAGGGGATATCCTAAATGGTGGGGTAAGGTGAACAAGAGAAAGGATTGAGGTCTTCAAAAAAGAACTAGAAAGCACAAATGTGCTTACCCTTGAGGCTACCTCAACTGAAGTAGATGGTGTCATTGAAGAAATCAAGCGCACTATACAAGGATTTGAGAACTTCAAGGAAAAATTAGAGCAAGGTGGACATGAGTTTTGCATACTAAAGGCACTAATTGAATAGTTTGGTTAGGCTAGAAATTTTATATGGGGTAATGTTAGGCCCCTTTTTGTGCCAACTACATGGACCACACCAACTCAACATATCTTAGCTTAAGGCAATCATATGAATGTATTTATCCCTTTATGTAACTTTTGGGACTAGCTGGAAGAATCCCTGAGGATCTTAAAATAACTAATAGGTAGTTACATGGCACCGACATTAAAAGGACATCCATACATGAACTTACATATGGTAGCTAGAGAAGAATGAGTGTTAGAGTCATGGATTAGGTGAGAAGTGACCCCCCAATGATATCTTAGCATCTAGCATGTGCTCATTCAACCTAAGAAACATATTGGAGCTAGTGAGATAGTGACCCCTACCGATAGCACAACACTTGGCACATACCCATGTGACTTAGCAAGAGGATGTCCCTTTACCTATAAAAGGAGGCTTGTATATAAAGAGAAGAGGATGAAATTAATATAATGAATCTCTTTTAAAATCAAGAGCCACCATTATTATTTTGTAAGTAGTATGAACTATGTTAAGAACACTAAATGTATAGACCAAGATCACTTGTGAGTTTTTGGGTAAGAGTTATTACAAGATGAGAACATGCTCAATTTATAGAAACTATACTTTGTATTAGATAATTTGAGTTAATATAATGGATTGCTTATCATATTAGTTACTCATTACCTCATTATAGTTAGCATTATGATATGTTTGTAACTAAATTTTATGTGAACAATGATATAGTTTAGTTACTTGGAATGTATTGTGATATAAATGTTCATCCTCAATCGTTAATGGTGTCCCAGTGCCATATAGTGATTTCATCCTACCCATAAAGTAGACTAAGCATTGAAACTGGCATGCACCAAGGCCCTAATACCTATGCCTAGAGAGTTAACCTAAATAATGATCACTTGAACCCAAGCCATTCCCATGACTCAACTAAGTGCTTGAATGACCCTTAACTCATTATTTCCATGACTTGCACCATTAAGAGATCTATCTAGCTAGATATGAATTTTCACCATAAGACTTATACCCTTGAGAAGTCTCATTCCTATTGAGCTTCCCCATAATAGCCTAGCATAAAAATGCTGCTTGAGCCTATCTTACCTATGACTAAGTCCCATTGAAACCAAATTTTCACCATGTTTCAACTAGCCCAACATATGCCCAATCCCTTCATTGTTACACTTTGGGTGAACACACAAGGCTTGTGTCTTATGTGAATTTGATGCTAGTGTAGTAGTGGGTTAAAGTTTTTGTGGTAGACCCTATTATGCTCACACCTAGCTATACCAATTAGATAAATTACTTGGTTTGAATGCTAAGCACATGACTAAGCACAAAAGATAAAAAGGAGAAATAAACTACAATAGAGGGTGAGGTCTAGTCTCATAGGTTGTGAGACCCTCTAACAAAAAACTTTATTTTTTGGTGTGTTTTATCCTCTTTTGTGACAC
The DNA here is from genome assembly GCA_037957365.1 of Torreya grandis. Lineage (NCBI taxonomy): Eukaryota > Viridiplantae > Streptophyta > Pinopsida > Cupressales > Taxaceae > Torreya > Torreya grandis. The sequence goes on along the minus strand of JARHVA010003423.1, from coordinate 1,386,453 downwards.
TTGTACCCATGGAAACATTTTTGGTAGATTCTGACATCTCGAACCTTAGTGTGCTTAGTCCTCATTAAGCCACATGATGTACTTATAGATGCATTTTCAATAGTGACTGATATCCATTTTTGGGGTTCCATTTTTTTTCTCATTTGGCTATTTTATGCCACTATTAGGTTTTCATGTCTTTGTCTATGGATTATTTTATGTTTGAACCCCTCAATTCATCCAACTACACCACTTGGAAAACCAAAATGATGTTACACTTGCAGATGAAGGGATTATGGAGAGTTGTCCTTGGTGACTTAGCTATTTTTATAAATAAGGATGATATTTTGTGTCTTGCATCCATGTAAAAGGAGGAACTTGTATTCATTCATATCCATGTTTAATATTGTATGTATTATCATATTGAGAATGCTACATCACCTAAAGAATATTAGGACATTATTTTTACATTATTTGATGAGGTCACTTCACCTCCACATGTTCCTCTTTCTTCTCCTCTCTCTCATAGTGAGGATTATATTTTTGGTGATTGTGTTTCTCCATTGTCTTCTCTTAGTTGTGATAATGTTACTCTTGATGGTGATTTACATGAGGACTCTTTGGCATCTTAATCTCCTCGTATTAGTTTTTGTCCTATTTCCATTGTTAGTGAGGACATATTTTTTAAGGATGAAACACTTATTACTGGTGGTCATTTAGATGAGGTACCTCTTCCTCCTCCACCTATTGATGCACATTATAATATAGTGGTATTGATCCTATTTTTGACTTTGGTATGAATCTTGATAGTTCCCTACCAAGTCCTATGCAACCCATTGATCCTATGGCCTCTTTCCTAACACTTCAAGAAGTAAACATGAAACTTTTGATGTAAAATTCTCTTTTATGCTCCCTAATTGAAGGAAAATATTCCCTCATATATTATCTATAGAAGAAGCTAGTTGGTATGCCATCATGTTGTGATACTAAATATGGTATGCATCCACTTTATGTACTTTTATAGTGTGATTTACTAGATTTTGAGCATTCCATTATTCTTTCTACTTCTCTTATTAAAAATAATACTTATATGCCTACTATTGTTTTACACTCTACACATCCCACTCCAATTCCACCTGCATATATGCCTACTTATTTTAAGAATCATACCACTAGCTTTGGCTCTTGCATGCTTCATTTTATGGGTAACACTACTAGACTTGTAGGCATTGGGAAGCATCTACAAGGTATTGTTATCACTATTCATCTTGTTACATGGATTGCTCGACATGGCATTGGTTTTTATTAGGTGTTTCATCTTCATGGGCATTATTTGTTGATAAAGATCCATATTTTGTTCTCTCCACTCTTTGTGAGGATTATGAGCTACATATGGGCTCTTCTACACCTTCACTTAGGCCTGAGAAACCTAAGTTTACAGTGGTTAAACATGATCTACCTGACACTTCTTTAGATGTTAACCTGCATTCTTATACTATGGAATTTTACCCACACATATGTAAGCATCTTCATCCACCATTTGTGTTCATTTGGGGTGGATTTTTTATCATTCTTGGCAGCATAAGAAGCATTTTTAGTGAGGACACTAAAAACTTCATTCCTCCATTATTCAACTTATTCGACCACACATTGTTCCTCCTACTTGTTGATGCTCCTTATTTTTTGAGATCCTTGATTAGGCATATGTGTTTTTTTTGAGCATACATCTCTCATTTCATAGATGATGTATTCCATAGATTGATTTATTTATGGATTTTCTTGCATTATTTGGTGATATTATTCTAGGATGGGACTTTTTATTTGTAGTCACATAGAGATTCATGGATATTTTTTCTTCATATGTGTGATCCATGATTGAGGACCTTCTTCTTCAATTACATTACTATACCATCACAACTAGGGACATTATTCTTGAGATATTTCATATCTATATCTAATTATTTACAGTCTCCTTTAGTTTTTTGGTAGAGCTTGTTCTCCTTCTAAAACATAGCTAATTTGGTATAGCATAGTGTCAAAATTTTAGTATTTATATAGTGTATTTGGCCCATTAATTTAGATGTTTTTTTATGTCACTATACCCACTTCAACATTATATGGGGTGAGTGGACATACTAATTTAGGTGTTGTGCTCATTGTTAGTACACCATTTTTTATTTTGGAGGTAGGTGATTGAGTGCATTTGTATTTTATGGAATTCATTCCATCTAGTACACCTCTTTAGCATTATGTTTGAATATTGAGCTATTTTATTTCTTGGGGAAACTTTTAGCATATGTTTTTTCTCTCTCAACTTTAACTATTGTTAGTAGCTTTTGGACACCTTGCAATGATACATTTTATCCATGGTGACTCTTTTTCCTAGTGTTTTGAGATAAATATTTTTACAAAGTTAAAATCATATAGAGTACCATTTCATATTTGAATTGGTGGTTATAGTTATTTGTCATCCATGTAATTTGATAAGATGGATTGGTTACCATAGCAATACTTTGTACATGTTTACCTAATCAAGCCTGGTTGATGGGACCCATTCAGTCTCTTTGATTTCTCTTTCTTACTCCCTATTTTATACTTAAGGGAAGGTGTTACAGTGAGTGTTAAAACTCACTTAGGATTTAAGCTTAAATGAGGAGTTTGTTTTATTTTTTGGATTGTTATGTCCACATACAATATTTAGTGTGCACCAAATTATGCAATCGACATTATTTGGAGGGGATCAAAACAACCAAGTAGTTGTTTTGAAACCATCTTATTATGCCTATTTAATAGGCACTATTATTTCTTATCTTATACTAGTGGAGGAGATAAACTTGTGGGTTGTATTATTCTCTAAGGAATATGAAGATACTTATGTATAATTCTTGTGTGTGCATAATTGTCTAAATTTTTTATGTGGTAATGGTTTACATGAGAGATCCTATGGTCTCATGAATGTATTTTGTATTCCAAAAATATATCCTATGGTCTCACATATGATGGATACTTTGGAGTTGATACTGACTCCTACAATGGTATACTTATTATGGCTAAAGGCTCTTATATTAGGTGTACACAAGCTATCTAGGTGCATCCTTGATATACATGAAGGTACATTGGGGTCCAAGTCTATGTAAGATGTTGTTTGATTACCATATGTCTTAGAGATTAATCCCACCTCACTCTACAAATACCTTTATGGGGAATTCCACTTAGGATGTAGTGACAACTATCCTAATTTTTAGACTCCACTAGAACATCAATTTTGGGTGGTGCATGGTGATGAAATCCATGTCACCAACCCCCTAAAAAATAAAAAAAGGTAGGGGGTTTATAGATAGTTTTTGATCTTCTAGGAATCATCTCAAGGATGCAAGGAAGAGAGAATACACTAACCATAGCCCTAAGAAATAGGTAAGCAAGACAAAAAGATTAATTTATTGATTAAATTAAGATGCCTGATTATGTACAATAATCAAAGAAAATATATAATCACACGAAAAGATGATAAAAATGATTTCATTTTATTCAAAAATATTTTTTGAGAGTGCCAAAATGGATCTTTGACTAGCAACCTAAAAGTACACAAGTTAATAGTTTAATTGGTACTCAAAAGAGATAGGTCTTATAAAAAAAATATTAGTAGTTTGAATTATTTTTTCAAAACCATAGATCTCGACAAACCCACAAATACACATGGCAATCCTACAACTAGAGATTGCAAAGTTGCTAGCTGATCATGATGGTTACCTACAAAACTATGGTTAGATGGAAAATACCATGACTAAGAATGACAATACCAAAATTGGCTACTAGATCGATAATTATGGTTTTGTCATAAATCACAAAACCACTACTAATAATGACAATGTTACTACTACAAACAAATCAAGAGTTGTGATATTGTTAATGATGACCAAAGTTTCAAAATTTAAGTTTTTTGATAGAAACAAATGAGCATATTGGTAATAGATCAATTTTTATGCTAAAATGATTATATCTAGATGATATTAATGAACTATAATGTATTTACAATTTTGATAAAAAAGGTACAATGATGGGAAATCAACCCAAAATTGGTAGAATTAGAATTTCAAAAAAGTGATTTTAGTTAAATTTAATTCTAAATATTCCCTACTAGTAACAACCTTTAGTTTAGAATGGAAAAAATAAATAAGATCAGGTCAAAATTACAAAATAGTTACCATGTCTATAATATCATAATTAGATAGAGTAATATTGCTATTAAGGGTAAAAATGAAAATAGCAATTTTGTTCAAAACTTTGAAAATTTGAATACTTGTTTGGAAACATGTATATGTAACAAATTGAAAAATATATACAGTTATTATAAAAAATTATATAAAAAGTGTTAGATCGGATTGGTAAGACCAGTGAAAAAGATAAAACCATAAAAAGCTATTGACAATATCATAATTTTGCCAGTCAGAACCATGTTTCTAAGCAATCATGTGATCAAATGTTATTCATTACTACAAACTTTATTATGGTCTCAGTGTCCTTTTGCTAACCCTACACAAATTAATGGATATCAAAATGTTTTGGATGTAAATACCAATGTATGTTATGTATATAAATAATGACCTAAAAAGATGTAAATAATAAAAAATCTACAAACATATTAATGAAGTGGTCAATTTTCAATGCCTTAGAACTTGCCACCAGGTAATTCTTGATCAACATTGTTATAAAAAACTTGTGATAGTATAATCCCATTATAAAAAGGTTAGAATGAAATTAAAATAATATAGTCAGTAAAAATTATGGTCTTGAAAATAATGACTCACAACCCCAATATTATAGTTAATAGAACTCTGGTTTCAATGGTCTTGAAGTTTAGAGTTTGCTAACAAAATACCTAATTGCTACTATATTCTAGCCTAACCCTACACAAGAGCCACATTCTTCAACACAAAATTGAATATATTTTCATGTAGGAGATAATTATGAATGAAAAAAGAAAATAATTTAAAAGTTTCATGGATCCTTTACAAAGTCATGACTTGCAGTCATAATATCATACTTTTTAAGTCAAATCTACTACTCATGAAGTAGAAGTTTTGTCTATAAAAAAGGCCTACAAAAACTAGGCTAACAAAATAAAAAAAGCATACAATATCATTATTATTTTGATATTACTACTTATTATAGGACAATATCACTATTAGGCTAGAAAAATTATGACTCAAACTGACAATATCACTACTAGCCTGATAATATCATGACTATCGAGTCACAGTATTGTTGAGGAGAAAAAACCTGCACAGTCAAGAAAAAAATTTAGTAGTTAAGTGAACATCTAAATAACTATCATAATTTATGATGACAATATCACTACTACTCAAGACAATATCATGACTACAAATACAATATCATGACTACAACTTGTATATGTAAAATTTCATTTTTGGAATTTTCTTGATCCAATTGACATTGCAGGATAGAAAAAATGACACTAACAAAAAAAATTGGTTAAATGGGAGCAAGGTACCACTATGGTCACTAGAATTTGCACCAAATTTTAGGTTCAAGAAATATTATAAAAATTTAAAATAAAACCCAAAAATTAATGGCACCAACAGGAATGGATAGCATTACTAAATTAGAATAATTGGAAAATTCTTACCATCCTTTTTACCTCTTCATGCCTCCATTATAGGAATTGTACTTTAATTATTTGATATCCAAATTTTAAATGTTGGATTGATTTGATAACTCTTTACAATGGCTTCCAATGCTTGAGTGAAATGGATAATGGTTTGGATGAGAGCTAGAAGGTTGTTATGGATGCAATGAGAGTGGAAATATGATAGATTAATGAATTGATAGATGATTTCCAATATTAGCTATTTCCCAAGCATGGCCTTTTCTAGGAAAATGGAAGAAATTTTGAAGGAATTTTAAATTATTTCAAAGTCTCTAGTTTAGAAACTTCTAGAGACTTGGAGGAACTTCTCCAATTCTATAGGATTCTTAATAGGTTTAGGGGATAATGAAAGGGATTAGATAGGAATAAATGAGGTTTTGGGTTTATAGGGATGTAGGAATGGCTAGGTTGATTAGGGTGCTAGGTGCATAAATATGAATTTTAAATTTTCAAGTGGGTTTAGGGGTTAGGTTAGTAGGTAATAGGTTATATTAGAGGTTTAATGGAGAAATTAATTGGTTTTAATATGGTGTAAAGGTTCATGGGATATAGGAATGGGATGGGGATTATTAGGTAATTATATATTCTAGTTAGGACATATAGGAATTAGGCTAAACTAGTGAAAATCAATATAATTAGTAGGCCAAGCATAATTTAGTGCATATATTTTGCTCCTCTTTAAAAGGGTGTTATGAGTGGAATGAAGTGAAATGAATAATGATATTTAAAATAAAAACCCTAATGTTAGATGGTGTCAATTTTTATTTTTAGTATAGTATGATACCCCCTCGAGGGAGCATAAGAGGATAAAAATTGACTTGAATGTTCACTCAAATAAGAATCCTGGGGTGGGATAAGACTCATATCTAGATAGGTTAGGGATGCCTGAATTGACTAAATAGATGCTTGAAAAGTGATGATGATAAAGTATCTTAAATGATAGGTTCTAGATAAATGATGAATGTCTAAAAAGTGCCTTGTTTGAAAAATTAACAATGATTAAATAAGATGGGTTTGAGCTAAGTTATAAGTCCTGTAGCAAGGATACATGCTAAGGGAAGATCTAATGGGGATAATAGTGATAAGGGATATTGATTGGTGAGAAAGAGATACTTTTAGTAAGATTCGAGGTTGAAAATGGCATGTCACCACTAAGTGACCAATTTGGAGATATGATGGTGATGAGGGATGAATGGTGGTTGAGCTATCCTTGGGCACAAATAGTAAGACCAAGTGAACTTACATAGTCTTAGAAGACCTCAAGTTGATTTAGTTCTAAATGCAAGATAAGATGAATGATAAGGGGTTGGACATGTCCTTCCCAAGACGATGTTAGAATATGGTTAAAATTTATTAAATTAGGATGTGCGAATAAATGGATGATAGTGGGGACAAGGAATGTTTGTAAGGGGTTGATAGGGGGAGGGATCATATAGGATAAAAGAGCTAAAATAAGGTCATTTATACTCATTAACTTTGGATATTTTGAGTTCTGAGGTGAAACCATGGACCATCTGCCTTGAGCTTACCTTCATAGGGAGAGAGTCTGGTAGTACTAGAAAGATGCTAATGTTGGACCTATGGTGAGTAATGAAAACTCTAGCTTAGTATTTTAGTGTTGATCATATCCCACTAATAATAATAATTGACACCATCTAACATCAGGGTTTTTTTTTGAAATACCATTATTACTTTAAATTCATTCCACTCAAAACATCCTTTCAAGGAGGGGAAAAATGTATGCACAAAATTATGCTCACCCCATTAATTATACTAATTTTTGCTAATTTATCCTAATTCCTATATGTCTTAACCAAAATTACTAATTGTCTAATAACCCCATTCTCATTATTATATCCCATGAATCTTTATACCATCCTAAAAAATAAGTAATCTCCTCATTAAACCTATAATATAACCTATTACCTACTAACCTACCACCTAAAACCCACTTGACAATTTAAAATTCATATTTATCACCTACCACCATAGTCATTCCTAGATCCCTATGAACCCAAAACATCATTTATTCCTCTCTAATCCCCCTAATTATCCCCTAAACATATTGAACATCCTTTATAATTTGAGAATATCCTCCAAATCTCTAGAATTCTCTAAACTAGAGACTTCTAAATAAATTAAAACCCCTTCAAAATCCCCTCCATTTTTTTTAATTAAAAGTACTGCTTGGGAAATGGACAAGACTAATTAGAAATCAAATATCAGGACATCAAGCTCTCATATTTACACTCTCATTTCATACATAAAAAAATTATAGCTCTCATCCAAACCATTATCCATTTCACTCAAGCATTGTAAGCCATTGTCAAGAGTTCTCAAAGCAATCCAACATTTCAAATTTGGATATCAAATCATTCAAATGCAAGTCCTAAAATGGAGGAACAAAGAGGTAAAAAGAATAGTAAAAATGTAACATTTTTTTTGTTTACTTCTTATATCCATTCCTATTGGTACCATTAATTTTTGGTTTTTATTTCTAATTTTGATAATGCTTCTTGAACCTAAAATTTGGTGCACATTCTGACGACAACTATGGTTTCTAGAATATATAGGATTTTGATCACACTATGAATTAAAATAATCTAATTCAAACTCAAAACACAAACTACCTATTAGGAAGTATTTGTGAAACAAATCATAATGATATATACCTTACCAAATTCCTTGCTTCATATCACTTCCTTCTAGTATGTTCAAAAGGATGATTGATTGCATGTAGACACAGATTTTTAGCATAGTAATGGCATGATATTGTACTTTGATAATAGATGATTGATTATTGTTTTGGTGTGAATTTCTCAAAAGATTTTTAGATTTATTTTTGAATGAATATGTTATGATCTCCTTAGATGTTTCTAACAAAGGATGGAGGCTAGTTATATAGATTTGAAAGGGAAAATCAAGGGTTGAAATTTGAAGTTAGAATGATGAGATCAATGGTCATGGGTTATTCAAGGAATATTAAATTCCTTATAAGTATCTAGTTTAGAGACTTATAGAGTCTCGTAGGAGATTATCCACTTATATATTATTATTTATTATCTTAGGGATAATATAGGATTAGGTGGGGTTAGATAGGGATTCGGCAAGTGATTAGGGACTAGGGATATAGGAAACGCTAGGGTGTAGGTTAGTAGGTTGGTAGGTGGGGTTATGGGAATTTAAAATTAGAATACAATAGATAAATTGGATTAATTTATTATAATATGGATTAATAATAATTAATGAAGGATTGGTATGGGATAAGGTTAGTGAATGTAGGATAATAAAAGGGGATATTAGATGAATGGCTAGGAAGGAGATATATTATCAGAATAATATAGGTTAAATGGAATTAGTGTCAACTAATTAGGAAATTATTCAATAATAATGAATAAATTTATTTTATTTTCATACAATACCATCTTATCATATTAATTTCTACCTTCTTTCAATCTTGAAAACATAAAAAAAAAACAAAAATAAGTTTTTCTAGGCCTAGTTTTTAGGCATGTAGACTAAGAATTATAAATATATTTCTCTAAATATGTCAAACCAAATTGAATTTTTTTTAACTTTAAAAATATCATATTTGACATTTATATAATTTTTTAGCAAATTTTAATAATTATATTTCAATTTATAGTTATTTTTGTCCTTCAAACCCTAGCAGGCTTGCACATAGGCTGAGAGCACTCAAAAAATGATAATTGAATTTTATGATAGTTTTTTGAAAAAATTTAATTGTATATGATATTACCCAAAATTATCCTACTCTTTAAACCATTTTTACCTCTTTAAAAATCATAAAAATTGAATAAGATAACTTTTTCTGTGATTATACCTACACATTTCTAGACTGCAGGAAACTTGTAGTTATTCTTTAAGTCTAAAATGTAGATAAATTATGATAAAAAGTAATATATATGGTTAAAATATAAATATAATTCACTTAAAATTATATACAATAATTAAATTTCAATATTAACTTAATATGACAATCTTTCTATTGTGTTTGGAATGTAAAGATTATACAGTCTTGTTTTTACTGCCCTATCTTTACAGAATTATTCTTCTTTTCAAAATCTTGGTGATTATTATCTATTTTTAAATATTATATTATTGTTTTATACTTCCCACACATATTATTATTTACCTCATTTTATCTCCATCGATCCAAAAAATCTTGAATTTTCTCAAAACTATCTAACTAATCTTTGTAATTCAACTTAAGACTTTACCTTAAGCGTGTTTAACATGGTAATATATGGAATAAGATAATTTATTTGATATAAATCATTAAAAAGACATTATTTTACACCTATATTAATATTAATAAAAAAAAACATTAGAGAATCATAAAATATCTTGAAACACCCTAAAACTAGTTTAAACATTCAAATTTTAGTTTCGGTAGGAAAATGAGAAACAAGCCAAAATGACTATTAAAATGCAAATAAAAGAATGATAAAGATTAAAATATATAATATATGACTCGTAAAACCTAATTAAGACTAAAATTTTCAAAAAATAACACCAAATTCTAATTCTCTTGCATCATGTTCCCTAAGTACAAAAGCTTTCATGTGTTCCTCCTCATGACATATTCAATGGTAGCTCCATAATGAAGTATTTATGATGTAGTAAACCAAGAATCATATTGAATTGAATGATTATTACACTTGAAAATATATTTGAATTATTATTTCCATCTGATTCCCTTGATAAATTTCTTATCCAAAATATCTTATATCTCCTCCTATGCCTAGGTAACTATTGTTCTCAATCAATGACTTTTTCATCATAATATTCAATTATATTTTTTGTGTATTATCCTAATATATAAGGATAAATATTTTATACATTTAAAATAGGTTAGATCTTAATATCATATAGAATTTATAGTTCATAATCATTTGCAAAAAAATTCTTAAGACCCTACAAGGTCCTATCTTCTTCAACTTGAGTTTATTATATTAACCTTTAGCAAGAATCTATTTCATAAGGTGTGATAAAAAAAAACATACCTTAAGTTTCACTTACTCAATTATCTTATCAACATATTCTTGGTACTTACTAGCACTCAACTCCAACTACTTCTTAACTTGCTCATATAACTCTTACATGGATTTAGCAAAGTCTTCACCTTCATAACTCCTCTTCTCTTAAACACCTCTTGGATTGGTTCCATGAAAATTTTAAATGAGATGAAATTTTTAATTCTATTAGGTGAATAATTTTATGTAAATTTATCTTGAGAAAGAACCTAGCCCCATTGCTTTAGATTATCACTTACCAAACACCTAAGTATATTCCCTAAGTATTTATTGATGTATTTAATCTAACCATCAGTTTGAGGATGGTAGGATGAATTTAAAGTTAATTTAGTTCCCAAATTATTTATAAGTTTTCTCCAAAAGTGCCCAACAAAGTTTGTATCCCTATCAGAAATAATTCATTTAGGAATTCCATGTAATATTACCACATCTTTGAAGTATAAATTAGAAATGCAAGTATCATCATTTCTCTTATTACATGATATTAAATGTTATTTTCTTAAATATCTATCAACAATAAAAAATATATATCCATTACCTTGTTTCATCCTTGTCAAACCTAGTACAAAATCCATACTTATTACATCCTATGGCCTGTTTGGAATAAGCAGTGGTTGATACATACCTACATTTTAACTCTTTCCTTTATAATGTTGAAAAATCCTACATATTTCCACAAATGTATTGAAATCATCTTAAATTATTGGCCAATATTATTATGCATTAAGTTGATCAAAGGTCTTTGTTTGTCCAAAATTTCCTTCTAAGCTACCACTATGTTTTTCCTTTAGCATATTTTCTCTCATGGATCCTATAGGTGTGCATAATTAGTTTCTTATAAATAATATAAATTTTTTTTATCATATAGTCCATACATGAACTCCTATGCCTTCTTAATATATTATCACATTCTTCATAGGCCTCCTTGAAATCAAGATCTTTTATATACAAGTCTTTTAATAAGTCAAATCCTAAGACATTCACTTGAGAATCATGCATAATCATATTTATTTCACTTAATGCATTTGTAATTTTGTTAGCCTCCCCATTCTTATGTTTGATAACAATATAAAAAATCTAAAAAAACTCAACCCACTTAATATGTCTTTGACTCAATTTAGTTTGACTGCTAATGAATTATAAGGCATGGTTGTTTATATTAAACATAAAATATTTAGTCATCAAATAGTGCCTCCATTTCTTCAAGGGTTGTATAATGACATATAACTCTTGGTCATAATTTTATTATGTATTATTTGTTTCATTGAGTTTATCACTAAATTAGGAAATTGGTTTGCCTTATTATCTCAAAATAGCTCCTATGGTAGTCCCACTAACATCACACTCTACATGGAATAACTTGTTAAAATTAGTTAAGGTTAGGATAGGAAACTCTATGATTTTATTCTTTAAGAACTGAAAATGTTTCTCAACTAACTTAGTCTATTGAAATTGGTTTTTTTCCCTTTGATAGTTTTAGATATTGGTGCATAAATTACACTAAAAATATTAATTAATTTTCTTTAAAATCTAAAAAAACATGGAAGATCCTTACCTCAAATGTGATTCTTGGAGTAGGCCACTCTACTATGGCCTTGAACATTTATTTATCCATCTTCAATCCCTCTTGGCAAATGACATACCCAAAATAAATCAACTCTATCTTCATGAAACTACACTTCTTGAGATTTTTTAAGAAAATTTCTTCTTGAAACTTGTTTGAGACCACTCAAAGATTATTAAGATGCTCCTCTCTTGACTGACTATAAATCAAAATATCAACTAAGTAAACAATGACAAATTTACTTTTAAAAGCCTTGAGTACTTCATTCATAATCCCCATGAAGGTACTTGGAGCATTAATCATCCCAAATGGAATCACAAGCCATTCATATAGTCCATTATTGGTCTTAAAATTTATCTTTCATTCATCTCCCTCTCTAATCTTGATCTGATAGCCAATTTTCAAGTTTATCTTTAAAAAGTACCTTACACCACTTAAACAATCCATGAGATCATCAATTATAGGCAATGGAAATATATACCTGATTTTAATCTTATTTATAAATCTAGAATCTATGGACATTATAAATCTTCCATCATTATTAGGGGTTAATACTATTGGAATAGTAAAAGGACTTAAGGTTTCTCTGATCAAGCCTTTGTTTAGAAACTCCTGCGCTTACATTTTTATCTCCTCATTCTCTTTTGGTGTCATCTTGTAAGATAAATTATTTGATATATTAGATCATATAAATAATTATATATGGTGATTTATGTTTATAATTGGAGGTATTTGATTAGGTAAATCATCCACAACTATATTAAAAAACTCATTCAACAAATTCTGAATCTTGAAAGGTAGATCAATCAATTTAACAATTGTAATAACTATTTTGGGCTTACCAAATAATGTATAAGTTGTCTCTTATTATTCAATTATGTGTAATATCTCTTTATTATTTGTTAACATCACCTTATAACTATCTTCTACTATTGCATTCTCCTCTTTCAATGGTATGAGTGTGTGTTTCTTTCCATATTTTTAAAAAGTGTAGGTATTACTTCTCTGATCATGTAAATCTCTCTTATCAAATTTACATGGTATATAAAATAATAAATGGTAGACATACATGGACATTATATCACATAAAACCTCATCCTTATAGATTATTATTTTAAACTCCACTTTGCATTGCTCATTTACCAAGACTTGGTGTTTTCTCTATAGCCATGACACCTTGTAAAGAGTGGGATGTGTTAAAATTTTCAAGCCTAACTTATAAAACATTTATAAATATATTATACTGTCCATATAACCATTATCTATAATTACCTTTTAGCATTTACCTTTGGACTTGCATGTATTCCTAAATAAGATCTTGCTTTGGGTTGGTTCTTTCACCTCTTTGTTTGGCTTTAGAGTACTCTCTTAATCAATAAAAACTCTCCTACTTCAATTTATTACATATTTTATGGTAATACTACTCTTTATTATTTATATTTAACAAATTTATTAGTAACTTCAATTATTTCATGGCTTGTTTTTGAATTTTTAGGGCATTATTATGACCTATGTTTGGCATACCTATTACACTAGAAGCATCTTCCCCAAAAGCCTCTTCCTATACCTATTTTATATGTTATTATTCCTCTATATGAGTATCCTCATATTATGGGGTTATCTTGACCTTGAGATATTATTTCCTCTTCATTATTAACTTTTAGCTTAATTCTAACACCTTGTCC